>LPNX010628330.1:173363-221395 GCA_001517045.1 Pseudotsuga menziesii
AAACCATAAACATTGCATGACACACTTCCTTGACATCTCCACTCTAAAAAATGGGCTTGCACCTCTAGAGATTTGATCCCTCACAGTGCTGCTTGGTAGATCCCCTTTTAGATGGATCTATGTTGGTTTTTAATATAATGTTTTGTGGGGTGTAGTTAGGTCGGGTAATTGTTTTTTAAATTGTTTTTAATATAATGTTTTTTTTTAATATAATATTTTTTAGGGTGTTAATTTTTTTATTTATTTTTAAATGTAATGATGGGGGAGGGTTTAAGGAGTTAGGAGGGGATTTATGATTTTTTTAATGTAATAGATTTGTTCTGGGGTTCAGTTCAAATTCAGATATTACATATGGAAACATATTTCAAGTTTTCTTGTTTTTTTATTATTCATTAATTTTTTTTTGAAGTATGCTTCTTTATGTTATTTGTCTTTTAACTATTTTTTGTTTTTAGTGATTAGGTACAACAATGACATGCTCCTTACATAAAGGAAGAAAATACATATCCATTGATAATGATCCATTACAATGCAATTACATCAAGCAAAGAATTAATCTTATTCAAGTTCTTCTAGATGAATTGCAAGAGTCGGTTTGAAGAAATGAGAGTTTACTGAAACACTTGTGGGGAAGATGTCAAAAGATCCTCAACCACCATTGGGAGGGATGTTTGGAAATGAGCACTTTGGGCATCTTGTAAACATAGAAGACCCCATGGAAGAGGACATTGATATCCCTCATGAAAAAAATCCAATTTCGATGAAGAATTTGTCCTACATGATATTGTTGATTAGTTTAATGTCTTGAAGAAAATGTTAAATTTGAAACTTTTTGATATGACATATTAGTATCGTTTTGACTTTTAGACTTTATTTTAGAAATAAAATTTCTATATATAATGTTTTTAATATGTTATTTACAAATACATGGCATAGTTTTTCTTGAATTTATGTGAATAGTATACCTGCTTCCCAAAAATTATGAGTTATGTATTCCCAACATCATATTTCAAAATTGCCTCATCTATATTCTCATCAACATGGCTAAACATTCCCCACAAAAATTCAAAAACTTATGCTTTCCTTAGGATAGTTTCCATACATGGTGGCCACATCTTTGCATCTCTCCAAGCATCAGATTTCTCCTGGAATTTTTTTACTATTACCCTATCATATTTGGACGATTTTGTTTCAACTGGGGTTGCAGAGGAGGATGCCCGCATTTCAGCTGTGCTCGTCATGTTGGACGCCCCTGTTTGAAGTTCGACCATGGTTATCCAAGTTCGAAGTGGAGGTGAGCTGATGCACGCGTACTATATTTCAGGCTCACATATTCTCCCTGGAGACTGATTTTCAGGATCACAAATTATTCCTGCAAAGAGGTTTTCAGCAACAAATCAATGCTTTGCTTGGGTATGCACTTTGGAAATAAAAACACATTAAAAGGGCATTTGGAAATAAAAACATATAAATATCATCATCATATAAAAGATATAAACACATGCCTCTACTCTTCAACAATTAAATATCATTCACGATCTTCTTCTTCGTCCAACTCAACATCTGTATCAGGATCTGGTTCAGAATACATATTCATGAAAGGCTCATTCACATCAAGATCATCATCAATGGCATCTTCGATAATATAGTCATCTACATCGTCAATGAGATAATAGTCTACTACATTTGGATGATCAACCTCTTCAACTTCTTCATCGAACACATCGACTGCAGCCATCCGCTTCTGATCTGATTCATCATAATCTTCTTCTTCTTCATGATTATCTTCATCATCTACATGATTATACTTTGTTGGTCTGCCTCTTGGATTGTATCTAACAACGTATGACCAACCTTCTTTACCTGGTACCTCTGACTAAATGACTTACTCAAATTGACTTGGACGAACATAAGGCTCTATACCCGGTTCAAATTCCCTTGTATTAACCATGGTAAATCCATCAGGATGCTCAATAACAGTTCTTTCAGGATAACGTTCATGCATCTGTAACTTGTACCATTTCACCTCAAACAAAACTATTTTAAAGGAATTAAAATCACACTCAATTGTGTCCTCCAAATTCCCATAGTACCTATTTTCAGTTTCTTCTGGATGTCTGTCACTTCTAGAGGAAACATTGGTGACCTTAAACACTGCAGTTATCCCACAATCCGAGTTTTTCATCTTATCATCCAACATTTTGATACGAAATTTACGACCATTACACCACATAGCCTTGTGATGTTGGAACTGCAACATTGAAAACAAGTAAAAAATACATTTTGAATTAATAAACGTCATATAGGACTTAGAAAATATATTTGAAAACTTAAACAAACCAAATACATTGAAAAAATGGGAAGTAACTAGAAAAATGCGGGTAGACAATTTACTTGCCTTTTTATCTTTTAAACCATAGGATAAATCAACTTCCCTTTGGGACGTAAGATCAGGAAATTGATGTCGATGACAATGAGCTATTTTAATCATATCACTGACCCCTTCCCATGATAACCTACCGAAGCATTCTTCACAATCTTCTATCCAATGCTCCATCCAATCAAGGTTATTTTCAAGGTATAAATGTAAAGCATCCCACACTCGAGCAACTATATGAAAAAATAACAATTCACTATCATTAATTAGATATCATTACATGCATATTTTAATACAATTGAATATGTAGGATTAATAAAAAAATAAAAAATCAGTATGATAAAATAAAATTGGAAAAACAAATGATATATTAATTCCACAAAATCTAATAATACCTTTCACGGTCCTCATTGTACCTTTCCCCAATAGGACCTCCCCTTCAAATTTATTAATGGAGTTGAGATGCCAAATGCGATGCACATTCATATTTTCTACTAATTTAGGTAGATATTCACTAATATACACCATGCATTGATATACCATATATCCCTCAACCATAAAACCCTTAGGACGTGCTATTTTTCTAACAAGATCCTTCAACGACTTCAACTACCTCTACACCATCCACATCGACCTTGTGTGTACCGGTCCACATAATTCAGTCTCCTCAACTTGGTGTATGAGGTAGTGTTCTTGTGCATTGAAAAATGTTGGAGGTAGATATTGTTGCATTTCACACATTAGTCGAGGAATTTCTCTCTTCCAATACCTTATATCTTCTTTATGGATTGATTTTTAGGAAAGCCACCAACAAATGATGAAATAAAATAATATCAAGCCATATATAAAATTTGCGTGCAAAACATAATATGTCAATAAGTTCCGCTACAAATCACGGACCAAGTACATTTTCCATATAAAACATTAATTACTTACCTCATGTATTTTCCAAGAACATAAATAATTTGTTTTATGTTGTTGTCAAATTCATCTGTGAGAGATAAAGGTAAAACATACTGTATCAAAAAACACATAATTATTATTTATTTCCAAATAAGAGACTAAAATTAATAAAATAGTGCATACGAATAAGGAAATATATTAAAAACTCACAATTACCTTAATGAATGACAGTCGTGTGTTTTAACCCCACCAAAATCACCTTTTTTCGTTAAGATATTCTTTATGTTAGACGAAAACCCTGTCGGAAACCTGATTTTTCTGATGACCTCTTTTACAATATTGCTATGTTGCTCCATCAAACACCAAGGAAGAGTAATATTCTATCAACGGCCATCACCATTAGAATTAATGATCACACTTTGCAATGTGTGATTAGCTTCTTGGATCTTTCCAATTCTTTCTTTGTCAGTCCTTCCATCTAATATTCGCCATAACAATTATGTTATGTTCTTCCCGATATGCATTTTATCAAACAAATGAACTATTTGTAGGTGCTTGTAGTATGGAAACCTATTGAATTGCATCGGGTAAATTTTCATTCCTCATGGAAGCCCATTTGTGCCTTAACGACATTCATGAAACATCAACAAAATCAAATTAACACTATTTAATCAATATAGTACATACCGCGCTGAACATAATTCACTTAAAAAACAAAGATTTATATAATATATGATACAAGTTGAATGTGATTGTCATTGATGTCAAAGGAGTTCAGTGAATGACAAAAGGATAACCAAAGACATGATGGCAGGGTAAACTCAGTGAAAGACAAAGGAAGTAATGACATGGCAAGTATGATGATGTGGCATGTATGGTGAGGCTGGAAAGACACATAATGGTGTTCTGGTGCTATCAGGAAGTCAGTGTCGTAATCTGACATCATTCTGGAAAAATATGGCTACTTTGTGAAACTTTGGAAATTGACTAAGTATGAAAAAGTAGTCAAAATAGTATTTTTCCTACTTTTGGTAGATTGATATTTTGAATATGTGACCATTGTAAGTCATCCTAAGAGTATGGTTGGATATCCATTTCAACAAAGAAAAAATCCATGCCAATTTATGAACCTATTGACATACACCCAACATCTGGCAGGCATTTGAAAGTGGTCTTCCAAACTGCTTATTGACACTTAGACAAATCTCTTCAAACCCTAAGTCACCAAGGTGATTTTATTTTTTTCATCAAAATTTGCGAGTGAGACATACAAAATGTGAGGAAAATCATACTGACTCAAAGATGCCAATCTTCTCTCCTGCAACCTCATCATCTAACCTTGGCAGGAATTTTACTGGGATAGTGCAAATGAAGGTGACAAGCACTTTTGGCAGATTGATATCTTCCTCCTCGGAGTCTCTTTTGGAAATATGAAACCATGGTTCGATGCACCAACCAACCTAATAGATCCTTTCACTTTTAGATAATTTTTCTCATCATCCTATGAGAAGCGGCGTGCATTTCCTCGAGGCCACTTAGGCATATTTTACCAATAATTCCATACTTAACAATTTGTCCAAAACCTAAGGTGGATTTTTCATTTCTCCCAAAACCTGAAATAATACTACTAGATCATGTATTACACCTTACTGAGAACACATATGATGTTTTCACTCCCAGCGTCATCTTCATTTGCCCTAGGTGGGCATTTTACTGAACTTTCGTGTAAGACGGCTTGAAACCCTGTTTTGGCAGATCCGTATCGTCTTCCTCAAGAATTATCAAACCAACATGAGAACATTGTCAGGTAGAAAAAACATACACCTACAGGATGACCATGTGGTGCGATCATTTTCTTCAACCCACAAATTATTGCAGGCATTTCCATAGAGCAATTCTCACTAATTTGACAAAAAATCCTTCTTTTGGGAGACTTGTATATTCTTCTTCAAGAAGTTTTTTTGAGAACCGGCGCCATGGTCAGATAGATATTTCAACAAACTATGGGATCGAAGGTCATGGCAGGAATTTTCTTCTTCTTATGAATTGTGGTGTTAATTTTCATAAGGCAACTGCTTTAGGGCAGTTTTTCAACACTTAGTCAAAATCCCCAAATTATCATACCGTTACCAACTACTACCAAAATGTAACAATGACATCATAAGACATTAGGACACCAACATGTGTTTTTCAACCTCATCACACATGCCATATCAACACGTATTTTGTCATTAATGACCTCCTTTGACATCAATGACAACCATACTCAATAGTGTCCTTGTGCTAATAAAATTCATAGTGTTACATAGATCTGTTCCTTGTTGAAGTGGCTATCTACCCATGCTTTCAGTTTTCCTTATGATGGTCACATGTGCAAGAAATCAATCTACCAAAGTAGGAAAAATATTGTTTTGCATATTCATAAATTTGGCTAAGTATTGACCAATATTCCAACTATACATAAATAATTTGGCATACGTTGATGATTTCTATTATATTCCAAATTCCATAGGTGAGGTGTCATTCTTCGTGGTTTTTTTCCATTCTCTTCTTTACCATTGAATTTTTCTTTGTCTGTAGTTCGATAACTATGGTTCTTAGGAATAAATTGCTTATACTCATCAAACACTTCCTTTGCTAAACTCCTTGAATGACGAGATTTTAACTTGGGACCGCAAGCTGGACATGCAAATTTACCCTTTTGTTTGAAGACCTATAAGATATATGAATTAGTGTAGAGAATTAGAATTACCATTTAAAATAATGCATGATATTTTCAATAGATATATATAATATTAAAGAAAAAAATAAAGTAACAATATACCACAAAATGTGCTAACCCGGGAGCATCACGAATTGTCCATCCAAGTATTCCATGGAATTGAAATCGTCTTTACCCTATTGGTCTAGAGATGTCATAGATAGTGACGCCAGCCCATAACTTCAACAACTCATCGATAAGAGGCTCAATATATACGTTCATATCTTTAACCTGGTACTTACCTAATTGGTCCAACATACATGATTAATTATATTTAGCTATATGTCATTATATATAAAAGACATAATTATCATGCACGAAACAAAGAAATGAAATATTTAGTGATCAGACTTTCAAGTTAAAAAATACAAATTAATTAAATACTTGGAACAATCATTTCCAACATTGTGTGATCTCTCTTGACCGACATCCAAGGAGGAAGGTTATTGTTTATAAAAAAAATAGGCCACACTGAGTAGGTAGAACGAATCCTTCCAAATGGATTGACACCATCAGCTGCCAATGAAAGTTTAACATTGCGAGAATCTTCTTTCAACATTGGCCACTTTTCTTTGATACACCTAACTGTAGACCCTTCTGCAGGAATTCGTCGAACATCTTTTTGACTTATGTTCTTTGCATGGAAATCCAGAAATTGTGCTATACTTTGACACCTGAACAATTGCTGGAGACGTGGAATTATCGGAATATAACAAAGAGCTTTGTGAGGCACCTTTTTTGTCACTTTATCGGTTCGATACCTACTTGTTTGACATTGTGGGAATTCATTTTCTAATGCATATTGTGCATACTCTATGATATGATCATTAGGACATGCATCAATATCTTGATACTCCATTCCAAATTGTTTCATAATCACATATATCTCTTGATATGTGCGTGGTAAAATATTTGATGTTGGTAATAGAAATTGACCTAACAATCTACAAAATTCAAAAGAATAAGTCAATGTAAACAATATTAATCAACAATATCGCATCCATACTTTACAAATTAAATAACAATAGCAATATAGGAAAAAAGGCAACCCTTAATGTACATGTCAACATGTAGACATAAATAATTAACAAATCGCATACCTTAGTATCTGTGTGAGACAAGTGTTTGATAAACCATTCAAAAACTTCAAGTTCACTAACAACAATATAGCAAATAGAATATTTGTTTTTGAGCCTACATAAAGAGGTTGACATGCCTTCTCGAGTAGAGGATCAACATCATGACTATCATCCTGGTTCTCCTCATCCATTGGAGCAAATGTGTCTTGGATCAATCTATGTATCTCATCTTCCTAATTTGTATCACTAACGTTATCTCCATGCATATCATCATTAAGAACTTGATCAGCTTCAATATTCTGATCTAGATGTTCGTCACCCTATAAATGAGTATTTCTGCTAGTACTTGGAAAATAACTCTATGGAAGGGGACATTTTGGGGGAATTGTCTATATATTTACAAACAACGTAGTAGAATTAGTGTGTATAGAACATATAATAAAACGATAAGACATTTTACTAAAATTCATGACATGATGACTATTACAGAGAATACATTAAAAATTGAATAACCTCTTACCAAGGGACGATATTCATAACCCCCTTCGACGTGCCCCTTCTCCCTACAATGTCTTTCAGTTGTCGTTCTTAAAATTATTCTTCTTTAAAAGCCCCTGCAATCAGAGTAAGGGAAATAACATTTTCCATCTCCCCTCACCTCTAATGCTGCTCTAAACTAAGCAAGCTTCCTTGCATTTTCATTCATAGTGAAAAATCCTTGTAGTGACAAGTGTTGGCCTGGGAAAGGAGCACAAGGAAGAAGCTCACGTGCGCAAGCAAAGAAGGTGCACCACGCGCGTGGCAGAAACAAAGGAAGACCACAAAGAAAGCAAAGGACATGCGCAGACAGAATGGAGACGAGCATGGAAAAGTAAAGGAAAGCGCAGGAGCACGCAAGTGATAATGACCAGAAAGCGACAGGTGCAGAATCCATATCATCACCGTTTTAAGGCAACGTAAGCCTACAGCTACGCACGTATGAGGGGATATTTGTAAGTCAGGCCGATAGTGCCTCGTTTCAAGTCATAATCACCACAGCTGTAGCCGGAGGGGCGGCTGATAGTGACAGTTAACAGACTGCCTCTATGTAGTCGACCTTGCATGGTCATGTAAAATAGTATAAATAGGAGGGATTCAATAGTTAGAAGGTTGGATTTTCGCTTCTTATTATTGATCGTAATTAGGTTTTTAGATCAGTTTTCCAATGTTTGTTGGTCTGTTCGGTGGTAATCCATGGTGAAGGATGCCATCTTTGCTATAATGTTGTAGAGATCAAAGGAAAGGAAGAGTCTGGTAGCGATAGGGAGGGATGTTGAGCCGCGAATCTACCTACTGAGTGCGCGGACCACTAGGAGTAGAGGTAGGGTAGAAGAGAAAACTAGAGAGCATGAGAACCATAAATTTGAGTTGTAGAGACTGCAAGGTGCTATACCCTTTTTTCATGCCAGATGAAGAGCACCTTGGCGGTTTTTCCCAGATGGGTTTCCACGTTATCTATTGCATTTGAATGGATGATTGATGTGGTGAATGTTTATGTGAATGGTTGTTATTTTCTTTCTGTATAATGCTTAATGTTGCTTAAATGCCTGATGTTATCCTGTAATCAATAGACGAATGTTGGAAATGCGTCATTGAATGGTACATGTATATATATCGGTCTGTGCACTCTTGTCTTGTGTCATGACTTGAGTCGTAGGTCTGTTGGTATGAGTCAGTTGTGCTGCACAGGTTGCACCAGTTGTGAGGTGGAAAGAAAGGACAAGTTACGCGTGATGACATGTATTTGTGTTCGATCGCGTAAGACTGACTCCTCTATCTATCCATCTTGTTGCCTTTGTTGAGCTCCTTGGCTGGGAGCCAGGGGACTATAATCCCT
Organism: Pseudotsuga menziesii; assembly: GCA_001517045.1. Classification (NCBI taxonomy): domain Eukaryota; kingdom Viridiplantae; phylum Streptophyta; class Pinopsida; order Pinales; family Pinaceae; genus Pseudotsuga; species Pseudotsuga menziesii. Next base: position 182,360 of record LPNX010628330.1, read on the forward strand.
CGACAATCGTGGCAACATGGTTCTAGCAGTTACCCATCGAACAGATGTCTCGGGTGAGACTGCGCCTGCTTCACAAGTGTTGCCGACGGGGCTTGCTCTATTGGGCCGGTATCTCGGGTATTGTTGGGTTAACAGGCTGCGCAGAACCTAGGTCGCGTGAGCTAGGAAAAGTGGCCAACAACAAGTAATTGTCTTACCTACACCATACCAAACAGTAACTTGTCAAATACATTAGATATAAGTAGATTTCTAAATGCAGTATATTATATACCAATTTCTATAAAGAAAAACATGAAGACTATGATGAATAGGATTATCATTGATGACAACATTAATAACAATCATTTTGGAAAAATATGGTAATTTGGTGAAAAACAGGAAAATGACCAAGTGTTGGAAAACTAGCTCAGGTAGCCTTAAGAAAATTCCCTCCACAAATTGTGTGTTGAAGAAAATTCCCTCACCATATGGGGGTCTTGTAGATTGATATTTGGCCTACCTGACCATGTCTTCAAATTGTCTTGGAAGTATCTGAGGAAGAACTTATGAACCTGTAAGAACATTGTTTTAGGCAGATTGGACTAGACTAAGAAAATTGTCTAAGCGTTGGAAAAATTGGCTCATGTGGCCTTGGGAAAATGCCCGTCGTACCTTATAGGTGTATGATAAAATGATATGAATCTATCATCCTACAGCTTATTGAAGAGGCTATCTCACCATGGTCTCAATTATCAAAGAAGATGTTTTATGACAAAGATAATGGTCTTCCAAAATAGAGTTTCAACTTGTTTTGCACTATTCCAGCACTGGAAAAACTGCCTCAGTGGCCTCAGGGAAATGCTCGCCCTGTCTCATAGGATGATGAGAAAAATAGTATGAAAGTGTTAGGCTATAGCTTGTGGATGGGTGCATCTAACCATGGTTTTTGTTATCTTTTGGAGTTTTTTATGACAAAGATATAAATCTCCCAAAAGTAAAACAAATATTATTTTGCATTTTAAGAACACAAGAAAATTGCTTGTGTTAGATTCGGGAAATTGAAAAGGCATTTTGAAATGCCCACAAGGAAGGGTTATTTTGATGATAAAATTCATCGGGTAGCATAGGCATGTTCCTTGGTGAACTTACTATCCATCCATACCTTCAGGTTGTCTTATCGTGGTCTCATATGCAAAATATCAATCTGCCAAAAATAGGAAAAATAATATTTTGCATAGTGAGAACAAAAGAAATTTGACCAAGTGTTAAAAGCAGGAGTTTGAGAGGTCAGTTGGAAATGCCATCCAAGGGCTGTCTTTGTGCAAGTAAATTTATCAAATGTCATGGATCCATTCTTTGGTAAGTTGTCGATCTGCTCATGACTTCAGGTCTCCATAGAGTGTTCACACGTGTGAAATAGGAGTCTGCCAAAATGGGAAGACATATGTTTTGATGTTCAAAAGAGGTCGAGAAGCTATTTTGAAATGCTTGCCAGAGGTTGTGTGTGTTAACATATTTATCTTGTGATATGGTCTTGTTCATTGTTGAAATGGCTATCTAGCCATGCTTGTAGGTTTCCTTATGGTGATCACATGAGGGAGAAATCAATCTCCAAAAGTAGAAGAAAAATTGTTTTTACAAGTTAAAAACAATTTTGTCTAAGTGTTTGAATTAAACAGTTTGGAAGCCTATATGCTAATGTGGACAGTACTGAAGACAAGATACTAATGGTGTATGGACAGAGTTGAGATAGGGCTACAGTATGTTGTATGTTGAATGACTTGCTGAGTACAGAATAAAGACTTGCTGATTGGTATTTTTAATTGTAATTTGTAATCTGAAATTTGTATAGGGAGGTTGGGTGGAGCTGGGGAAAGAATTATTGGTCTTTTGACAAGTTGAAGCTTGTTTGGATGTTGTAGCATCCCAGTCAGTTGTAGTTGACTAAACCATTCTGGTGGGTGGTTCCATCTTATGGGTTGTATCCCATATTGGAGATTGAATTCTCCACTTGTATAAAGATTACAAAACTATATCTTGTGTCCCTTATGCAATGTCTTGATAGTGATGTGTTTAATTGATGAATGACATGTGCCTAGTTGATATTGTTCTTTGATAAATATGTTGTTGAAGGAATTGTGAAATAATGATATAAGATTGGTAGAAAAAATTGAGATTGAGTTGAAGCATCAGCTCACTGATTCACCCCCCCCTCTCAGTGAGCATTGTGTCTTACAAACTAAAGTTTTCATTGATGCCAACAAGTGTTTTACAGTGGCCTTTGATTTACTTACAAGGAGACCTTGATAGTTTGGTAATTGGAACACTAGGTGGCCCAAATGGTCCAAATGAAAGTTGTCCTTCTACTATGGAAAGCGATTAACACTGTGTCAATGAACAATATCTTAGTGGAGCATCGGGTCTATAAAAAAAACGAATTGGCTAGAGTCATTGTTGACTGGACCCTCTTGTTGCAATTACTCTGGTTTAAATAAAATGAGGGATTTGCAGGGTTGTTAAATTCGTTCATAAGGTACATGACCCGAAGAATACAACTGTTATTTTGAGCATCAATGTTAGTTTGTATCCCCAAAAAAAGGATGCATGCTTACCTTTTATGAATTTATGGCCAGATGATTTTTGCAAAGTATGACTGGTCTCTCTAGTTTTGGCTATGGTTGAGAAAGAAATACGCACTCAATATGCACTCAATCAATCGCAACTATAGAAAATGTGCCGAAAATGCATGAGTCAGGCGGTACAATGAATGGACGATTCTATGCACATTCTCACATTACGCTTTCAATTATGGAAGGATTGAGTTTTTAGCCTAGAGACTCCAGAGACACTTTGTGTGCTTGTCAGAGAGGGACTGGGAGGCAACTGATGCAGCTTGTTGATTTTTTTTATAAATAAAACACTTCTTTCATACAGGGTACCACTTCACCCAGACCCAACAGATTTGTAACACAAAATAAAATTTTAAAACTGAGTAGAGTTGTGAAGCTTCAGCAAAAAGAGAATCCTGCTTTAACTCAAGAAGGATAATTATTAATGCCATTACAACTTGAACCGCACGTAAACAACCAAGAACTATTAATGCCATTACAACTTGACCCGCACGTAAACAGCCTTTGAAAGTTGGCATTGGTTTTGCGGGTGTGCAAAGATAGCCATATATCATTGATATAGAGACGGAAGTTCATTGAAAATTAAAACGTCGATATTGACACGGTTTTTATGCCATGATAAAAAAAAAATGAAGTATTAATCCACGAATGTTCAAAACGTGGAAGTATTTCGTGGAAAAATCCACCCAAATGTATTAGTGAAGGGAGAGACGGAGGGGGAGGTGGGTGAACGGGGAAGGAAGGGTAGAGGGAGTACGGTCGCGCAGGGAAAGGGAAGCGGAGGTCGGGGTGGCGGGGGGTGGGAGGTGGAATTAGCGAGACTGAAAAAAATGTAGGGATCACTGATGTTAATGTATATGTGCGCCTAATTGAGGACATCAATGGCTTGGATAAGATTGAAAACTTGCAAATTCATGAAAATCCCCTTGTCTGTGAAAAATCAGATACGATTCTTGAGAATTATTTTAGGGAAGAAGATGATACGTAACCTCCTGCTCCTTTTGTTTTTTCTACACACTAGTAGCGAGAATTTCAACTAGGTGGTTTTAGTTTCATGTAGAAATAGGGTGCATCCTTTGAGGTTTCAACGTGTGCTTTTCCAAATTTGATGCTATATCATAGGCTTGAAGGTTTTCAGGATTCGAATAACCTTTTGAAGGATCAAAGGTTTTAGAGATTCGAAATTCCATTAGAAGCTTATGACCAATTTTTGTTATATTATCTAAAGAATGGATGCAAAGGTTGCAAAGTGTGAATCAATTGAAGACAACTTTTTAGGGTTTCGTCTACCATGACGTTTTAGCTTCCTTCGGCTCTTAGGCTTATGGCTTAGTGGAAGATGTGGAGCTTAGATAAGGAGGGTCAGCTTTTTATTCACGTGCACAGTGTCATGAATAGAATTTAGGGATATGTGAAAGCATGGGTTGTCCAGGAAACTTGGGAGGGGGAATATGAGTATGGGTTTCAGGGTTTAAAATTTTTGTGTCATTCTGGGCTCAGAGAGTGGGATGGTGTTGACGGCTCTCTAGTTTGGTTTTGGGAATGGTGGGATTCCTGTGGGTTTTTAGTGTGTCTGCAAACTGTTTAAAAAATATTGTATGGGTTTCCTGGCTTACTACTCGTGTTCCCAGACTGTTCTTCTCAGGTGCAAGTTGTTCCACAGTTATTACATATATAATCATTAGTTGGGGGTTGTTTTGTTTTATCTGGGGTTAGGCATTTTCTCATGTCTTCCACTATCCTTTTTCATATTCATTGAAACCAAGGGGGGTACCTGGGGTTTTGGAGTCGGTGTCGACAACTCTTTTGTTGAAGGTGGGGACTCATGGAACACACGTTGGATGTGGAACATGGCATCTCCATGTTATCTTCCCATGCAGGGTGGCGTGGATGGGTTGGAATCGGAAATCCTCAATAAAATTGACCGAAAGTTCTATGTGGTGCAATATCCTTTGGTGTAGGTGGGCGTTGAGGGGTTTGCACCTCCAGACGAGGAGGGTTTCAAAATTACTCAGATTCGGCTGTTTCTGTAGTGGCGGGAAAGGTGAAAGCCATCCCATTTGGGAACTCATTTAATGGCTCGGGGATGGGGCATTCTAAGGCCCATTGTAGAAAACCATTTCTTCGACAGAAAAAGGGACAGTATAGAAAATGGAAGCTGCGAACTGATGAAGATAAAATGACTTTGGGTTGAGGTATGGGTCTGGAGAGGATGGTTAGCATGACACTTAGGGGACTGGTGGGTAAGTTTAGTTAAAAAGCTATGAGGTGCAATGAGATCGAGTTGCAGGAGGCGAGTGTCTGGGGCCCTACTTTGGGTTATACTCATACTATTTTTGTGCTTCAGAAGGGATGGTTTGGTTTTTTATTTGGAACAGAGGACCATAGTTCATTTGTGCTCAACTCTACATGGATGTGAGGCCATGGGAGCCTCATGCTCCGCAGCTGAAAATATTTCCTTTGACCTGGCTACGGAACTGTTAATATTTAGACATATTCGGGTTCTGTTTCCTTACTTACCTCTTCTTTTATGGAACCGCAAGGCCTTAACTGATATTGGGAACTATCTAGGCCGTTTTATTCATCTGTAGGAAGGGTTGCTACATGGGGTTGATAGAAGGGTTGTAAATAATCTAGTGGAAATCGATATGAATAAGGGTTTCTGAGAGAAGGTAGTCATCGAATGGCGGGAATGATCATTCTCTCAATTACTAGATTATTGGGGCGTCCTGTTTCAATTTTCGAGATGTTGTGAGGTTGGCCATATTTGGAAAGATTGCAATTATTTCCCTCCAGAATCTGATTTAGGGTCATCTGAGGCTGAAGGGTGGACTTCGGAGGAATCGGGTGAAGTTATCCCGACCTATATGGATTGTAAAAATTCACACTCTTAGTCGGCCTTGGATCTTCTTGCGGACCAACCATACTTGAGTAAGTTACACTCTTCCTTTGTCTCTACATTAAACATAAATGAATGTGAATATGTTCAATCATTGGAGGAAAAAGGTGATACGGTGGGTGAAAATGCATTGGTTGGTGATACCTTCTTCTACCGTGGGGTGATATACCCAAAGCCGACTGTTAGTTCTTCAAAGAGGCCCCTATTCCCACAGAGAATAACCTTCACCTATCAATTAAGTCCAGGGAAGATGGAGTCTTCCTGTGCCTAAATGCGTCTTGCAGGAGGGTTAATGGTTTTCAGTTTGGCTCTTCATTAAATGGTGCTTTTTCTGGGGTTGGCATATTGGAGACCCCGATTGGTATAGGTATTATAGAAGAAGAGGAACCCTTACCATCTCCATCAACTTCTCCCCTGGGGATGTCGGATGCTGCTGATAATTTGGTTTCTGTTAGGGGCCTGTTAAAAACCAATTCGTTGACCATATTCATGGGGCTCGACAAAAGGGGTCTCCCGGTTCCAGTTATGGAGGTGCCTGAGGAAGACTTTCCTCCCTTGAAATTCCCAGGGGACACTCCAAACCCTTTTTATGCTACGGGGGACATTAAGGGGGGGATTAGATTTGATTTTTCACCCATTAAAACTCGCAGTGTGAGGAAATTCAAGAAGGGTCCAGATTTAGAAGGGGGGGTAAAAGATCCCATTTCACCATCATCTAACTCAACTGTTAAACTTAGGGCACTTAGAGGCATAAAATCCCTTTCCAGGGTTTGAAACTGAAAATTACATCCATCAACATTAGAGGGGTGGGGGGCCCCCAGAAGCATCTTGCTCTCCAGAGAAACATTGTCATGGATCAACCGGATGTTATATTTTTACAAGAGACGATGGTATCGGCTCTTATATCATGCTCTTTCTTTCTTAAAATAAAGCATGATCAGGAGGTGGCGTCGTTGGATTCCTTGGGCCTCTCGGGAGGACTACTGGTGGCCTAGGATCCAATAAAAGCTAAGTTAAAAATTTTCGTCGTGTCTGCAGGGATTTTGTTGGCAGGTTTCTTCAAGGATTTCCCAAAAGAACTCAATCTTATAAATGTTTATGTGTCGTACAACTACAAAGAAATGGTCTGGGATTGGATTACAACTGAGGGGACCTTTGATCTCCAAAACTTAGTGATTGTTGGTGATTTAAATTTCACCTAGTCACCATGTGAGTTATGGGAATCAAAAGAAAATATGGATTCTTCAGGTGACTATTTTGTGGATCTATTTGGGGGCACAAATTTAGTGGACATGGAACCGGTCCCACTGACTCCTACCTGGAGTAATGGTCAGGTAGGCATGGAGAGGGTGTCTAAACGACTTGATAGATTTTTTATGTATGTATTTATTGGAAAACATGGCGAAATTTAGTTCATGGGTTGACCTCTCTAGATTTTTGAACCACCATGCTATCTCTCTTGAATTGAAAATGGGCGATTCGGGACCTCCTAGACCCTTTACGTTCAATCACGAATGGATGAAGGTGGACAGTTTCAAGGATTTGATTGCTAAGGTATGGTCGGTTGAAGATTATATGCATGTTTTATCTCCTCTGGATTTACTGTATGTCAATATTTGCAGGTTAAAGAGGGAGGTTAAAGGTTGGGTAAACGATCGAACCACCTTGAACAAAAAGTCATTGAAGGAAATAGAATTTAAAATTGAGTGTTTAATTGCCAAGACCACCTCATTGACATGGAACTGGCATGATAAATACATTTTGGTGGGTCTTGAAAACTAGAAAGCATCCATTCTATAGATTGAGTATGAAAAGGCTAGGCTTGCAAGTCGTATGGTTTGGCTGGAAGCTGAGGACTCGAATTGCAATGTTTTCCATAATTTTGCAAACCATAGCAAGAATGTTAATTTTATTTGGGCGATGAAATAAAAGGAGGGTTTGATGATTAAATACCATAAAGGAATTTCCATGGAGGCCCACGCATATTTTAAGTCCTATTTCATCGGTGAAGGGAACATTCAGGTTACTGAATAATTGAAAGTTGTCAAAGAGTACCCTAGATTTTCTTATGAGAAGGATGGTGACGAGATGTTTCTGCCTATTAAGATGGAAGAATTGAAGACAGTCATATGGGCTTCTCCAGATCAAAAATCCTGGCTCCAGACAGGTGGACCATGGAAAGTTTTATGGAATATTTCGACCTCATGGGGTCGGATCTCTTGTGGGTTGTGGAAGACACCAGGATCAGGGGTGTGAACCTAGGGGATATGAATTCTAATTTTGTGGCCTTAATTCAGAAGAAGTCACTAACAGAGGACTTGGGGGATTTTCGCTCGATTTATTTATGCAACTATGTTTACAAATTAATAGCAAAGATTATAGAAAATAGGTTGAAACCAATTCTCTCGAGGGGCCTTTCGGTGGAGAAATTTGTTTTTCTACAGAATCACCAGATCCTAGAAGCGGTGGGGGTGGAACGGGAAGTTTTCCATAGTGTAAAACTCAAAGCTATGGAGGTAGGTGCTTCACAGCATGATCTAAATAGAGCATATGACCGGGTGTCTTGGGGGTTTATCCCATTGATATTGATCCAAATTGGCCTTCCCTTTAGAATGATGAAATGGATAATGGGTTGTGTAAATTCAATGTCATATGATGTTTTAGTTAATTGTTCTCCAACGGAGATTTTTCAAGTAGAACGAGGGTTACGATAGGGGTTCCTTCTGTCACCATTTCTATTCTTGCTGGTAATCGAAGGCCTGAGCAGATTACTCCTAAAGGCTAAGGCATCGGGCTTGATAAAAGGTATAAATATCAGCAAAAACCTTCTTGTCACTCATCTCATGTTCGTCGATGATATTATGATCTTGGGATCTAGCTCTATTTCGGAAAGGGACGAAATCACAGTTATTGTTCAAAATTTATGTGTTGTGTCAGGATTGAGTATCAATAAGAGAAAATCTAAGATAATTTTGAATGAGGCCTCTGAGATGCATTGAGCCGAGATGGAGAGATTATTGCAGATGCACCCCTATCCTTTAGTGGATGATACTAAATATTTGGGTTTATTTTTAATTCCTAATGGTTACAATTCTAGGGACTGGTTGTGGCTACTATAGAGGTTTGATCGTAGGATAAAAAGATGGGGTTGGTAGTGGTTCTCCATTGGTGGTCGTTTAACGCTTCCGCGTGTTGTCCTCTTGAACATGGCAGTCTACTAGTTCTGATTATGTAATGTTCCTAAAACTATTATCAACAAGATCAGAATGATGATCATGGCCTTCATCTGGTCAGGTGAGGTGAAGCAGTTTAAATATCATTTGGTCCACTGGTAGGTTATTTCTCGCCCTATGGAGAAAGGGGGGTGGGGTTTGAAGAACATGCACTTATTTTCATTGGCTCTAAGGGAAAAAAGCCTTTGGCTGGTTATCATCGGGGATAGTTTGTGGTCGAATGTAATAAAAGAAAAATACATTCATAGAACTACAATTGTCCAATGGGTGACGAGCTTCAAGAAGCCTGGCAGAAACATATCCAACATTTGGCTTGGTCTGCTTGGGACCTTCAACCTTTTCTCTTCTTAGTTGGCTTGGTCTCCGGGTGACAGGAGGGTTTTTCATGTGGGAGAGGATCCAATTTTTGGAGGCCTATGCAATCATGTCCTATCTCATGACCTAGTTTTCGTCCTCCATTGCAAGGGGATTTTTCCCCTTTATCACATTGCCTCTTCTATGACTTGGGGGTCTACTCTCCAGGATTAGTTATCGGCTTCCCAACTGGGTCTTTATGGATCTCAAGGTGTGGAATGGAATGCATATGTCCACGGTTTAAATATGCGAGCAATAACATTAGAAGCATCTCCTGGCGTGATTAGATGGTCATTTGATCTGGTTTGGGGAAATATTTCGACAAAGTTGGCTTATCTGCTCCTTATGGATGTTGTTCCTGAAAGGAGTGAGTGGTGGTTTCAAATATCGAAATGGAAACTTCCTCCTCGGACAGTTATTTGTTGTTGGTTGGCATTAGAAAATTGTCTTTTTTCATGGGACAATCTTATTCGCAAGGGTTTGATCGGTCCTGGTATTTGGTTATTATGTGGACAAAATGAGGAAAGTATTCTCCATTTATTTGTCTCCTGTTGTTTATGTAAATATGTTTGGAAGATTGTTGGCTTAATAATAAATGATAAATCTACTTGGAGCGGGGATTCTCTTTCCTCTTGTTTTTGCTTTTGGCCAAAAAAATATCCAGGTTGGAAAACTCTTCCATGCTTCATCTTGTGGGAGCTGTGGCAGTGCAGGAACCTTATCATTTTTTAAGGTAAGAGGGTGGGTTTTTCAGAAATTGTTGATAGAAGTTTGAAGGCTTTAATAGAATATGGGGGGGATCTCTCGAGCTGGGGTTGTTCCTATTAGAAAATTAAGAGGCCAAAAGATTGGTCTCCTGCATGTCTCCTACTCATAGCTTGGTGGGATTCTTCGATGGTGCATCACAGGTTGATTCTAGTCTATGTGGTATTGGGGCCATTTTAAAGATGGATGATCTCAGTTACTATCATATATGGCTGAACTGTAGCCCCGGATCCAACACCAAAGGTGAACTGTTATCTTTATGGATTCTTCTCTGCTTTTCTGAGTTATTGGGCATGGATGGGATTCATATCTTCGGGGACCCAAGGTAATTATTGACTGGGCTTTGGGTCACCACCACATTCACTGTGCCTATTGGATACATGGCTTCATTGGGTTAGGATTTTGATCGAATCCTTTCATGAGATATCCTTTTCACATATTCTCCGTGAACGGAACTCTCAGGCGGACAATCTTTTGAAGCTGGTTCTCCAGTCGGGGGGAGATTTCATCTTTTATTAATAGAGATCTGCAGGTGGTTCGTTGTTGGATCGTGTTTGTATGGCCTCTTTTAACTGATTGTTCGGGGCCTTCTTCTGTTTTTCATTTGGTTTGGAGTGGTCTAGCCCTCTTCCGTGATGACCTTCTTATCTTCTATGCCGACCTTTTTTGTTGACTGTTTTTTGTTGATCATTTGTCTATCGGTTGTTTTGGTTATATCCATTGTCTGTCCAGACTATTTTTGTGGTTTTTCATGAACTATTCCGGATATATTTCTGTCGAAAGTTTATATGTACTTCATAATTCTTCTGTTTTTCATGAACTATTCCAGATATATTACAAATATTTTATAATGAATATTGTTTTTTTTAAGAAAAAAAGTGTGAATCAATGGATGTATCTTCAGAATTAGTCAAAAAGATTTCAATCTATTTTTTTTTAGTATAATGTGGAAACAAATAATTTGCAATTATGAAATATTTTCCAAAAATTTTGTTTAGTAGTATTTGAGGAAAAATAGTAAAAAATGTGGAGAAAACCTTTTCAAAGTGTAAAGGTTATGTCAAAGTAAAATGACAACTCTTTAAAAGAAATTGGACATTGTATATTTAAATGTTTCAGATTTGGACATTAGATATTTAAATGTTTGAAATTTGGAAGCTTGAATGTTTTTTATGAATAGAGGTTTCGAAGACCTAGATTTATTTTAGAATATTTCGGTCACTCTTATGTTTCTTTTTGTTGATGGACCTCAATATTATATCATGTAAATTGGATTTGAATATTATATCATGTAAATTACTCAAAGAACTGTTTACTTCTCTTAACCCTGATATCATTTTGCTCGAGGAGACTATGTGTGACCATCTCACTGCCCTTAGATTTTCTAGCTTGATGAATCCTGGCTACGAATTCTGTGCCATTGATGCACTTGGTCTTTCGAGGGGTACTCTATCTACCTGGAACCCTTGCTTGGTCAGATGTAAAGCTTATCTCTCCATTGCTGGCATTCTCCTCCATGCAAGGTTCAAAGCCCTTGACTCAGTCTTCTCCCTGGTTAATTGTTATGGTCCATATGCCAATAGAACTACATTTTGGGATTTTGTAGTAGCTGGAGGCATATTCTATTTTCCTAATCTCATCTTGGCTATAGATCTAAACTTCACCACCTCTGCACTTGAGATCTGGGGTGAACAAGATCGTAGGGATCATCTGTCTCTGTACTTCTCTCAACTTCTTGACTCCATGAACATGGTTGATCTGGCCCCCACCAAGATTGGGCCATCTTGGAGAAATGGCAGAGTTGGCTCTGATGGTGTTAGAAAACGTCTTGACATATTTATGGCCTCTTCCACCTTGGTCCCTACTCTGGGATGCTATAAATCTTGGATTCAGCCTTCTGAAATCTCTTACCACTTCCTGGTTTTCCTTGAATGGAATTTCAGCTTACATTGTCATATTTATCCCTTTAAATTCAACCGAGCTTGGCTCCTTGAGGATGAATTTGATGCTCTCGTTACATCTTCTTGGAAGGAACCTTCTCCTTCTATTGGACCCATGTTTAACTTCAACTATAAATTACAGAGGCTGAAAAATGAGGTAAAGACTTGGGAAAAAAAGAAAAACAGGCTGAGGACCAAGGAGCTAGCTGAGATCGATATAGCCATTGTTGCTCTCCTCTCTTCACACCCTTCTGGTATTCTCTCTGATGTTGATACTCAGTCCCTTGTCGTATTGAAAAGCAGGAAGGAATCCCTACTTGCCCATCAGATTCTTACTTGGAAACTTAAGAGTAGGGTGGACTGGATTCAGGAAGGTGATGCCAACACTAAGTTTTTTCACTCCTTTTCCTCTGATAGGAGGAACTCAAAATCCATTTGGGCACTCAACAATCAGTTTGGGGAAACCATTGAGGATGACTCCAAGTTACACACTTTAGGGGCACAACACTTTGTTGAGTTGTTCCCTGATGAGGGCAAGACAAATATTGAGACTCAACTTAATGTCATTATACTCTTACCCACCTTTGTACAGGAAGAGGATAGGGAACTCTTTATGACAGCTTTCACTCTCCAGGAAGTTGAGGATGTGCTTAAAGGGTTCAAAAAAGATAAGAGCTTTGGACCTGATGGCTGGTCGGTGGAATTATATCTTCATTTTTTTGATCTTGTTGGGCTGGAAATATTAAATGTCATTGAACATTCCAGATTAGAAGGTCGAGTCATTGGGGCCCTTAATGCCACCTTTATTACACTTATTCCCAAGTGTGATAAACCCTCCTTCATGAGGGACTTTAGGCCCATTTCCCTTTGTAATCTGATTTACAAGACCATTTCCAAGCTTGCTACAATTAGACTCAAGGTTTCTCTTGATAAGACCATTTCCAGGTATCAATTTGGCTTCCTTCATGATAGACAGATCATTGAACCTGTTGGTATTGTCCAAGAAGCCCTTCATTCAATCAAGACTGAAAACCAACAAGTTTTGGTTCTAAAATTGGACTTAGTTAAGGCTTTTTATAGAGTTAACTGGTCTTTCTTGAGATTAGTCCTTCTTCAGATTGGAATTCCTGGCAACTTTGTAAGCTGGATCATGGGTTGTGTGGAATCAACAAACTTTGATGTTTTGATTAATGGTGCTCCCTCAGTTTTTTTTCCTGTGTCTAGGGGCATCAGGACGGGATGCCCCCTATCTCCACTTCTTTTTATATTGGTCATCGAAGGATTAAGTCTCTTGATCTCTCAAGCTCAAAGGGAAGGGGATATATCTAGCATCAAACTTGGCCCGAGCCTCTACCTTACACATTTACTTTTTGTAGATGATACTGTACTTTTTGGTGCTGGTACCCTATCAGAGTGGCAACATTATAAGATCATTCTTGACATCTTTTATAGTGCCACTGGCATGGAGATCAATATTGATAAGTCCTCCTTTCTCTACAATAACAATGATGAGGCCATCAGGCAACAAATCTCCAACATTATGCCCTATAAGATGGAGCCCATATCAGCTGGTTTTAAATATCTGGGATATCTCCTCAATTCCATGGGGCATGGTATCAAGGACTGGAGATGGTTTTTATTGAAGTTTGAAAAAATATTGAACAATTGGACATATAAGCTCCTATCTTTGGGGGGTAGATTGGTACTGGTCAAGTCTATCTTGACTAGTCTCGCTGTTTACTGGCTCACTCTTGCTCGTATGCCCAGTTCTATATTGAATCATATTAGGAGATATATCTTTAACTTTTTATGGGGTTGCTCACAAGGAAAACAGATATATCATCTTGCTGATTGGTCTACTATTTCCAGACCCTACGCTCTCGGGGGTTGGAACATCAAAAATCTTGAGTGGTTCAGCTTGGCATTAAGAACCAAAAGTCTCTGGCTTCTTCTGAATGGTACTGGGTTGTGGTCGCATACTATTAAAAGTAAATATCTCAAGAATCTACCTGTGGATGTGTGGCTTAGACAACAATCATTCAAAGTGCAGGGTACCTCCCATATGCGGAATGGGTTCATCTGGGCCTTGTCTTGGATTACTAGGTGCCTTGGTTGGAAAATAGGCAATGGAAAGCATATAAAAATTGGTCTCGACCCCATAGCAGGTGTAACATCTAATTATACTCTTCCTGAAGGTCTTCGTTTATATTTGGAGGATTATGGCATTGTTTCACTTTCTGATGCTCTCAATAGAGGAGTGGCCTGTACCTCTTCAGATTACTGGATCTCCGCAGACGATCTTAAACTTGCTAGAGATTGGAAGGAAGCCTGGTCTAATTATATTAAAGGACTGATGCATAGTGGAATTTGCATCAGCAACAATCCTGATACCTTGGTATGGTTGTATAACAAGTCTTCGGGTTCGGTCAAAGCCAATCTGATGTATGATTTCATCGCAAATACCAATGTCTCTGATAGATTGGATGGTTATTTGATCATGCTCTGGGAACTCCATATTCCACTCAAGATCATATGCTTCAGCTGGCTCAGTCTTCATAATAAAATCAATACTTATGATAATCTGATCATAAAAGGATGGACTGGTCCTTATTGGTGATGTCTTTATAGATCTGCCTCAGAATTGGTGGAGCATCTTTTCTAGTATTGCAACTTCACGAAGAAGATCATTGGCTTCATCAGAGTTAAGCTTAACATTCCTCATTTCTGGAAGGATTCCTCATTTACTCTCAATGTATCAAACTGGATCAGCATAAGGAAAACTTTGATGTATCTTCCATTTTTTCTTATCTGGCACATCTGGCTGGCTAGGAACCATTGCATTTTTTAAGATAAGAAGCATGATGTTACTGCAACTGCACTATCCATCTTGAACCATCTCCTCCTCTATCCTGTCAGTACTCAACATAAACTGTCCAGGAGGAATATTGGTCATGCACCTTCATTGACCTTCCCTGCTGGCTTCTTTGATGGTGCCTCTACAAAGTACAAGGGTGGTGTTGGTGTCCAACTACTGCTCAATAATGATCACCATTTTAGCTTCAAACTGGGAGCTGGCCATAGCACAAACACCAGATCTAAATTGTTGGACTTATGGACTCTTTTATTCTGTGCTAAAAGTATGGGTCTCCCCCATCTAAATATACATGGTGATTCAGTTGTCATAATCAATTGGTTCAATCATCAAGAAACACTTTCATTACTCAATCTTGACGGATGATGTCAACACATTAGAGAGCTGGAGACCCACTTCATCCACCTCTCGGCAATTCATATATATAGAGAGCACAATACATCTGCTGACAACTTATCCAAAGAAGCTTTAACATTGGATTCTGGCCAGCTTCTTTTCTCGGAATTCACCAATGGTGAATGTATACATCAGGGCTCTTTTTATCTATTTTAGCCCTCAGCACTGCCCATACGTGCTTTATATATTTTTGACATCCTTTGGATGTGCTATGGATCAGCAATTCTTTATTTCCAGTCATGTTGGGCCTATAGCTTCTTTGGTGCAGCTAAAATAGCACTTGTCTGTACTCTCTATACTTATGAAGAGCAGTGATTGGATGGAGTCTCCCAGCCTGCACCCATCTAGAACTTTATGGATTACTGATTGATTTTGTATCTGAGGATCATGTATTGATGCCCTCCTTCTGAACTTAGCTGGCACCTCTGCTGTCGATATATTTGACTCTAACATGCTTAGACTCTGAGCTTAGCACAAGCTGAAGATGTTAGTGCTGAAGATGTACTTTTGTTTCCTTTGATTTCAATGAAATAGCGAGGAACAAATATTTTCCCCTGGAAAAAAAGAAAATTATCGGATTATTATCATGTTTATGGTTTACTTTCTACCTTTGGCTAACATAACCTTTGTTTATTGTTTGCTGAGCTTATGATGGCTAACATCTAATGTAAGAGAGAGACTCACTTTATTTATGTCAATAAAAGCAAGGTGTTTTTTTTTTTATATTTGTAATTTTAGTTTAAATAATATTTATTCATAATTATTTTAAAAACAAGGTTCCTTTTCTAAAGATATTTTTGTATTTATAATTTTAGTTTATTAAATAATATTTATTCATAATTATTTTCTCAATAAGACTCCAAAATATTGTATATGTTAGCATTATATTTTTTCTCCACGAAAAGCGTTGTAAATATTATTTTGGAGTTTTATTGTGTATGATATATTATTACTTCGTTCAATATTATTAATATATTTAACACCATTCAATCTCTGACAAGTTGCGTAATATCATTGAATCACAAAATAATAATATTGTTTTTCCCCATTTAAAAAGTGATATTTTTATTTTTAAGTACAGTAAAATTGAAATATATTTAGCAAGTGTATATTATATTAAGTAATTCACTTTACTTTTACTTTAACTTTTTATCTTTTTATTTTTACATAATTTAGAATTAATTTTTTGAGCTTTTTTAGTTCTATTACAAAAGACAATATTACTCATAAATATCTTATATCAAAAATAATATACATTCATTTGATTGCCTTTAAGAAGCCCATTCTACAGTCCACTAAGGGAGAGATGTGTAACTCCTTCCTTGCCCATCTTAGAGTTAACAAGTGGCTTTATATATATATATATATAATTAAAAATAACATGTCGGCTCATATTAAATTTAAATTATTTAGAAATGCATATATATATAACTACACAAATTAGATAAATTAAAACCATAAACATTGCATGACACACTTTCTTGACATCTCCACTCTAAAAAAGGGGCTTGCATCTCTAAAATTTGATCCCCTTTTAGATGGATCTATGCTTGTTTTTAATATAATATTTTGTGGGGTGTAGTTAGGTAGGGTAATTTTTTTAAAATTGTTTTTAATATAATGTTTTTTAGGGTGTTAATTTTTTTATTTATTTTTAAATGCAATGATGGGGGAGGGTTTAGGGAGTTAGGAGGGGATTTAATTTTTTTAATGTAATAGATTTGTGTGGGATTCAGGTCAAATTTCAGATATTACATATGGAAACATATTTCAAATTTTCTTGTTTTTTTATTATTCATTATTTTTTTTAAGTATGTTTCTTTATGCTATTTGTCTTTTAACTATTTTTTTGTGATTAGGTACAACAATGACATGCTCCTTACATAAAGGAAGAAATTGCATACCCATTGCTAATGATCTATTACAATGAAATTACATCAAGCAAAAAATTAATGTTATTCAAGTTCTTCTAGATGAATTGCAAGAGTCCCTTTGAATAAATGAGAGTACTAAAACACTTGTGGGGAAGATGTCAAAAGATCCTCAACCATCATTGGGAGGGATGTTTGGAAAGGAGCACTTTGGACTTCTTGTAGACATACTAGACCCCGTGGAAGAGGGCATTGATGTCCTTCATGAAAAATTCCAATTTCGATGAAGAATTCGTCCTGCATGATATTGTTGATTAGTTTAATGTCTTGAAGAAAATGTTAAATTTGAAACTTTTTGATATGACATATTAGTATTTTTTTTACTTTTAGACTTTATTTTAGAAATAAAATTTCTATATATAATGTTTTTAATATGTTATTTACAAATATATGGCATAGTTTTTCTTGAATCTATGTGAATAGTAACATTTTGGAATATAGTATGAAATAATATCATTTTTATACAAAAACATGTATGAAAATCCATTGAAAATGGTTGTAAATGTCATTAGTTTCTAGAATTTCTTAGAATTTTGTCAATAAAAAAAGTCTTATCTTGCCTATAAAATTGTCTTATTTTAAAGTAAAAATTGCAAAATGTATATGTTTTTCAATATTGTTATTTTGTTAAATGTCTAAAAAACACACTTGAAAATAGAAAGTAATAATATTTTATGACAAACATGATTCAAAGGCCCAAAAAATGCCTTAAAATGAATGTGTGTGATATTGGTATCAACCCTTTTTTAAATGGAGGTAAAAATATCTACTAAAATTAGGAGAGAGAAAAACTAGAATTGTGTCCAGTAGCCTAGTTTAATTAGTGCAATGCTTAGAAAAGATAAGAGTTGCACATGTTTCACACCAAAACCTGCCAATCTACCAATTTTATATCATGTAAATACAAGTATAGTCATAAAGTGATCATGTTTTCTATAAGTTCAATAAATTAAACTCCATAAAATATTTTTAATCATATTAATAAATGTTTTCTATTATTTTTTAAAGTCATTTGTATATCATTTTTATTACATGTACAACAAAATAGGGTAAAAATAACACTCTTATTTTATTTTTGGATAAATTATGACATGCATATATTTTCTTATGCTTAAAGTATTCCAAGTTTGGTGAACATAAATTCTTCTAAAACAAATTAATATAATTTTGTATATCTATACAATATCAAAATTGGTAAAAAAATTAGAGTAAATGCTCTACATTTGCTTGGGTCCATAAATATTCTATTTTGGAATATTTGTAATTAGATTTAATTGGGAAGAGGGGAATTATCTAAATCCATTGTATTTTTTCCATAGGATCCTCAACCAAAGAGGGGAATTATCTAAATCCATTGTATTTTTTCCCATCAATTGAAACACCTCCTCTTCGTTACCCCCCACAATCCATGTTGTCGTTGCTCTACATTTATGCCAATTGTTGGTTCCAAAACGTGTGTTCCATTCTTGTAAATGAGTTTACTTTTTCCATTTGTTCTCACTGCTCAAGTCTTCTAGGTGTGGACCCCACTTGAAGGAGAACGATAGCGGATCAGGATTAATAAAAATTAGAGGTTTTCCTGACGGTCCGACTACTAATTACCCGGCAGATTCCGGTAACTCCACACGCACTCTGGCCCACGTCGACAACTACTCTCTTTTGCAGTAACACGGTTTTGTCATATCTATTGGTAATCGCTGCCTTAACCCCTAGTTTATCCTTTGGCTCCTTCGGCACACCCATTGCATCATCTGATTCAACCTCTGATTTAAACAAAACCAAACAACTAGAACATGAAAGTATAAAGACGTGGCAATTTTTTAATTGATTCCAGAGACGAGGAATCTGAAATAGGTGCATGAGATACACTATCAATACTCAGCCTGATGCAGAGCATTCAATGAGACTGCAGCAAGCATGTTAACTTTTGGATTAAAATTGTTTAAAATCCAGCCGTTAGGATTCCTACTGTAGTGGCATTGAATGCTATGCAGTCGGTTGAGTATTTATCGCCCATGAGATATGATCTCATAGAAGAAACAACATCTCTGACAATATTGTCGAGAATATCCTGCATGTCTAACAAAATCCTATGAAAAAGGCAGTAAACGAGAGTTGTAATATGACAAAATCCTGTGAAAAAAGGAAGTAAACGAGAGTTGCAGCTCTGAGAATAACCGAACCTTGTGATTTTGGCCAAAAAATGATTGAACAATGGGCGAGCGAGCTACTTCAATGAAACTTTGTTCAATTTGGTGGAAAATCCAAACAAACACCAGAATAAAATTTAATTTTGATGAATTTGATAGATTTTTAAGATAAAGTTAGGTAAAAGTACAAACACGGTAAGCTATCTACCCGACCATTTGCACTAGGGCCACCTGAGGCCGTTGGGTGATAGCTTAATCCATTACCTTTGTGTGAGACCAAAAACAACCAATTCCAATAACTACCTTCACATCAATTGCGCTGTCCAATTCATCCATCCATAAATTTAGCCATGGAAATTCTTGTTTTTTAAGAGCAAGTTTAAAATTGTAAGTTTTGATTGGAATTTTTATGAAAAGTGCAAATCTATGTTTAGAATTGTATAATTTTAGTCAACTCCATAAAAATAACTGGAAAGATCTGGGACCATTTTACCAACTTCCTTGTAACAATTAATCAACTCCTTTGTTTGTTTTATGGAACCAGATCCAGGTTTAAACCTTGAATTTTTATCCTTCATGATAAGGGAGGTTAAAGTTTTAAACTAGCATACACACATTGCGCTGTCCAATTCATCCATCCATAAATTTAGCCATGGAAATTCTTGTTTTTTAAGAGCAAGTTTAAAATTGTAAGTTTTGATTGGAATTTTTATGAAAAGTGCAAATCTATGTTTAGAATTGTATAATTTTAGTCAACTCCATAAAAATAACTGGAAAAATCTGGGACCATTTTACCAACTTCCTTGTAACAATTAATCAACTCCTTTGTTTGTTTTATGGAACCGGATCCATGTTTAAACCTTGAATTTTTATCCTTCATGATAAGGGAGGTTAAAGTTTTAAACTAGCATACACACAGAACATTGGCGTTATCAAATCCATAACAATTGGAATTCAAATTACAAGTTTTTAGAACACAATTTCAAATTAGGTTTAGATCGGTTCACTGTAAATTTAATTTGATTTGGTAAATCAATATTTTTTATTATTGCATTATACCTGAGTGTAATAATAGTTTGTTGTAGAATTGATCTTCAATAAAAATGCAAGAAAAAAAGCAGAATCTGTTTTTCTTGGTCTTACTGTCACAGAAAAGATAACTGAACAATATGTCATCCGATGGAGTCAAGTGGGCCCGGTGCAAATGGTCGGGTAATGGTCGGGTAGATAGCTTCTTTTTTTTTAAACGTCTTGCATGTAATTAAAAATATTTTAAAACCATTTCTCATTGAAGAACGTTTCGATGTAACGAAAAATCTTTTAAAACCATTTCTCATTGAAGAACGTCTTCGACGTAAATATTACCATTCTGTTGACTTAGCTTGCCAGCAGCAGAGACGGCCGAGCTTATCCAGCATGTACGTTCATGCTAGATAAAACAGCTGGCGTGGTCCCCCATATCGTCCCCGATTCTCCACCGACCGGAATCGGAATCAGAAAAACAGTTGGTACTGCTAGCCATTCATTGCTACAAAGCCATTCCGTTTTGCCTTCCGTTCTAGCATTCGTCCCAATACGAGGTCATTCCATTTCTCTCATGTCTGACTTCAATGAACCAACAACCACGCCGCCCTCACCTCAAATTCAAATTTGAATTGTGGTCACTGGTGATCCAAACCTTGCACCAGCGGCTGGCGACTTTATATTGGGAATTCAAACCCTGTTTCAACGAACCGACCTCAGCAACCTCCAGGATGCAGACATTCAAAACCTACTTTCTCACTCGACCACTTTGTTGGAGCTTCATACTCCTAAGTGGAAAAACTGCGCTGCCTTTTGGGCTCAATTATGAGTTAACTATGGTGGAAATTTGCAAAAGCCTTGTTGGGATTTGAATTGAATGGAATGATCTTGATTCCTCTGAAGCTACTCACTGTGGCATTTATTCTACAGTTTACACCATTTCATTTTACAGTTAAAAAAGATGGTTTCCCCCAGTTTCGGCATTGACTCTCAACATTAACATTGCAGGTAAGAAAAATGGGGCTTTAGCCATAGTTAATAAACTATTAAACATTTCGTTTTCTCACTATTTGTACCCTTATTAACAACCTTTTTTCCCATCAATTGAAACACCTCCTCTTCGTTACCCCCCACAATCCATGTTGTCGTTGCTCTACATTTATGCCAATTGTTGGTTCCAACACGTGTGTTCCATTCTTGTAAATGTGTTTACTTTTTCCATTTGTTCTCACTGCTCAAATCTTCTAGGTGTGGACCCCACTTGAAGGAGAACGATATCGGATCAGGATTAATAAAAATTAGAGGTTTTCCTGACGGTCCGACTACTAATTACCCGGCAGATTCCGGTAACTCCACACGCACTCTGGCCCACGCCGAGGACTACTCTCTTTTGCAGTAACATGATTTTGTCATATCTATTGGTAATGGCTGCCTTAACCCCTAGTTTATCCTTTGGCTCCTTCGGCACACCCACTGCATCGTCTGCTTCAACCTCTGATTTAAACAAAACCAAACAACTAGGCAATTGAACGATGAACATGAAAGTATAAAGACGTGGCATTTTTTAATTGATTCCAGAGACGAGGAATCTGAAATAGGTGCATGAGATACACTATATGATACTCAGCCTGCTGCAGAGCATTCAATGAGACTGCAGCAAGCATGTTAACCTTTGGATTAAAATTGTTTAAAATCCAACCGTTAGGATGCCTACTGTAGTGCCATTGAATGCTCTGCAGCCGGTTGAGTATTTATCGCCCATGAGATATGATCTCATAGAAGAAACAACATCTCTGACGATATTGTCGAGAATATCCTGCATGTCTGACAAAATCCTGTGAAAAAGGCAGTAAACGAGAGTTGTAATATGACAAAATCATGTGAAAAAAGGCAGTAAACAAGAGTTGCAGCTCTGAGAATAACTGAACCTTGTGATTTTGGCCAAAAAGATGATTGAACAATGGGCGAGCAAGCTACTTCAATGAAACTTTGTTCAATTTGGTGGACAATCCAAACAAACACCAGAATAAAATTTAATTTTGATGAATTTGATAGATTTTTAAGATAAAGTTAGGTAAAAGTACAAACACGGTAAGCTATCTACCCGACCATTTGCACCAAGGGCCACCTGACCCCATCGGGTGATAGCTTAATCCGCGTGAGACCAAAAACAACCAATTCCAATAACTACTTTCACATCAATTGCGCTGTCCAATTCATCCATCCATAAATTTAGCCATGGAAATTCTTGTTTTTTAAGAGCAAGTTTAAAATTGTAAGTTTTGATTGGAATTTTTATGAAAAGTGCAAATCTATGTTTAGAATTGTATAATTTTAGTCAACTCCATAAAAATAACTGGAAAGATCTGGGACCATTTTACCAACTTCCTTGTAACAATTAATCAACTCCTTTGTTTGTTTTATGGAACCGGATCCAGGTTTAAACCTTGAATTTTTATCCTTCATGATAAGGGAGGTTAAATTTTTAAACTAGCATACACACAGAACATTGGCGTTATCAAATCCATAACAATTGGATTTCAAATTACAAGTTTTTAGAACACAATTTCAGATTAGGTTTAGATCAGTTCACTGTAAATTTAATTTGATTTGGTAAATCAATATTTTTTATTATTGCATTATACCTGAGTGTAATAATAGTTTGTTGTAGAATTGATCTTCAATAAAAATGCAAGAAAAAAAGCA
Source organism: Pseudotsuga menziesii (assembly GCA_001517045.1). Taxonomy (NCBI): domain Eukaryota; kingdom Viridiplantae; phylum Streptophyta; class Pinopsida; order Pinales; family Pinaceae; genus Pseudotsuga; species Pseudotsuga menziesii. Next base: position 205,238 of record LPNX010628330.1, read on the forward strand.
GAATCTGTTTTTCTTGGTCTTACTGTCACAGAAAAGATAACTGAACAATATGTCATCTGATGGAGTCAAGTGGGCCCGGTGCAAATGGTCGGGTAATGGTCGGGTAGATAGCTTCTTATTTTTTTTAAACGTCTTGCATGTAATTAAAAATCTTTTAAAACCATTTCTCATTGAAGAACGTTTCGATGTAACGAAAAATCTTTTAAAACCATTTCTCATTGAAGAACGTCTTCGACGTAAATATTACCATTGTGTTGACTTAGCTTTCCAGCAGCAGAGACGGCCGAACTCAACGGCCGAGCTTATCCAGCATGTACGTTCATGCTAGATAAAACAGTTGGCGTGGTCCCCCATATCGTCCCCGATTCTCCACCGACCGGAATCGGAATCAGAAAAACAGTTGGTACTGCTAGCCGTTCACTGCTACAAAGCCATTCCGTTTTGCCTTCCGTTCTGGCGTTCGTCCCAATACGAGGTCATTCCATTTCTCTCATGTATGACTTCAATGAACCAACAACCACGCCGCCCTCACCTCAAATTCGAATTTGAATTGTGGTCACTGGTGATCCAAACCTTGCACCAGCGGCTGGTGACTTTATATTGGGAATTCAAACCCTGTTTCAAAGAACCGACCTTAGCAACCTCCAGGATGCAGACATTCAAAACCTGCTTTCTCACTCGACCACTTTGTTGGAGCTTCATACTCCTAAGTGGAAAAACTGCGTTGCCTTTTGGGCTCAATTATGAGTTAACTATGGTGGAAATTTGCAGAAGCCTTGTTGGGATTTTAATTGAATGGAATGATCTTGCTTCCTCTGAAGCTACTCACCATGGCATTTATTCTGCAGTTTACACCATTTCATTTTACAGTAAAAAAAGATGGTTTCCCCCAGTTTCGGCATTGACTCTCAACATTAACATTGCAGGTAAGAAAAATGGGGCTTTAGCCATAGTTAATAAACTATTAAACATTTCGTTTTCTCACTATTTGCACCCTTATTAACAACGTTTTGTTTACATATGCAGGTGTGGCGGTTCAATAAAAACTTCGTGCGTTCGCCCGTAAGTTCTAAGCGTAGAAAGGGGATTCTATCACTGTTCTATTGTTAAAGGAGAGCGAAGTACTATTTTGACTGGCCATTTTCAGCTTCTGCGTTCATGGTAACCTTGTTTATCTGTTAGGGAGAGCACAGTTGTTTATTGCTGGTAAGAAAATGGGTGTAAATGAATACCACTACCAGCTAAAGGTTCTGAATTTTTTTTTTTTTTTTGGTGTATATCCTTTTGAAAACATATGAATTTTTTTAAATTTGTACACATTTTATGGGTTTTTAAAGTTTACTATGTAAACTTCCCCTTTAAATGCCATTGGTAGATTTAAAACATATTCAAACCTACACACTAAGGTGGCATCCCGGTACTAAGGATATGGTTTATGAATAAAAATTTAAATAAATTTAAATCAGTTTTAAAAAAAAATTCTAAAATTATATTAAATAATTTATAATTTCATTTTTTTTAAGTTTATTTATCATATTAACTTGTTTTTTTCAATTTTCTGTGTAAGCTTATTTATAGTATTAACTTGTTTAGTAATTTTTCATTTGCCATATATATTGCATAAGTTTTATGGAGAAAAATCAATTAAAATTTGAAAATTATACCAAATAATTTGCAATTTGCAATTTCTATCCTATTAACTTGTTTTATAGTTTCTTATTTGTGATATATTTTGTAGAAGTGTATTGTTTATTGAGAAAAAACAATAAAAAAATGAATAAATTTAGATTAACCAATTTTAAAACTGCTTTTATTTTAGAGAAATATACTAAAAAATTTACAATTTCAATTTTGTATGTGAGCTGTGGTTAATATCTATCCTATTAATTTTTTATGTAATTTTTCATTTTCCATATATATTGTACAAATATTAAGTTTAAAAAAATCTTGAATATATATTTATATATATATAAATTAAAAATGTTGGTTACTTGTTGTTTATAAGTGTTACATAGTCAAAATAACAATATTCTTCCCAACTACCTCATCTATACTCAATTAATTAAATTTTGTCTTACATATATATATGAGATATCTTCAAATAAAATTTGAAACTACAACCTAATTTGAACAACTATTAAAAATAAATACTCAATTGTTAAAAATTAAAAGTTGAGTGTATAGGAATTCCTCGTTCTAGAATTACATATTAGGCTTTATATTTGATTAGGGAATAATACATATTGGTGCTTACTATTCAAGCTTTTAAGTGTTTGGTTCATATAGGTTGATATTATTTTATGCTTTTAGCATTATATTTAAGTACATGTGTGTGTTTTTCAGATTATTTATTTATATTTTTGTGTCATGTTTATGGGAAATGGTGACATTGTAATGGTGACATTGTAATGGCAACATTTATTAATGGGTTTTCAATGCTTGAAAGAGTTAACCTCTCTCCTATTGTATAGAGATTATAGAGCATTGGTTAAAATCTCACTTACCTGTAATAGCTTTCTAATCTTAAGATTCACGGTAGCTTCTTTATATAGTTTGTAGGGAATATTGTCATTCCACATTATTGATTTATATTTATTGTAAATATCAATAAATTACATAAATGTAGTTCACATTATGATTATAAATAACTAAAATCATTAAATATAGAAACATTATTTACACTTTTGATTTAGGATTTAGGTATTTTTTACTTTTAAAATTTACATTTTTACTTTTTAATTAAATTTTTATTAGACAAATCTAAATTATTTATAACTTCTTTTTTATAAAAAACTTTACTTTAATCTCTTTTCTCAATATAAAAAAAGAATATTAAAGAAATGACTAGTTATAATTTTACCTTTTTAATTAATCTTTATGTTAAAAAAAATATGCTATTTTTTTAGAATCATATTTAATTTCAGGTATTTTTTACTTTTAAAATTTACATTTTTACTTTTTAATTAAATTTTTATTAGAAAAATCTAAATTCTTTATAACTTTTTTTTGATAAAAAACTTTACTTTAATCTCTTTTCTCAATATAAAAAGGAGTATTAAAGAAATGACAAGTTATAATTTTACCTTTTTAATTAATCTTTATATTAAAAAAAATATGCTATTTTTTGAAAATCATATTTAATTTCAAATAAGTTAAAGAATTTACAATGTTTTTAAGTCATATTTAATTCCAAATAAGTTCTAAATAAATTAAAGAATTTACACTTTTACCCAAATTATTGTTTTCTTGTATTTTAATTATAAAATGAGGTGATATACAATTTTCAGGTAGGAAATTTTTTTTAAAAACATTTAATATACTATTTATTATAATTTTTAAAATAATATAGCCGGGACCTATTTTTAAAGTAAGATGGATAGAAATCTCTGGTCCGCGATAGGATTTCCTCATCCTCGGGCAACGCCGGCGAAAGGCTCTTTAAAATTAAGAAGAAAAAAAATAGAAAAAAATAAACCAAACGCATCTTTAATTAAAAAAATAAACCAAACGCATCTTTAATTAATAAAATAGACGAGAATCCACGTCCTTTTTGGTGTTGGAGATTGACTGATGTCAGAATCAGACGAAGATACCTCGTGCCTGCCAGCTCCCGTGCCATCTGGCAGCTACGTAGATACATGCATCTCTCCGGGACCCACGGCAGATTGGCTGGGACCCATTGCCGTATCCGTACAAGTCGGTGGCCTGTTTCTTTGTCGTTTTGTGCGGTGGAGGCGCTTTCGTATTTTGTCGTTAAGTCGGTGAGCAAAAAATTATAATGGATGTTACCGAGGCAAGTTGTCACAGCCTCAAGATTCACTGAACATTCATTCATTGATGTCCAATCAATGGGGATTGGGTGACCAGGGTTTCCCCTGCGCGCCGGAAGAAAATAAGGACAGCCGTTTTGGTGGGAAAGACCCCACTTTTACAAATGCAATGCATTTCTTGTATGACGTGGCTCTTTTATGGTGCATCCATTTTCTAAGGGTGGCACTGGCACCTATGTCTTTGTCTGTGTTTGTGTGCATGCATAGCTTGCCAACGAGGTTGGTGAAAATTATTTAGCTTGTTGCGAGTTAGTTAATGTAGTACTAGGTTGGTGAAAATTATTTAGCTTGTTGCGAGTTAATTATTAATGGTAGATTATTCTATAAATATATATTATTTTGAAAAAAATAACATTTTATTTTTATTAATGGTAGATTATTCTATAAATATATATTATTTTATTAATGGTAGATTATTTTATAAATATATAAAATTTTTAAAAAAAAACATTTTATTTTTATTTTTATTGCAATGATGTAGATAAATTCTTTTATAAAAATATAGAAATAGAATATTTATTATGTTTTTTATAAGAAAAAATAAGAAAAAATATTTGTTTTAAATTTGACAAATAATTGTTTGCTTTATATTTTGTTTGTATAACAAATAATGTTTTACCTTTTTATGATGTGTTAGAGGGTTCTTGAAGGGCAATTAAAACTGTTAGTTTTTCTTTTCATCTGATTAGTTTATCTAGGATCTTTATGTGAAAGAATAACATGTACATCAAGATGCATAAGATATAAAAGATACACGAGACACAAATATTTTCACGGGGGAAACCATAAAGGAGAAAACCTCGCAAACTTCTTCAAAATAGTAAGATGATAAAAAACATAAATAAGAAGTATTCAACAACTATTTATCTCTCCTCCCATTCTCTCTCTCTCTCTCTCATGCGAACTTGAGAGTGTGAGGTGTATATAAATAAGGGAGAGTGCCTCCCTATTTATACCCTTTCAAGTCACTTACCAAAAATAAGACTAGGGCCCACATGTCTTCTCTAACAGGGTCGACTTCTCCCAGAGAGACTCCAAATACACATTACATGATGTTACACTGGGGACTATTGCCCTGACTTACAATGAAGGTTGTACCTCAAGGTATAGACACAATTAAGACACCCCGCAAGGGGGTAAACACATCCCCAGTGGGGGTATAACAACATACAATGATAATATACATCAGAATATCTTCTGAATTTATAAATACATCAACACTCCCTCTTAACTATGAAGGTATTTTCTCTCTTCACAGTCATCAACACATTTGGTCAGGTATTCATCGTAGATTCATCATCACGGAGTCATAGAGTCATCATCATAGCTGCTGCCATCATCATCTTATTATTTGATCATCGTACCATACTATCTATGATCAAAAGTTTCTATAGAGCCAACCCTTTTTCATGTTGGATGTAGGCCTAGCCCTCTGTCGGATCTTGATCAAATCGTGAGCAATCCATCACGTAGTAAATGTCCAGGACCTTCTTTACATTTCCATGACAATAACCTGCGTCTTCTACCTTTTTCTTGTCGTATCCAGATCATCTCTTTTGTCTTGCACAAGACAAAAAAAACAAACAAAGCATCCACGATCGACCTACATTCTATCAGAGAACCGCCTAGGTGCACCTCTTGTGCTTCGTGACCTTATCATCTCAACATGGGAACACACATATATGGATATATATGTAAGGACTGATTACGACCCAACAACCTGCTGCATCAGGACCTTTTACGTTCTAGGTCAACCTCAAGGGATTACATCTGAACAACTTGCATCCGGGATCTTTTCTGTTCAGATATCCTTCGGGGCGTACTACATCCAAGTAACCTGTGTACCACGACAGGTCTCATTTTTACACTCAAACAACCCACGAGGCGTATTACATCTGAATAACCTGCATACCACGTTAGGTCTCATTTTTACATTCGGATAACCCAGCACATGACTAACTATGTCCAAGGATAACATACGAGCTTCGCCAAGACTAATTACATACAAGGATAACCTATAGGACTGATTACGTTCGAGCATCTAGTTGCACAAGGATTTTCCCGCTCGAACAACCTGTCTCATTTCCCATGTGAGATATTATGCTTCTGTAACATATCAAGATAACCTGCGAGCTTCACCAGGAATGATTACATCCAAGTACAACCTACAGTGATGATTACATTTGAGAAACCTACGAGCTTCGGCATGATTTTACGCTCAGTCGACAACCTGTCTCTCTAGCTATGCTAGAACACATCACTCCCCCTTTCAAGGGATCTCGATCTGAATCACAGCCAGTCTTTCTCTGAAGTACTCAAACTTCACTCTTGCAAGAGGATTGGTCAACACATCGACTATATTCTCCTCCATTTCCACGTACTAGAGATTCATTGCTTCTCTATACACCATATCCTTGATATAGTGGAACTTGATCTCGATTTGCTTCGACTTGTCATAGAAGATAGGATTTTTCGAAAGCTTTACGCAACTCTAATTGTCATAGAAGATACAAATCACATCCAACTGGAGATCAAACAAGTTAGACAGTAGCTTTTGAAGCCACAATGCCTTGCAACTAGCCGAGCAAGCGACAACATATTCTACCTTGGCAATACTCAGTGCCACACATGATTGCTTCCCGCTGAACCAGGAGATCATGCTAGATCCCAAACTGAAGCATCAACCTAAGGTGCTCTTCCTGTCAGTGGTGATTCCTACCCAATCTGAATCAACATAACCATGTAGGTTAATCTTTTGTTTCGCATCATATTTGAGCTGATAATCTACTGTACCTTTTATGTACCTCAGTATATGCTTTGCAGCTATCATGTGAACATGTCTAAGATATGTCAAGAACTGGATCAGGGTGTTCACCGCAAATCATATTCCTAGTATCGTATTCATCATATACATCAATGAGCCAATTATATGATTATACATCATGGAATTGACCTTATCGGATGAAGCATCACTCAGAATATTCAAGTTAGATGCCATAGGTGTGGCCATTTCGTTGTAGTCCATCATTCTGAATCTCTTCAGAATCTCCATTGTATATTTTCCTTGACCAAGGAAGATCCCATCTGCACTCTGCCACACCTCCATGCCTAAGAAGTAGTGCATCATACCTAGGTCTTTCATCTCAAACTCTGTAGCAAGTCTCCTCTTTGCATCTGTAATGAGTTCCTCTTCTCCTATTAGAAAAAAGTCATCGACATATAGCAGGAGTATCACTGGTATTTCGTCTTCCACCTTGAATTAAAGGTTGGAATCTGTGTTACTCTTGGTAAATCCCAAGCTCATTAGGAAGTTATCCATCCTTTCATACCATGTCATTGGTGCTTGTTTCAATCCATACAAGGACTTCCTCAATTTGCACACATGGGTCTTCATATCATGTGTCTCAAATCCCAATGGTTGTTCCACGTACACATCCTCCTCAACTACACCATTCAATAAATATGTCTTGACATCCATCTGGTGTATTTTCCATTTCATTACCCTTGCCAAAGAACGTATGGTCCTAATGGAAGTGTACCTTGCAAGGGATGAAAATATCTCTTCGTATTCTACGCCTTCTTTATGTGAGAAGCCTCGTGCTATGAATCTCGCCTTGTATTTCTTGATGCTTCCATATGCATCATGCTTGATCTTGTAGATCCACTTCGAAGTCACGACAGACTTCTTCTTTGGTCTCAGAACTATCTCCTAGACAACATTCTTCATGATCGACTGATATTCCTCAATCACATCCTTCCATTCTTCTTTTCTGTAGCCTCTTCATAGGTGGAAGTTTCTCTATCAATGATGTCACACAACAGAGCCACATAACTATTGTAGGGTTTTTCCCTTTTTCACTCTCTCTATGTATTCCCTCTGGAGCACCACACCTTTCAGGTTCTTGTATGATCTCCTGTTCCCATGTTGGTTTCCTCTTACGGGATCCCTTCTCAAGGAATGTCTCCACTGGCTCTTGTGGTTCTGTCATGTCATGGTCTTCATGGTCCTATGGAATTTCTTCTCCAATTTCCATATCTCAGCCTCTCATCTCTTTAGTTTCCTCGACCTTCTGGATGGGTGTCCTCCTAGATATTAAGTATGCCGAGTCTTAATTAAAGGTTACATCTCTACTAATGTCGATCTTCTTGAATCTTGGGAAGTATATTCAGTAGGCCTTTGATGTATCATTGTATCCTACAAAGATACCCTTCCTCCCAGAAGGATTGAGCTTGGTCCTTTTCTCCTTTGGGATATGTATGTACATCGGGAAGCCAAATATTCTCATATGGTTGACTTCTAGTTTCTCTCCTGAGAAAGCCTCTTCAGGAGTCTTATTGTCAAGTACTCGATGAGGAGTACAGTTCTGTACATACACAGTTGTTCTTGTTGTCTCCACCCAAAGGTGCATAGGAAGATCCTGATCATGCAACATAGATTTTTCTACCTCCATGATGGGTTGGTTCTTTTGTTCTACAACCCCATTCTGTTGGGGATTGTATGGAGTGCTCAACTCGCTCTTAATCCTGGACTCTCTGCAGAGTTCCTTGAATTCTTTTGAAGTGAACTCTCCACCATTATTTGACCGTAGAGTCTTGATATTCCTATATGTTTGGTTCTTAACCAAGGATTTATATTCCTTGAACTTACTGGAAACTTCACTTTTCCCTTTCAAGAAATATATACATGTCTTACGTGAGAAATAATCTATAAAGGAAACACAGTACACATACTTGCTTAATGAACTAGAGGACATATGTCCACATACATTCGAGTGTACTATCTCCAGTATGCCTTTAACCTTGCTCTTACTACTGGGAAATTTCTTCTTCGCATAAGTTTCCTGGTGCACATTCTTTGCAAATGCCTTCGTGATTTTCCTGGCTCTTTGGCAGTTCTGAGACTGATTTTCTTTCCATCGGTAGTGTCCTGTAATGCACATGTGCAAGCTTCTATGCCATAGTTCACTTGGTTTAATAGAATCATGAACCAATGCTTGTACATGTTTTCCCTTTAGCTTGCAAAAGCCTCCGTCTTCTTCTCCAATAACTATTGCATCCTCTATTGTCTTTCCTCTGGGCCACATAAAAACTTGGCCATAGAAAAAAAAACCCTAATCCATTTTGCATATAGTGCAGAAATGGAGAGAAGATTTTTCTTTAATCCTGGAACATATAGCACATCCTTCATCTTCAAGGATTTCCCGTAGTCAAGCTTATATGAAGCTTCTCCACTCCCTTTTATGGGGTATTGATAGTCATCCCCAAGCTTCGCCTTGTGAGGTAAGTCATGTTTAAACATATTAATGAATAATTCCTTGCATCCCGACATATGTTTAGAAGCTCCACTATCCACAATCCAATCACTTCCATGTGAGATAGTTCCAGTAAGTGTCGAGACTAGCACATACTCTTCATCTGAATCATTCTTCTCCCATATGATTCTTTTGTTTGTTGGTTCATCATCTTCGGCAACATGAGCATGGTGTCTCCTTTTCCCGATGGGACAATCTCTTGCAAAGTGTCCCTTTTCATCACAAGTATAACATCGAACATTTGAAGTATCTCTTTTGGTCTTCTTCGGTTTCTTGTCCTTCTTCTTGTTGTGATTAAAGTTCTCCTTCTTCTTGAAGTTCTTCCTGGTGTGAACTGTGAGAGATTGATTGTCAGTTTCTCCCATCTTTTCTTCTCTTGTCACAAGTGTAGCCTCTTCTTGTGGGAATTATTCTCAAAGTCTGCTGAAAGAGATCAACTTCCTTCTTGCACAAATTCCTTGAATGAATGAGTCCCATGATCTAAAGAGACCATTCAAGCTAGTCATTACAATTTCTCCTTCTTCGACATTTTCTTCACCCGCTTCAAGTTGTTATTTGATTTGAGAAACCCTTATGAAGTAAGATTGTATAGTCTCAAAGTTATATATCTTCACATTCTTCAATTGGTTCCTCAAAGTCATCTTTTGGTTGATGTTCTTTCCTTCGAACATCTTTGTCAAAGGATCATACTTTTCTTTCGGTGTCTTGAAAGAAGAAACATGGGGTATAAGGTGATCCTTAAAAGAGTCTGCAATTATTCTCTTAGCCTTAGCCGCGCTTCACTTATGAGCATCCTTAGCCTCATCTCCCTCTGGTTTTGGATCTTCTCCATTGATGAACTGATCCAAATCATTCTTTGCAAGGATCAGGGAGATTCTGTACTTCCATGGCCAGAAGTTATCAGCCTCTCCAAGCTTGTCCTCAAGCTGAATATGATGAGTCATATCTTCAAATGAGAACCTCAAATGGAAATATCAAAGATTTAGATCTTACTGATTTGAGGTATCCAACCTGGTTCTATAGCTAGATGACCCAGGGTTTTTCAAAGAAACCCTAATTTTCCAAACTTGGAGTTTGAGAGTTATGTTTGGACAGAAAGATGCGCCTCCTTGAGGCAAGTTGCTCAGCTAGGTCAATTTATGAAAACTGAGGTTGAAAGCCTCCAAAACTTGATTCCCTAGTTCCTCTCAACACCAGTGACAGGGTAAAAAATGAAACTTCTTCAATTTAGAAACTATATCCACCAAAAGATTCACCCTACTAAGGAGTTAGCCTAACCCTTATTTCTTAATGATATGTGGAGAGAAAACCTTGAACTAGGAAGCCCTAGTTTCTACAGCTACATAGTGCCTTCTTTCATAGAAACTCTAATAGCATGTTAGTTTTTCTTTAGATATGATTAGTTTATATAGGATCTTTATCTAAAAGAATAACAAGTACAACAAGATGCATAAGATATAAAAGATACACGGGACACAAATGTTTTCACCAGGGAAACCATAAAGAAGAAAACCCTACAAACTTCTTCGGAATAGTAAGATGATCCAAAGCAGTAATAAGAAGTATTCAACAACTATTTGTCTCTCCTCCTTTTTCCTCTCTCTCTCTCTCTCATGCAAACTTGAGAGTGTGAGGTGTGTATAAATTAGGGAGAGTGCCTCCCTATTTATACCCTTTCAAGTCACTGACCAAACATAAGACTGGGGCCCACATGTCTTCCCTAACAGGGCTGAATCCTCCTAGGGAGGCTCCAAATACACATTATATGATGTTACACTGGGGACTATTTCCCCGACTTACAATCGAGGTTGTACCTCAAGGTCTAGATACAATTAAGACATCTCGCAAGGGAGTAAACACATCCCCAATGGGGGTACAAAAGCACACAATGATAATATACACCAGAATATCTTCCAAAGTTACAAAGACATCAACAAAAGCATACCGAGCTTGAATGGAAAAGAGAGTTGGGAGCTAAAATCACAACATTTTGACCCTTTTTCCAGTGGATTTTTCAGGCATAAATCTGACCAAATTCTATGGGGAGTAGAGTTCCATGGGTGTGATGGCAGAGTTCCATTATGGAACTTTCCCTGGGATTTTAACCCATTTTAAACTGACCCAAATGCTCAAAAAATCAAGCAGAGTTATGAATAAATCATAACTCTGCATTCTTTGAGTTGTCAGATTCTAGAAAAGACGTGCAAATTGTTGTGTTTTTAGACAACCTTGAAAAGAGAAACTCAAGTAAATTATGTGATGTAACATGTGAAAGAAAACCCAAGGAACTTGAAAGATGGCTTGTAAAAGCATATCCAATTAACCAAGTATAAAAGGACTCAATCACGCATCCCTTTGTTTTGTTTGTTACATTGTTGGTTGTGGAGCCCGATCTTCCATATTCAGAGATGTTATTGTTTAGATGTGCTTGTACCCTAGTTTTACTGTACATTTGTCCCACTGTAGGGGGTGCAGGGGCTAATCCCTGAAAGAAATTTTTGGGATGTTTGTTGGCCAACAGTTTGTGGACCAATGGTATTTGGTGACCCATAGTATTTTCCCATGGTAACTCCCCTATAAAAGGAAAGCATTGTAATACGGCTATGTATGGAATTGTAGCAATGTAAACAATATCCGTGATTGTGTGAGGGAGACCGTGAGAGTGTGAGAGGAAGTGCAACAGGGTTGTTGTAGGTTGTATCCCTTCATTTTCCTGGATGGTATAATAATAAAGGACTGGCAATTTCTGTGTGGGCGTAGCCCATCTTGGGTGAACCACGTTATATCTATGTCTCTCTTGTAATGTGTTTACGGTTTGCATCTTGTTTAATTATTTAATTGTATAATTGTTATTGCTCCGCAATCTTGTTTTTGCTAACACATTGGTGGGCCTATTTTTTATCCCTTGTCTTTGTATACTTTCTATTATAAATAAGTTGTTTTGAGACTGAGACAAGGGGGGGTGGGGGGGGTATCATGATTTCCATGAAGAACTACACCACTAGACATATCTCTCTACTTATATTGAACAATATGTATATGTGATTATTATAAAGATGCAACTACGTACCTTTCGTTCATGAATTTTGTGTGCAATTTATATTAGTTATGTTAAGATGAACGTTTCATGTGATTGTCTAGTTAGTTGTATAGGAATCAACACTCTTCTTTGTTGAGCTTGGGTCCCACTCAAATAAACAGGGGCATTAGGGGGATTATTGTTGAATCTTGAAATTGATGTGTTTTAAATTATTGATGTTGTAAATTTAATTTTTGTTTGTATAAATCCATTTTAAACCTGGATCTATCAAGCATCAAGAGGGATAAATTTTTTTGAAGTGCTTTAAAGTATTAAAGTTGTAGATGTTGGTTATGGATCCTCATCTTCCTAATTCAGAGATGTTATTATTTCACCAGTGGTTGGATCCCATCACCTGATGGGGGGTCTGGGGGGGATTTATCCCCCACTATAGTTGTTAGGGGGATACTGGGGGGTGGGGAACTATTTTGGGAGCAACCCCTAGTGGGGGTTCCAGGGGAAACACCCCTGTAGCGAAAACTTAGGAAAACTACCTTGTAAAATGTTGTAATTTCAGAGTCATGACTTGATCAATAATGGGTGATTTACGAGCCCATGGTTTTGTGAATCCCGTGGTATTTTCGCATGATATTCCCTTTATAAAAGGAATGATTTGTAATATGGTTGTGTATTGTATTGTAGCATTGTAAAAGTGATCTCTATGATTGTGAGAGAGATGCTGTGAGATAGTGAACATGAAGTATAGCGGGTGTGTTGCAGGTTGTATCACTTCATTTTGTTGAACGATATAATATAAATGACTGGCAATTTCTATGTGGATGTAGCCCATCTTGTGTGAACCATGTTATATTGGTGTCTCTCTTGTAATGTGTTTATGTTTTAATATTTGCATCTTGTTTATTGTTATTGCTTGGGCATCCTATTTATTTGAAAAACGAGCACCAACACACTACTTTCTTCCTCATTGTGCATGCAAAACAAACATAAGCGTGGATCAAAAGAAAACTTTCGCCGCTTTATATTCGACCTCAAAAAGTTGATCCATACATGCTAGAAACAAATAAAAAATTTAGCTGAAATGAATATGGCTATGACCATACCTGCGAGGACTAGAAACCAATACACAAAAAAGACCGTGGAATGAAAACTTAAGACACGGGAATCAATAATGTAACCAATCATTTTTTACTAAAATCACTAAAATCAATAGGTCGATTACCATACCTGCAAGAAATGAATACATAGAAAAATTAAATGAATCTAGCTATGACCATACCTGCAAGGACAGAAACGAATACACAGAAAACCACCATGAAAATAAAACCCTCAGCAAATTTTTTTTTGACGCCCTTCTTATTCATAGAGGTTACAGTTCATGCACCGCCCGTCGAGCATGGATTTGTGGCCATGTTGTCATAACCAACTCGCCACGAGCCACCCAGCCATCGCTTGAAGTTTCCATGAAGTAGCTTAGTGCCTAAACCAATGTTAACTGCCAACCACAGTGTTAAGTTGACTTGCCTATTAAGCCACCAAACCATTGTTAAATGCTAACGAATTTATATTACATTAATTAATCAAATGCATTTAGGGCTAACAAATACATAGACTATTCAATTCATCTTTGTTGTACATTTGTCGAGCTATGATGATCTTGAAGATCTGCTAGCTCAACTCCAAATCCCAAATATGGTCATTTTAATGACTTTAAAATGGGTATTGATTTTATGGTTAATAAAATCACTTTAAAATTCAATAATATAATTTAGTATGGTTTAAGAAACATTTTGCTCTAATTTCCAAAAACAATGTAAATTTTTCTCTATAACTAATTTTGCTTTGATTTTCCTTTAGCATGAGTTTCATTGGTATATTGTGATGTTCATTCCTCAATGGTTAATAATAATTTGACTAAAATTAATTTTGTTTAATTATAATTTAATTATTATTAATTAAAGAGAGTATTGATAATGTTTTTTTATTATTATTATTATTTTTAGTAATGCTATATAGTGAATAGAATATTATAATAATGGTTTAATACTACAAGTATAACTTTATTATAAATATAAATAAATTATTTAATATTTTAAAAGACATTCTAAATAATAACATTTAAAATATAGTTATTCTTATTTTATATAGTAATTTTATAGATTTTTTAATATTTTATAATAATTTTATTCTTTTATGTTATATATAAATTTGATAAAATAATATTTTATAATAATCTATCCCATCATAAAATTATAAACAAAAACAATGATAATTTGATAATTTATTTGATTTATGTGAATTGAAGTTCCCCAAAAAAACTATCAATTAATATAAAGTGAAGGAGTAAATGGCCTTTGTCTAAAATATTTTGCACGTTCGAAACAAAAAGCATTAACTCTGGTCGAAGGGGTGAGAAAGAATAACAAAGAATAACTTGGGTTTTATTGATAAAGAAAAACAAAGTTCCACCGACACTATGAGCGGACTGGTGTGTTAACAATCCATCGTTAGCTACACCAATCGAATATGGAAAGATCAAAATTCTTTCCATGGAAAGATCAAAATTCTTCAGGAGACCTGGCAAGGGGGCGAGGGAAACACACATCAAATCGTTCTTCTTCTCTGCAAATAACAATTTTCCCAAACATGGTCTCCCTTTCCTCATAGCATCATTTTCGTCGATGCCTTACACTGTGCACCTTGAACTCCATTTCCTTTTCCTTTTCCTATCTCTTTCAATATTTGTAGATCCAAAATCTGAAATCAAATGCAAGAAAGCGTAGTTACCATAAAATGCAAGAAATTGAAGGACAAACTTGATTTAAAACAAAACCATAATAATGTGTAAGAAGAATAGAATGTTACCTAAGAATGTTTGGCTATGAGTATCAATCACTTATTGTTCAGTTGGCCTTTCCTGGAGTTCTATGTGCCCAGATTCTTCCATAGTTTTTCCTTTCTTCTTCTACGATTCGACCAACCTTCTATCCCGAATTCAGCTTTAGAATTCAGATAATCCGAGAAGCAGGCTAATATTAATCAAATACCATCTCTCTACTATAACTGCCAGGAAGCATAAGCGTCCAACGCTTGTTGTGACCAACTCCTTCCTGTCACCCACATGGCCACCCACGCAACCACACGCCACCCCAAGCAAAAGCGATCCTGGTTAAAGATGCATGATCCTATGAATCTTGTTATATCTGCCACTATGATTGAGATAACCATCATCCCATGACTCCATAGTAGCGTGGGATTCGGCTAACTATTCATTAAACAATTTTTTAAACAATTCATTACCATTAATGAAATACGACGACTATCAAACTGATGTAAGTCGTACAATTGATCGGTTTTAATGAATCTTGTTGATACGCTCCTTCAAATCCAACTCCAAAATATGAGATATATACGCCTATCGGTGTAATAATATTTTTGTCACGCCGAAGTTTAATTATATTTTAAATTTATAAAATTATTTTTTGAATTGAACGTTAAGGTCACCTATGAATGACTCCATGCTCATGATCATAGATGCATGTCATAGGACAAATAGTATTAGCATTGAGCTCCCGACTGAACAGGGCAACTTGCAACCAACCTTCAAACTAGGTTGGGAGACTTAAATAAATGATTAACTATTCCAGTAATAGAATAAATAGGATTAGCATTGACTTGGCTTAGGTTTCCAGCTGCACAATGCAAGATGCAATGAAGCTTCAAACCAGGTTGGGAGCCTTAAATTATATATAGAGAGATATATAGATAATAGCTTAACATAATCTTTTTGTAGCACCGAAGTTCAATTATTTTTTAAATATATAAAAAGTGTATTGAATTCAACGTTAAGGTCACCTATGAATGAGTCCATGCTCATGATTGAAGTAATAGGATAAATACTATCATTTGCACCGGGAGGTGCAAAGGAACGTCGAGAGGGTAAAAATATTGAAAGTGAAAACTAAGGTTAAGATAATAA
>LPNX010628330.1:221610-293110 GCA_001517045.1 Pseudotsuga menziesii
GAACATGGACTAATACTTTGAAGGTATGTTTGAATTAGCTATGCAGAAATATGTTGAACTTATGAGCATGATAAAATGTGCAATTTGGAAATTGAAATCACCTTTTCTATTCACTTGACAAAAGTAATGTAATTTTTTTTTAAAAACATTACATGCAATTGAGAGTTGTTTGGCAATATTTGAGAAGAGAAAATGCTTGGTGGTAAGCAACATAATTGAAATTGAAATAACTTGACATAAGTAATGTAAAAATAAATAAAAAACATTACCTGCAGTTGAGAGTTAAGTCATTGTAGATCACTAATGACTATGAACATCGTAACCAATCCTTGAACCATCAAATAACGTAACCAAGTATTTATGTTTGCATCAACATTTGTCGAGAAAATAAAATGATACATGAGAAGAGAAGACCAAAAATGTAACATGGGGAATCAATATACCTGAATATTTTATTTGTAATAGCGACATACACAATAGACATGTGCTTTACGGGCTTTAAAAGTATACAACCTTGAACCACTAACAACATCACATGCATGTTGCACAATCAGTTTTATCAACCTAAAATGTTTAAGCTTAGCAACGTTGCCAAATTATAGACTTTTATATGCTAAGTGTTTATATTTTTGTCATCAACATAGTTAGTAATACATCTGGAGTCATGACTGTTCATCAAACTCATCCCTTCATAACACATGCCTCTTCATCAACCGCATTTTCTTACTTCTCTATTTATTATTTTTAACTCTGTTTAAATTTATCAGTCATGTCCTTTCACAGTTGTCTTTTCTGCAACGTCGTTTCCACAACAAACCTTTCTGCATTCATCTTTCCGAACCGACCTTTTCACAATTTGTAGGAACTAACTTCTTCTGCAATTGCGGGTTGCGGATTGCGGATGTGTACTTTGAATTTTCTCAAAAAACCCTTCCGCAATTTTCTTTCCGCAATCAGAAATTCCTTCCTTCCCCAATTGTGGATTGCGTATTGTGGGTATGCGTTTCGAATTTTCTCGAAAATTGCTTCCACAATTAGCTTTATGCATTTACCTTTCCACAATCACCTTTCCGCAATTACCTTTCCACATATACCTTTCCGCAATTACCTTTCCGCTTTTTTTTTCCGCAATTGCGGATTGTAGGTATGCATTTCAATTTTTCTTGAAACTGCTTCTGCATTTCCCTTTCCACAAAACCTCTTCCTTAATTTGTGGATTGCGGATTGTGGATGTGCCATTCAACTTTTCTGGAATGTTCTTCTGCAAATCTTGTGAGTCGTCGATCTCTTGCGGCTTTGATTTCATTCATTGATCTATTATCAGTGCGAAACTTTGCGGATCTCTTATATCCTGTGTAGATTTACTTCGTGAATTCTTTCCCCATCGTCGATCTCTTACCACTTTGATCTCATTCGCTGATCTACTATCAGTGCGAAACTACACTTTAATTTTGCAGCATGTTTTGAGAAACATGCTATGTTTTGAGGCTTTGATCTCATAATGTTTTGAGCAGCATGATATCTTGACATTGTCACTACCAGGAATGATCCCACACCTGGTATTGAATTTGAGGTTTAGAGACTTGAAGGTTGGAAGCTTCTACGTTAAAATAATCTACCTCCCAGTAGCATTTGTAGAAAGAATTCCTCATTAGACCCCATCGAAAGATTCAACCACTTCGATATGGACCTTACACCATCACCAAGACTATAGGCAAGAATTATTTTGAGTTTTCCCCCATTCCTTAGCCTTTATCAAGTCTTCAATGTGAAGTTTCTTCATCCATATTTTCTTCCTTTGTTGGACACCTTAGAGGTAGATGAGGGCTTGGCCCCTATAAAACTCAAATCTGACTACCTTGAGTAGGCTACAACTGATTGAATCATGGATACACAATGGAAGGAGCACACCAACAGGTCGTCAAAGAAGGACAACTTCTTCACACAGATAAATGGCTCACCAGGAGCCAAATTTAGTAGAAGTTTCCCCATCTGATGAAGGCACTTGACACAATGAGGACCATTATTTCCTAATGGGGGAGGATTGAAAATCGCTGAATCACCCATGTAACACATGGTTTTGATAAATCCATGGTATACACCCATGGTATTTGGTTGAAAATAAAAATAATAAATAATAATAATATTGAGAAAAACCATTATGAAAAAGAACTAAAAATAAATAAAATAATGGAAAGACATAAATGGAGATACATGGCTCTTTGTAGGACCCTATAAATACGATATATACGAGCCTCTCATTTATAAAGATCATTAATACATCCATCCACAATGTAGTTTCATAGACTTCCTTTTATTTAATAAAGAGTTTATTTACTTTCTATATTATTTCCTTTATTTTGCTATATTTACTTTTTTGGTGTGCCATTGTATTCCTTTATTTTGCTATATTTACTTTTTTGGTGTCATGTAACATGTTATTCTAATTAAAAAATACAAATGATGTCAGCTTACAAAAATAGATCTAGATTTAAGATGATTGATATAAAGTTGGATTCAATATCTTCAAACATATTTATTACAATTGTATTGTCAATATTAACATGTGATTATTGGAATTCCATTCATACCTATTTCTTTTTGAATTTTAAATCAAAATGATAATATATTATTTAGTTATTTTGAGCAGGATTAACGATTAAGAACATGTGTTCTCTCCTAAGAAGTTAGAGGTTCAAATCATGTGTTTCCCCTAAACAGGTCACATGTTCAAGGGGGTAGGGTATGTACACCTCATCATTTAAAACAACAAAGTTTATATATGTATTGTTATGATACATGATACACCAAGACCTATGATGCATATGATATATTATTATAAGTAGGGATAGTGGTGATATTGGAATGGAATCATAAATTTGCTTTACTTTAATATTGTAATAAAATGGTCATCTATTTAATTATAAGTTTGATAAAAATTCTACATAATTTTTAATCCTAATTAAATTTTACTATAATGCAAGTTTTGTGTAGAGTGAAAAAAGTAAGCTCCTCCTCGACTACTCGGTGATAATTTCATTCAACTTGTTTTATTTAGATTTTTCTAAAATGTCGGTTTTCAGTGTTTTTATATAAAGTCCCCAAACTCGTTTTTATGATGATGATGATGATGGTTAACGTTGAGTTGGACCAAAATTTGGTCTATTGGACCTAAAGAAATGAATTATTTAGTTTGTTTTAAAATTGTATTCCTATGCTCAAACAACTTGGAGAGAAGCGTCCCGATCTCACTATAATTTTGACACATTTTTTTTAACAAAAATAGTAAAAGAAGGTAGTATTGAAACAGGCTGTGCACATCGATTCATTACAAAATATGTGGTAATTGAGAGTTCTTGCTGATCAAAAAAGAAAAAACCAAAATTGGTCCAGAGGGGAGACCAAAGAACTCCACATAAGGTTTTTACATATATTCTATGAACAGTGGTAGTATATACCCTAATAAACTACTGATTAAGGAACAAACAGAAAAACACAAACTAAGAAAACCTTTTAAAAGTTAGCTTGTGGGTTTCGATGGCTGGACTACCGACTCCTCCTCCATGGGCTGGACTGCAACAGGGGTTTCGCGGGCCCGGATGGCTTGATTCATGCTGACCAAACGTTGGAGATCTTCTTGAATTCTATCCACTTTGCCCATTATTTCTCTGAGGTTGGATTCTGTGTCATCAATCCTAGAATCGTGGTTTCTTATCCGGTAGGAGGTATAGCTGACCACCTCACCCATATCTTGCACCTCTTGAGCCATTGCCTTGTTATCCATTATACCTATGGCCATACTTTCATACAAACGCCTGAGGTTTTTCTTCAGGTCTGCAATCCCTGCATTCTCATTTGCCAGGTTCATATTGCCTTTCCTGGGAATGTAAGTGTCAAGAGATAAACTTGAGAAACTGAGATGGAGATTTTGAACAGCACCTTCCAAAATTTGAGCCTGAGAACCACAGAAAAACTCACCAAGAGCCGAGTGGAGAATGCTGACTTCTCACAGAAGAGAATCGTAGTATTTCTTACTCTTACAGGAAAGAGTGCCTATTGCTCCTTCCTTCCACCTAGACCAGTTGCAACCAAGAATCAAATTACTGCCTACTGTAAAAAACTCACCAACAGGAAGACTGAGCTCGAGACCAGAACTCAAACGCCACAGAGGACCGCCGACATGGGGAGAGAAATGACATGAGAAGAAGGAAATGAGTGCAAGCCTCTCTTTAACGAACACCTTGCAAAAAGGCAGAGACTCCCACAGAATCTCCTGAAGAACTCCCTCATCTACGCCTAATATAACATCCAACAGCGTCCTCTCCGACGAGAATGTAGAATGAGCAAAGATTAGACCACTGTTCAAAGGAGCTTGGGGATGAGAATGAAGTCTGAAGGAAGCTATAATGCGAGGGATGACAGGACCTAGAGCGTGTGAATTGAAACAACAATAAAACTGGAGTAGACGGGAGTTAAGGACGTCGGGGATCAAGGAGAGCGGGAGCACACGTGACATTGGCATGGGAGGCGGTAGGATAACCAAGTTATGCATTGGAGTCTTCACATTTAACCATGGAATCATGAACAATGCAATGAGGATTAGAGCCTTTAATCCAAATTTCATTAGGGTATAGGTTTAGGGGGGGAATCGACCCCATTAAGTTGTAAATGTCCTTGTGGAAGGGAAGCCCCCACATTTTCTAAGTCATCGGCAGCTACATTATTTGAGCAAAGGATATGGTAGAATTCATAATGGGGGGATAGAAGAGGGGTAATTTTGTCATACAACCGACAAAATTTTATCGAGCCAGTGGTGTATCCATTGAGAATTTTATATATGACATGTCTAGAGTCACCAAATGTCGCAACCTTGTAGAGATCAGAGTTGATGAGGATCATCAGTCCCTGGAGAAGAGCCATCCATTTAGCCTCATTATTAGTCCCACATCTTATTCCCCAGGAAACATTTTGTTCAATTTTTTCTTCAGGATCCAAAAGGATCCCTCCCACACCTACCACCCCTGTATAATTTTGATACGTTAAAAGGATAGGAAGCTCGTTATTGCAACAACATTTATGAAACTAAGATTTAATGTGGGTGTACGCAGGGAACTCTAAGAGGAAGTGATTTTCAACCTCAATGTTCATATTCTCACAGAGATGGAAGATCCTTTCCACCCATGGTGTTTTAGGAACTTTTTAACGACCTGTTTCACTATGGAGCTCATGAGAGTTCATTCTTATCTTGGCTATATTAATTTTTTTCTTTGAACTAATTAAAACAGAGAGATACTTTTGATCTTCTAGAGTAGGGTTGATGACTGTTGATGTATTTGTAACTTTGAAATGTATTCACTTGTATATCTTATGTATTGTACCCCGATGTTTATTCTGAGAAGTGTCTGTAATGCATTTGAGTCATGTCATGCACCGATGTTCCTATCGGTAGATTCAATAATGTAAACAAGTCATGTAAAGTCATTGTGGGTAACCCTCCTATTGTTCAAGGGTTAAAGTCCCCACAGTTGTGGGGCCCTAGGGTTATTGGACTACCCTAGAGAAGTCAGCCCTAGGTGAGTTATTGTAAGTCGGGGAAACAGTCCCCACCATTGTATTAAGGTTAACCCTCCTTGTTAATCTACATTAACCCTCCTTGTTGATCAGAGGGGCAAGTCCCCACAAGTTGTGGGGCACTAGGGCTATTAGACTCACCTATAGATGTCGGCTCTAGTAAGTAATTGTTAAGTGAGGCCGACATGTTGGAGTAGACATTAAGTGAACAAAAGAATATAAATAGAGAGTGAGCCTCTCTATTTATCACACACTCACTCACACTCAGTTGTAGCACATAGTTGAGGGAGAAGAAGTTGATGGGGCTAGAAAGAAAGAGGCTACTACTGTCGGGAGATCATCTTACTGTTTTGGGGTTTTAATTTTGGTGCTAATTCTATCTCTGAGGAAGTTGCAGGGTTTTATCCATTTATGGTTTCCCCAAGGAAAAACATTGTGTTCATTGTCTCTTGTGTTTGATTCATGTGCTTGTTATTCTCTCAATTAAAGATCCTAATATAATGCTAGCTTAAATGTTAAAAATCTAACATGGTATTAGAGCTAACATGAGAAGAAGACACTATGCAGCTACAGAAACTAGGGCTTCCTATTTTTTGGATCTCTCTCCATAGATTTTCAGCAAATGAAGGTTGGGCTAACTCTCCTCCCTAGGGCGCATCTTTCTGTCGAAGCAGAATCTGATTCTGATCTTTTTCAGATTTGGACCTGACACTGCTGCTGGAAATTAGGGATTTCCATAGAAGTGGAATTTTTGAGTGAGCCCAGGCTTGGATTGATCTCCTCCTCAAAATCGAAGTTTAGAGATCAAGATAAAAGCATTTGGTTGGACTGAACCCCAGGAAAGTCAAACCCTAATCTGCTCCTGAACCAACACTGCATAAATTCAGCTCCAAATCCAGATCCGACATCTTGAACTAGTAAGATCTAAATATTTTGTATTTCCATTTGAGGTTCTCAGTTAAGATGTCTCATCATACCAAGCTTGATGAAAATCTTGAGGGAGCTGATAACTTCTGAGACTGGAAGTATAGGATCTTTTTGGTCCTGGAAGAAAATGAGTGGTGGGTTGTTGGGTCGAGGGTGTGAGTTTAGGTCAGGTTCTCCCTCAGTAGGTGTAGTGGCTGGTAGGTCGACTTGGGGTATGGGGTCGATCAGTGCAATAATTGAGGACCGACGTGAAATCACTTTAGCTTCTTTGTCGGGATTTCTTTCGAAAATCGACGAAATGGTTGCAATTATTGGGGACTGTGCACCCTGTCCTGGTTGGTGTCCTCCAGATGTGAAGATAGGTGCTTTGGTAGAAATATTCTGAGCCGACGTAAACAACACAAGCATTTTCTCAAAGAAATCTTGCAAGTCCCTATCTTTGTCGAATTTTGCTTTTACAGCCTCCGGCATCGCACTTTTGCATAAGTCGAGGGGGTTGACTGAATGTGGTGCCAGTGCTTGTTCCTTGGTTATTTTCGTCGGTGATGGGGGTGGAGGCATAGACACAAGATCGAAGACGTTTTCAGGCATCGTCGTAGTCTTTTCTTTCTTCGGTTGACCTGCTTGTGCTCCTGTGTCGACAAATCACTGGAACTGGGTTTCAACCAGCACTTTATTTGCTGCGACATCCTCTATGATGTCGAGGGCTATGGCTGCCAGTTCCTCCTCGTCTTCTGATGAGTCAGCAAGGATAAGCTTGCACTTGCCTTTACCTTGTTGTTGTTGTTGTGTTTTGAGCTTCTTCCTGACCGCTGCTATCTCCTTTGACAATTTTCGGATAATGCCTTTTGTGACAGCGTACTCAGGGTTTTCTAGTTCTATCTCGCCCGTTGGTTCCTGAGTCGGGACGACACTTCCTGCAGCCGGAGGAACTACCTGCTGCTATGGCTGTGGTTTTGCCTGTGGCTTTGGATTTATGGTTTGGGTTTCTGTTCCTTTTGCGGTCGGAGGTTTGATGGTTATATGCAGTCAACCGGTGTGTTCAACTGGTGTCTCCTCCGACACAAATGTGCTGATATAGAGGTTGAGCTCATAGTCTTCCTCTTTTTCTTGGTCTGTGAGCAGCTCCTCGATCGAGAAGTCGATCTATTTTTCTGCTCCTAGTACTGGTATTTTTGTTTTGGCCTGTTGGGACAGTTCCCGGAAGATCTGGTCGACAGATGGATAGTAGTCGAGGGCTTTGGCATTTGAATTGTCGCCCTGCATGTACCACACCGAAGTATGGTCGAGCTCCAATTGGATGTGGGAGTTCGTCGATAGATTTCGTCGAATGTTTTGAGGCACCCTCCATCTAGTTGTGCAGACTTTGAGCTATTGGAACCATTTCTCCAGTAGTACTTTCCCACGCTCAAGTTCGTGCAAGGTTCCTTTTTGGGAGAATGGTCTAAATCTCCACATTTCGAACTTCGACGGTTCCCGAAAGACTGGACTCCCCTTTCGACAGATGTGGTACATAACAATCCATAAGATGAGGGAGGGAAACTTGATGATTCCCCCTGTTTCTTGACATCTCTCATAGATGGTCTTCACCATGTCGATGACATAATCACCCCATCTGTATATTTGTCCGTCAGTGGCGATGGTGTCGACAGCTTCTAGCATGTCTAACTTAAGGTCTCTTCCTTGACCTGCCAGCGTGAGTGTTATTTCAATGATTTTGGCCACAATCTGTGGCGTTTAGGTTGTGATTTGGCTAATCATCAAGCCCTTGGAGTTTTTACCGGAAGATGACCCAGTGAGCTCTTCGACCAATCCTTCTTTGATTTCGAGTGGTACGGGGTCTCCTTCATTAGAGAGACCGGTCAGCTTGGAGATGACATCTCCACAGATGTCGACCGACTCGTTGAAGTAGAACCGGCCATTGTGATATCGACTGATGATGAATTTGAAAACAGTTTCCTTCATTCCACCAAAGTTGGCCATAAGTGATGCATTGGCGTAGCTGAAGATAGTGCTGCGTTTGATTTTTTCTGCTGCTTAAGTGGCCTGTTTGTCGACAAAGGCCCATTCTTGTATTTTGGTCCATAGTTTTTTCCATGAGAATTCATGTACTTTGGTGTTTTTGATGTTTTTCAGCCTGTGGACTAAAGGTGTATCCGCAGCCTGTATCTCAGCTTTGGTCGAGGCTCTAGTTTGTTTGGGGGCCATTGTGTCGGTTTGGTGGTTGATTTCACTAAGGGGTTCTTGGCTTTTAGTCGACTGGATGCTTTGATGCTCTCTCTGTATGGATTACAGTGAATGATCCTTTGGTGATCCAGTATTTATAAGAGATGATGTGGATGTGTGTGGCTATGGGTGTATTAATGGCGGACGTGATGTTCCAGCTGGAAGACTTGAGTGTGTGTTAATGGCGAATTGCTTTCTGTGCTCGATGTCATGAATGCGCGATGGGACTATTGAAGTCATCGATTGATGTTGGTGATGAGAATGGTCGATGGGAGTGGTCGATCGATAAAAATGGTCGATGGTGTTAGGTCAATGGCCATGACGGTGGTTGTCGAGATGGTGATTTTCTGTCATGGTTTTTCTGTAAGTATGGTATGTTTTTGGTTTTTTTTTGAATTTTTAGGTTTTTATGGCTTTTGGTTGACGGTTATGGTCATTATATGATTTTATTTTTTTTATTTTTATTTTTTAATTAGTTTCTATATCATTTTAGTTGGGCTCCATTAACGAGCTTCCGAAATACTATGCCCCGTAACGTCCTTAGTTGAACTGATCCGTTGGGATGTATCTCTTCGACAACGTAAGGTCCCATCCATTCTGTGTGGAGCTTCTTAGGTTTTCCTTTGACCCGACTATTGTATAGTAAAGCAAGGTCTCCGACCGATAGGTTTTTGTTCTTGATGTTGCGGTCGTGCCATGCTTTTTGTTGCTGCTTCTGGATTTCTTGGTGTTGTATAGCCATGAGTCGGTGCTCTTCCAGCTTGCTGAGTTGCAATAGTCGGTCCTTCCTTCCTTGTTCAACATCAACATGTACTATTTCTGTGATAATAGGTGTCTATTGTCGAAATTGTAGTGGAACTACTGCTTCTTGTCCATAGACTAGTCGAAAAGGAGTTTGGTCGGTCGATCGTTTGTACGTTGTTCTGTATGCCAATAATACTGCAGGTATTTTCTCATCCTAGTTGTCCTTATTAGCATTACATATTTTAGTTAATCCTCTTGTTAATATTTTATTGAATGCTTCAATTGGTCCATTCGATTGAGGATGATATGCTGTACTCCAACGGTGGTCGATTTGGAACTCGTCGGTTAGGGTTTTGATAGTTTTGTTGATAAAGTGTGTCCCCTGGTCGCTAATCAGGGTTAGTGGACATCCAAATCGAGTGATGATATTCTCGTAGATAAACTTAGCAGCTATCTCACTAGAACATGTGTCGATCGGTTCAGCTTCTGCCCATTTAGTGACATATTCCACTGCAGTAATGATATACCTTGCACCTGACCTTTTTGCTAGTATAGGAAATGGTCCTATGAAGTCTATGGACCAGATTTCAAATGTCAAACTTGGGTTTACTAATATCAAAGGCATTTCTGTACTAGGTAGGGGTCAACCTAGTCGTTGACATTTGTCACATCGACTAACAAAAATTTTGCAATCTTTGTGGAGTGTTGGCCACCATAATCCTGGCTGTTGGATTTTCTTTGCAGTTGTGTCTAGTTGAAAATGTCCTCTTGCAGGTCCATAGTGTGCTTCATGCATAATGTGGTCTCGTTCATGTTCTAGTACACATCTTCTGAGGATATCATCTAATCCCATTTTGTATAAAAATCCATTAATGAGATTGTAGGGTGTAGCCTTCATAGCTAAGATCTGTTTTTTCTTGGTGCTCATACCTTCTGGTGCATTTCCGTCTTCTAAGAACTGGGCTATTTCCTCTAGTTCTACTGGGACTGCTCCTATCTGAAATAAATGTGCATCATGTAAGTCATCGTCGACTCCTGTCAGTTCTTCTCCTGTGTCGATTTAGGATAAATGGTTGGGACCTACATTTAACTTGCCTGGTCGGACAATGACTTCAAACTCAAATTCTTGGAAGAGAAGTAGCCATCAACAGATCCTTCCATGATGGATTGGTTTATTGATGAGGTACTTCAGGGCCTGATGGTCGGTATAGAATATAAATGGATTAGCTAAGAGATAATGTCGATATTTTTGTAGGGAAAATACCATCCCTAGGGATTCTCTTTCTATGGTCGAATAGTTTCTTTCAGCCTTGTTTAATTTTCTACTGCTGTAAACTATAGGATAATCCATTCCATCATCTCCTAGTTGAGTTAGTATTGCTCCTATTGCTAGGCCTGATGCATCAATATGAACATGGAATTTGGTCGACTAGTTTGGAAACTTTAGGATGGGGGCTTCGACTAGTTTTCTTTTTAATTTTTCAATTGATATGTGGCATTCCTCTGTCTAGTTAAACTCTTGATCGTCCATTAATAGTTCTTCAAGAGGATAGGTCATATCTGAATAATATCTTATGAATTTTCTGCAATAGCCTGTGTGGCCAAGTAACACCCCGACTTGTTTTGGTTTTACTGGTGGTTTTAGGTCGAGGATAATTTTGATCTTTGCAAAGTCAAATTTAATACCTTCCTTACAGACAATATGCCCTAATAGTATCCCTATGGGGGTCACAAATATGCATTTCTTGATGTTTAGGGATAGTTGAATCTGTCGACATCTCTCCAAGATAAGTCTGAGCCATTTGCAATGATCTTTTAGCGTGGAGTATATTGTCTAGTCATCAAAGTATACTGCCATGGTCTTATAAATATATTCTTGAAATGTTTTAACCACAATTCGAGAGAACATTGCAGGTGCATTTTTTAATCCAAAAGGCATAACTTTGTAAGCAAAGGAACCAAATTCACACACAAAGGTTGTCTTCTTCTGGTCTTCTTTAGCTATTGGCACTTGGTTATAGCCCGAGAATCCATCTGTAAATGAGTACCATTCATGTCTTGCAACTTCATTCAAGATTTCATCTGCATGAGGGGTTGGGAATGGGTCTGTCAGTGTTACTTTGTTTAGTTCCCTAAAATCGACACAAATTCTTAGTCTGGTCGGGTCATGTTTCTTAGGTTGTACCACCATTGGAATTGCCCATTCTGATTGGTTGATAGGGTAGATGATGCCTGCTGCCAACATGTTATCAATTTCCTTTTTGACTATCTCCTTGTATTTGTGAGCTAGTTTATAAGGCCTTTTCTTCACAGGTCGAACATCAAGTTTAGTATCAATTTTCATTTCACCCATTTCGTGGACTAAGAATTTTAGGTCTTTGTAATCTCTAACAAATACATCTTGGAATTCCTTTAGTAAGTTCACTATCTATGTGGTCTGTTCTTCGCTCCAGTAGTCACCAATCTTTGCCATTTTTGGTCGATCATCATTTGAGATGTCGAATTCTTTAGTTTTGACTTTAGCATCTAGCCACTTTGGTGCTTTGGATTCATTGATCAGTTGAATTCCTTCTTTGAACTATGCGAATGTGGTAGGGAAGTCAGCTGCAGTCATTCTATCGGTATCTGGTTTGTCAGTTGTTTCGACTTTCAGCATTGTGAAAATAGGTTTTGTTGTTTCAACATGGTTGGATTTCCATCTAAATCTTTTTCCTTCTATGTTTTTGTTTTCTAACTGTAATCTTGTCGACTGTGGCTTTAGCTGTGTTTGTATTTTGTTACATTTCCTTGTCTGTCGGTGATCTTGTAAGGGTTTATTTTCGGTTGGTTGGATAAATTCTTTAATTTGTTTTGCTGTTTCGACCAGATTTTCATTTTGAGGTATAAAGTTGAAATCTTTAATAAAATTTTCCCTAAGTTTGTGCCATAAGAATGTTTCACCTCTAGCTTCTTCCATCTTATACCATTTGTTTGGTAAGTCGGCTAGGGTTGATGGGAATAAGTGTGGCCATGCTCGTTCATCCTTGTATCCAAGTCTTCTCCACTCCTTTTCACAGGTTTTGATATGATCTTTTGGGTTCTGTCCTTGAGTGAATACAGGTATCTGAGCTTGTTGGGATAACTTCTTTCCTGCAAACCTTTCGACAAAGTAAGTCGAAGCAGCTGTCCAGGTCTGTAGTCTTGTCTGATGGGTATCCCACCATCTAGCAGCTTGTCCTGTAAAAGTTTCAACTAGGCTTTGAAGTTGGCCATGTTCACCAATATTTTTGGAAACTTGTTCGACATGCATGGCTAGTGATTCCCTTTCCTTATATCTTGGTAGTTGTGTAGTATTCAGGTCGGTCGGTTGTAAGGTAGGGTGTTCCCTAATTTTCTTTTCAAAGATTTTTGGGACAATGGACACTATGAAGCACTATTGGGTGGGATTTTTCTGCACTTTCTGTATATTCCAGCACCCTCTTGCCTGTGTTTCGTAGTTCTCGATCTCCCAGTCATATAATTCAGCGTTGGAATTATACCCAACTAAGTCTTGGTTACCTAAGTGAAGTTCTCCGTGGATGTTTGGTTCTGTGTAGTCTGCATTGTTTTGGATCTGGTAGAGTTGTCGAACATCGACTTCTTCATCAATAGGTTTAGTCCAAGGTTCCCCTTGAGATGGATGAATGGGTACAATGACCTTTTGTCCATTTCCTTTTAATTTGATTTGTTCCTTGTCCAAGGATATGGATGCTTTCATCTTTCTACCCCAAGGTCGACCGACTAGCACTGGGAAGGAACTGGATCCTTTCTTTGGGTCGATGATTTCAAAGTCGACCTTGGTCGACCTTCCTTTTATAGTTGTATCGACATTTTTCCAGACTCCAATGGGTTCAATTAGGCCTTCGTTAGCTAGTTTCAGGTATATGCCTGACTCATAAAGTCGAGGTCTGCCCATTTGTTCCCAAGTGTCACGAGTCATGATGTTTACTTGTGAGCTGAAGTTGAGCACTACTTGTCAGACGTGGTAACCTTCGATTTCCACGTCGACAAGGGGGTCGGCATCACCTTTGTCTTTTTTATTTAAGCTGCAAATGTTCTTTGTTTGTTTTTCAAAGTTGGTACCTTTTATTTCATACAACAAATCAATGAACTAGGATACCAAATTGTCTGTTTGAACGAGCTGGATTAATTCATTTATTGTGTTAGGTCAACTATTATGAACATTTTCTTGTCGTGCAATTTCTTTGAATACATTAGTTGCTTCTTTATATGTTTGTTTTTCTTTCAGTGGGTCAGGATAGACATTTTTCTCTTTTATTTTACTAATTTTGGGGTTAGCAGCTCCTGTTTTTGTTCCTTGTCGAGTTACAATATGTAAATTTTTGGTGTTTATTACATCATTTTTTTGCACACAGGACAAGACATTAACAATTTTCTTGGTATTATTTTTTTCTAACACGGTAGGGCAATCCTCTAGTGAGTGATCCCCTACCCCATATTGAGTACAAAATTTGAGATCAGTTCTGTCTTTATATGGAGGGTCTGCGTACCGATGACCCTCTTTATAACATGTGAAGCACTGGATGGGTCGACGCGGTCGGTTGTCGTGATTCCTAGGGAATCGACCTCATCCTCCATAGCCTAGGCCCTGCGAGTCGATTGTCGTATTGATGCTCATATCGTCGACCATCATATCTTTGTTCGTTCTGATCGTTTGCTAGATTGTTTTGCTCGTTATGCTGTGCCACTGCATTAGTTTGGTAGACCACCTGATAATTCTGTCGGTTCTTCAGGTTCAACTGACAGTCGACCGTGTTATGAATTTTGGTCTCACAGATGGCACACCAGGAGGCCTTGCCGTTCTTCATGTTGAACAGGAAATCTTTCGTCAAGTGATCTCTGTGCTCCTGGAAAATATTGCAAAAGGACTTGGTCTGTACGAATCGAACGTCCTGTCTGCTATATTCCTGTCGACAGTTATCCTTGGAATGGCTGGCTGTCGAGCATTTGGTGCACCAGATCTCCTAATTCTTGAGGCTTAACTCTTTTAGAGACTTCTGTACGTTCTCGAGCTGTTCTTCCAATCTGTGGTCTGTGGGGTAAGCGGGTATGTCCTCGTCCATCTCCACCTGAAGAGCTTTTGTTAGCGCATCTTCGTAAGTTTTGAATGTTTCCAGACTAATGTGTCCGTGCATTTTCTGAGATAGCCCTGTAAGAAACCACTGGATTAGTAATTGTTCATCTATAACATAATCCAGCTGGCTTAGTAGGTCTTTCCAATGCTTATCATAGTCACGGACAGATTCCCCTGGATTTTGTGATGTGGTTTTTAGTTTTTTTGTGGCCAGGTGCTTAGCATCTAGAGTTTTGAAAAATGAAAAAAATTGCACCTTAATCTTGGCTTTTGTTGCTCTAGGTTGTCTTTTTGAAAAGGTCATGTACCATGTCAATTCCCTTTTCCTTAAGGCACCAACGAATTGTGCCATTTGTTTATCTTTGTCTGTAACTTGGTTGGATTCCCAAGTTGACTCACAGACGAACTAGTGTCGTCTGGGGTCCTCATCCCCCTCATATAGAGGAATGCGATCCGATCCATGACCCATGTCTGAATCCCTGTCACTGCTCTTAGGAGGTGGCGACGGTGGAGTTGCGGGTGGTGGTGAGGGTGGTGGGGTTATTGGTGTATTCGTCTCTGCGGAACTTTGGTTGATGAAAATTCCGTTCTCGTCAGTTGTTGATTCTTCGTCGACTTGCAGTCGGTTGATGTCGAATTCTGCTGTCGATGGTCCACTGCAACTATTTGGCTGTAGTTCTGAATGTTCTGTTTCTTCTAAAGCTATATTTGGTGGGGGGGCGCTCCTTCATGTGTTGGTAAGAGGAAGTGGATACTTCAGTGGGAGGGTGCCGCTTGAAAGGTCACCCAATTCCCTTCCTCTGGTCGACGTATAATGAGGTGTCATCCAGTGTACATTTCGTCGCCTAGTCGACTCCATATACTAAAGTCACCAGCTCGTAGTCGAAGGTCTTCTTCAACAATAGTCTGTATTCGAGTACGCGGATTCAATGGAGAGAGGGTTGTTCCTTCATTGGGAGCTCTTAATTGGAGAGCTTCTGGCTGCTCTATCCACAATTCTTCCTCCGTAGGGGACACTTCTTGTTCCATGCCTTCTTCATGTTGGTCATGAACCGACTCTAGTGGATTCTCTTCTCTATCGGTCACCCTAGGAATCTTTCCTTTGTGCAGCTCTAAAGCTCTTTCTCGTCTTGCTTCCCTCCTCTGTTGTCTCTCTTTCCTCTGTATTTTTTGAATGTCCAATATACCTTTATATGATACTATTCTCTTGAGTTCTCTTTTGGTCGACTTCTCATTACTGGTGACTGGTATCTGGTTCTAGTCGACTAGGATCCACTATACTCTATGTCGACATATGACCAGCTACCCCCCCATAGCCTACCCGATGCTTTTTAGAAAGCCCGGATAGTTCAGTCTATTTGCTTAGGAAGTATTCCCACTCCCTTTCTGCAATAAAATTTTCCCACTTCCTCTGCTTCTCCACCCAGTTAGATTTTGATGGCAGTTCATGAAGTGATGGATGAGGTTCGACAATATGTCCTACTCCCTTCTCAATCAGGAATTTAAACAACAAGGTCGGTAGGGAACACAGAAATTGTTCGGTGAGATCTGTGTAAAATTTCTCCTTGACTATTTCCACCAAAGTTTTGTCTTCGACTGCTTGCCCCTCACAGAAGTCATCAACGATTTTCTCAAACCACTACAAAAATTTTGTTCTACCTCCGTGGATCAGTTTTTCCAGCAACTATTGTTATTTAATCCCGTCCGGCTTTCTCATCTAGGAATTTCTTAAAAAGTTGGGGCACTGATTCGACAAAATTTTCATGCGTCTCTGTGAAAAATATTTCTTTCTCTTGTGCGATTGTTAATCTATTCCTTCACGTGTAATTCTGTAAATAGTTTGCAACTTTACGTTCCCACCAGTCCTTAATCTCCTACTCTGGTATCATCTGTTTGCATACATTCTAGTCGTGTACTACCGGCAATGGAACCAATGTTGTAATCTCATAGATCACATAAGGTTACCAATAATACACACTAAAACATATATATAAATATACCACAGAGACAAGAGATAAGAACAAATAGGTGAATAAACAGATTATATTATACAAATGAGTCCATACAACATAGAGAACTGAATCGAGTTCTCATCTAGCTCAACAGCCTAATATATATGATTACAGAACGGTTACAAAATAACTACTATTGGTTCGGTGAACCGACACGACCTTAGGTGGTTGACCTAATCTCTAGCTTTAGTCGGCCGATCGACTTAGTCGGCTGATCGACTAAGTCAGCCCATCGACTTAGTCAACTGATTGACTAAGTTGGCTATCCTTCAAGTCGACTTTATCGACTTGCTCCTTCTACAGGTGCTAATTCTATCTTTGAGGAAGTTGCAGGGTTTTCTCCATTTATGGTTTCCCCAAGGAAAAACATTGTGTTCATTGTCTCTTGTGTTTGATTCATGTGCTTGTTATTCTCTCAGGTAAAGATCCTAATATAATGCTAGCTTAAATGTTAAAAATATAACATGGTATCAGAGCTAACATGAGAAGAAGACACTGTGCAGCTACGGAAACTGGGGCTTCCTATTTTTTGGATCTCTCTCCATAGATTTTCAGCAAAAGAAGGTTGGGCTAACTCTCCTCCCTAGGGCGCATATTTCTGTCGAAGCAGAATCTGATTCTGAGCTTTTTCAGTTTTGGACCCAACACTACTGCCAGAAATTAGGGATTTACATAGAAGTGGAATTTTTGAGTGAGCCCAGGCTTGGATTGATCTCCTCCTCAAAATCAAAGTTTAGAGATCAAGATAAAAGCATTTGTTTGGAAAGAACCCCAAGAAAGTCAAACCCTAATCTGCTCCTGAACCAACACTGCAGAAATTCAGCTCCAAATCCAGATCCGACATCTTGAACTGGTAAGATCTAAATATTTTGTATTTCCATTTGAGGTTCTCAGTTAAGATGTCTCATGAGGGAGCTGATAAATTCTAAGCCTAGAAGTATAGGATCTCCCTGGTCCTGGAAGAAAATGAGTTGGACTCCTACATCAATGAGGAGGTTCTAGTTGCAGAGGAAGATGAGGCCAAGGCCTTACATAAGAAGAAGTTGGTTATGGCTAAGAAGATTATTGCTGATTCAATCAAGGATCACCTCATACCACAGGTGTACTCCCTCAAGACACCTAAAGACATGTTTGATGCTCTAAGCAAACTGTTTGAAGGGGAGAACATAAACCAGAAGATGACTCTAAGGAACCAGTTGAAGAATGTAAAGATCCAAAATGAGAAGACCATCCAGTCATACTTTAGAAGGGTATCCCAGATCAAAGAACAACTTGAAGCAGTAGATAAAGAAGTGGAGGATGTAGAAATTATGATGACAACCTTGAACGGTCTCCCTAGGTCATGGGATTCTTTCATCCAAGGAATCTATGCTAGGAAGAAGCTAATCAAATTCAATATACAGTGGGAAGAATGCTCGCAAGAAGAAGCTCGAATAGCAACTCGAGAAGAAAATATGGGAAGTGGAGATCAAGCTCTCACGGTACACTCCAAGAAAGGAAGAAGGGAAAATCATCATCACCAAGGTAAGCATTCTCATCAGAAAGATAATTTTGTGAAAAAGGATCCATCCAGACTCAGATGTTATACATGTGATGAAAGAGGACACTTTTCTATAAATTGTCCCATGAATAAGAGTGGATATAAGAAGAAGAAGAACTCCAAAGGAAGACATCATGCTCACACTGTTGAGGATGATGATCGTCCCAGAAAGAGAGTAAAACAAGAAAGTGAGGACTCTTCAAGTGATGAAGAATATGTTCTGATCTCCGCTCTCACAAGAACTGTCACACATGGAAGCAAATATTGGATTATTGATAGTGGGGCTTCCAAACACATGACAGGATTCAATGAATCCTTTGAGAAACTATCCAAACATAATTAACCCCATAAGGTGAAACTTGGGGATGATTACCAATATCCCATAAAAGGTAGTGGTGAATCCTCCTATAAGCTATACTCTGGAAAGTCTATGAAAATGAAGGATGTCTTGTTTGTACCAGGACTAAAGAAGAATATTCTCTCCATATCAGAACTAGATGCAAAAGGCATGAGGGTTACATTTGTAGATGGCCAAGTCCTCATGTGGCCAAGAGGAAAGACTATTGACGATGCAATAGGAATTGAAGAACAAGAAGGAGGATTATACAAATTAAAGGGCCATCCAGAACAAGATTTGGTCCATGACACAGTAGAGCCAAATGAACTTTGGCATAGAAGGCTTGCACATGTGCATTATAGAGCACTACCAATTGCAAGCAAAGCTGTTGAAGAACTTCCAGAAATACAGTCAAAACATGATGGAGTCTGCAAAGGATGTGCGAAAGGAAAGAACACAAAGAAGACATTTCCAAGTAGCGAAAGCAAAGAAAATGGAATCTTGGAAATCATTCACTCCGATGTATGCGGTCCAATGTCATCCAGTTCTTTAAGCGGGTATGTATACTATGTTTCTTTTATTGATGTTTTTTCTAGGAAGACATGGATATACTTTATGAAGAACAAAGATGAAGTATTAAACAAATTCAAGGAATTCAAAGCCTTGATCGAGAACCACACAGAAAAGAAGATCAAGACCTTTCGATCAGATAATGGCAGAGAATTCACATCAAACGAATTCAAATAGCTATGCAAAGATTCAGGGATTAAGAGGGAGTTATCCACTCCATATAATCCACACCATAATGGGGTTTTAGAAAGGAAGAATAGAAATATCATGGAAGCTGCAATAGAAATGCTTCATGATCAAGATCTTCCCATGAATCTATGGGCAGAAGCTACCAAAATAGCGGTGTATGTACAGAACCATACTCCACACAAAGTACTCGAGAACAAGACACCTGAATAAGTATTTTTCGGAAAGAAACCAGAAGTCAACCATCTCAGAATATTCAGTTGTCCAGTGTACATACACATTCCAAAAGAAAAGAGGACAAAGTTAGATCCTTCGGGAAGGAATGGTATATTTGTGGGATACTATGAAAGCTTGAAGGCTTACAGAATATACTTCCCAGGATTCAAGAAGATCGAAATCAGTAGGGATGTAACATTTTACGAAGACTCAACTTACAACAAATCCAAAAAAAGACCTGCTGAATATTCTGAAGAAATAGGAGCACCCAGAATTCATGACACAACCATGAACGAAGAAGCTCAAGAAAAATATCGAGAATTTGAAGAACCTTAAGAACCTGTAGATCACCTCAGGAGAAGAATCCTCATAAGAGGAAACCTGCTTGGGTAAGAGAAGCTATCCAAGGTGCAGAAAGATATGGGGCTCCAGAAGAAAATCACAGAGAAAGAAAGAGGATCAGGTCCTGCTTTGGGTATGTAGCTTTATTATGTGACTTTTTCAATAAAGAACCTTCCAACTATGAAGAAGTGGGAGAAAGGAAAGAATGGAAGGATGCTATGATAGAAGAGTATCAATCGATCATGAAGAACAATGTTTGGGATGTTGTCCCAAGACTAGAAGGGAAGTCTGTTGTAACTTTCAAATGGATCTACAAGATCAAGCATGCTGCAGATGGTAGCATAGAGAAATATAAAGCAAGATTCGTGGCTCGTGGCTTCTCATAGAAAGAAGGAATATATTATGAAGAAACTTTTGCACCTATATCCAGATACACTTCCATGAAATGAGTACTTGCTCTGGCTGTAGTGATGAAATGGAAGATACACCAAATGGATGTCAAGACTTCTTTCTTGAATGGTGTAGTGGAAGAGGAAGTGTACATAGAGAAGCCACTCGGTTTTGAGACAAATGACAGGGGGTCTCATGTGTGTAGATTGAAGAAAGCCCTGTACGGTTTGAAACAAGCACCCAGGACATGGTACGACAGAATTGATGGATTTCAATACAGTTTGGGCTTTACCAAAAGTAAAGAAGATTCCAACCTTTACTACAAGGTTGAAGATGGAAACCCAGTGATACTCCTACTGTATGTAGATGATCTGTTTGTAACAGGTATGGATGGGTTGATTGCTGATACGAAGAGGAAGCTTGCTGCCGAGTTCGAAATGAAGGGCTTGGTTATGATGCACTATTTTTTAGGCATGGAGGTGTGGCAGAATGCGGATGGAATCTCCCTCGGACAAGGGAAGTATGCAATAGAGATCTTGAAGAGGTTTGGGATGATGGAATGCAAGGCCATGACGACACCTATGGCATCGAACCTGAAGCTATTGAGTGATGCTTCATCAGAAGCGGTTGATGCTACAATGTATTGTCAGATGATTGTGTCCTTGATGTACCTGACGAACACAGGACCGGATATTTGCTTTTGCTGTGAACACCTTGAGCCAGTTCCTGACAGATCCAAGACATGTTCACTTGATTGCTGCAAAGCATATTCTGAGGTACCTGAGGTGTATAGTTGATTATGGGATCAAGTATGAAGTGAATAAGAAGATTAACCTGGAGGGTTATGTTGATTCAGATTGGGTAGGTAGTGCCATCGATAGGAAGAGCACTTCAGGGTGTTGCTTCAGTATGGGATCAGGTGTGATCTCTTGGTTTAGCAGGAAGCAATATTGTGTGGCACTAAGTACAGCTAAAGTAGAGTATGTCGCAGCTTGTTCAACTAGTTGTGAGGCAATATGGCTAAGGAAGCTACTGTCTGAGTTATTTGATCTCCAGTTGGATGCTACTTGTATACATTGCGACAACTAGAGTTGTGTGAAGTTGTTGAAGAACCCGGTGTTCCATGACAAGTCGAAGCATATTGAGATAAAGTATCACTATATCAGGGATATGGTGCAGAGAGGAGCAGTGAAGCTCCAGTATGTTGCAACAGACGAATAGATAGCTGATGTATTGACAAAGCCATTGGATAGAGTGAAGTTTGAGTACTTCAGGGAGAAGCTTGGTGTTCTCTAGATCGAGGTTCCCTCCAAGGGGAAGTGATGAGTCTGTGATCCATTCTGACATGGTGAGAGGATTGGTTCCTTCCATGGTCAGATGTAAGGGCTGAGCCATTCTGTCATGATGAGAGGATTGGTTCCTCGCATGTCAGATATGAGTGCTAAGCCATTCTGATGTGACTGTAGGATTCGTTCCTACATGATCAGATCTAAACGCTGAATGCCATTCTTTGAATGGAGGCACCTGGTTAGTTACCAGGAATACTCAGTCTAGGAATGAGGGCCATTCTGATGTGACTGTAGGATTGGTTCCTACATGATCAGATATAAGTGCAGGGCCATTCTGATGGGACTATAGGATTGGTTCCTACATGATCAGACATAAGTGCAGAGCCCTTTCAACATGCACATAGGATTGGTTCCTCACATGGTTGAATGTAAGTGCAGAGCCCTTTTGAAATGTACATAGGATTGGTTCCTCACATGGTTCAATGTAAGTGCAAAGCCCTTTTGGCATGGAGGATTGGTTCCTCGCATGGTCTAATGTAAGTGCTGGGCCTTTTTGACATTGGTTGTCAGATGTGAGTGCTAGGCCTTTCTGACAGGGTTGTGGGATGTGTTCCCACATGGTCAGATGTGAGTGCTGGGCGTGCCTTTCTGATGTGATTATAGGATTGGTTCCTACATGATCAGATGTAAGTGCTGGGCAGGCCATTCTGACTTAGGGTCAGATATAATTGCTGGAAAAGACCTACATGGAGGCTAGGCCTACAACCAGCATGAAAAAGGGCTGGCTCTGTAGAACTTCCTATGATGAGAAGATTCAAGAGATAACACCCATGATGATGATCCAACAAAGATGTTCCGGAACTAGAGATGATCCAGATCAAGTGATGATCCAGATCTAGTGATGATGAACCAAATCGAGTGATGATGATCCAGATCCAGATGAAGATGACTTGAAGATGGATATGACTTGAAGATGATGAGGACTCGATGATGATCCAGATGATACAGAGAAGATGACTTGTGTTGATAAATTGTGGCGAGAGAATACCTTCCTAGTTAAGAGGGAGTGTTGATGTATTTGTAACTTCGGAATGTATTCACTTGTATATCTGATGTATTGTACCCCGATGTTTATTCTGAGAAGTGTCTGTAATGTATTTGAGTCATGTCATGCCCTGATGTTCCTATAGGGAGATTCAATAATGTAAACAAGTCATGTAAAGTCATTGTGGGTAACCCTCCTATTGTTCAAGGGTTAAAGTCCCCATAGTTGTGGGGCCCTAGGGTTATTAAACTATCTTAGAGAAGTCGGCCCTAGGTGAGTTATTGTAAGTCGGGGCAATAGTCCCCACCATTGTGTTAAGGTTAACCCTCCTTGTTGATCTACCTTAACCCTCCTTGTTGATTGGAGGGGCAAGTCCCCACAAGTTGTTGGGCACTAGGGTTATTAGACTCTCCTAGACATGTCAGATCTAGTAAGTAATTGTTAAGTGAGGCCGACATGTTGGAGTGGACATTAAGTGAACGGAAGAATATAAATAGAGAGTGAGCCTCTCTATTTATCACACACTAACTCACACTCAGTTGTAGCGCATAGCTGAGGGAGAAGAAGTTGCCGGGCTAGAAAGAAAGAGGTTACTGCTGTCGGGAGATCATCTTATTGTTTTGGGGATTTAATTTTGGTGCTGATTCTATCTCTGAGGAAGTTGCAGGGTTTTCTCCATTTATGGTTTCCCTGAGGAAAAACACCGTGTTCATTGTCTCTTGTGTTTGATTGCTGTGCTTATTATTCTCTCTGTTAAAGATCCTAATATAATGCTAGCTTAAATGTTAAAAATCTAACAATGACCTCCTTACAATATCTTAATTTTATTTTATCCTCTAAATATTTCTCACACCACATTTTCTCTTTAAACTTAGGAAGCAACAATATTTTTAATGTTATTAATATTTTGCAATGCAACATTTTCGTCGATCTCCCAATGGTTTAACTAGGCCCTAGTATCTTTATACCAACCTTGCTTGATCCTTAGGTGGTTTTGGCTAGAATTTAAAGCTAGCTTAGGAAGTATATGGTCCCCCATGTTATTGATTTTTTGCTTGTACAACAAGAGCCTAGTCATAGCTAGGCTCCAATAGGAGAAAGACCCACTTCTACAAGGAGAATAGAATAGGGTGTATTGATTTTAATTTAGAGGTTATAGATTATAAAATGCTTCTGGATTTTCTCAATATTTCTCCAGGATTCTCTAGATATACTGCAACCCCAAACCTCACATCCATACAAGATAACAAAAGTGACTAAAGTTTTGAAGAGGAGCTTCATTTTATCCCACATCACAAGGTTTGACGCTTTAAAAATATTTTCAAGACCAAAATAAGCTTTCCACCCTCCATTAATTCTTTTCTGAATGCTATAGTTGCAAATGATCTTGTGATGAATATCAATTCCTAGGTATTTGTAAGAGGACACTTCCTCCAAGTTGCTATTGTCATACACAAAATTAGCGTAAGTGTCCTTCTTAGATTTGATAATCATAAATTTTGTTTTGTCAGCGTTAATAGTCATACCCATGGTAGAGAAAAAATACTTAAGAAGTCTTAGTCACTTATCAAGATCAGATGGACACCTTGCTAGAAGAACAATATCATCAGTATAGAGAAGAAGGATGATGACTATTCCAGCTAAGATCGTGCTAGCAGAACGTGCTTCCTCTAAACAACCTTCTAGCTTATGGATGCAAATGCCAAATAGGGTAGGGGAGAGGGACCAACCTTGCTTAACTCCGATATTACACTTAATATCTTTCAACCACCCCCCCGTTGCTCTTATACAAAGTCCTCAAACTCTTATTTTTTTTAGAAATAAATTATATATTTAATATTTTTCCTCATGTATTTCATGGCAACATCTCAAATATTGTCATTATAAAGATGGCTCAACCAGAGCATCAAATATGCCCATTTAAGAGCTCAACATGTCACTTATAATGATTGAATTTAGGTAGGAAAGGTAATAATCACTTTTCTCACCCACCTAGACTACAAATGGACAAATCATATATTTAATAATAGATAAATAATGTTAATAAATTTAAATAAAAAGTTAAAAAAATAAAACAATTTAAATTCATTTTAAATTTGGAATTTTTTGAAGTTACTAAATGTGAAGTTTGTATTTTTTTGAAGTTACTAAATGTTTTTTTTTGGAAGTTATCACATCAAAGTTTATAAATTTTATATATGATTTCTCTTAAATGTAAAAATAATTTATAAATTTTGTATATAATTTTTTTAATGTAAAATTAGTAAATTAGAATCCAATTTGTTTTATTAAGAAAAATTCAAGTTTTATTTAAAAATATTTTTTTCCTTATTTAATTATTAGTTTAATATATTTATATTTTAACATTGATATTTGAAAATTTATTTAATATAGTATTTATAAAGTACTTGAAAATAATTTAATGTAGTATTTATAAATTTTTTTATTAGATATTATGATTTATTTTAACTTTCATGTTTAGATACGGGGATTTGTTTTAACTTCATGTTTAAATATAGGAAAACAAAAGATATTCTTTATAATATATATAAAAAAGTATTTAGAAATATTAATAAAATAAAAGCCTGCACTAGTGTAGCTTATTGGAGATTCGCTTGATATGAAGTCACATGTTGTAAAGGAGGTCACTAGTGTAGCTTATTGGAGATTCGCTTGATATGAAGTCACATGTTGTAAAGGAGGTCACGAGTTCAAATCACACCCAGGTTTACCTGTGTCCCATGCTTGCGGGTTGTTGTGGGTACCAGCCTAGTCCTCGATTCCCCTACTAAAAAAATATTAATAAAATAAAAATATATTTTTGTTGTTAAAAATTAGCATGAAAATGGAATGGATTTTGTTTCTTTATTTATTTAAATAAAATTTTAAGTTATGTGATAAAATTAAAATTTAATTTATTTTTAATTTTAATTAATTTTAAATATAATTAATTTTTTCTTTATTTATTTAAACAAAATTTTAAATTATGTGATAAAATTAAAATTTAATTAATTTTAAATATAATTAATTTTAAATATAATTAATTTTAAAAAGAAATGGAAATGCATTTTGTATTATTAAAGAAATTGAAGTGGAGGTATAATTATGTTGTCTCCCATCTCAATGGTTCCAATTGTTAGAAAAAAGGTGAATGGTGAGCGATTGGATGATTGGATACTTAAAATTGAAAAGCCGAACCTTCCAAAAGATAATTATAAGACAAAATTAATTGGAATATGTTCAATCGTGTTGATGTGAGACAAAGTCATGGCCATCACATACTGCAATTTTCCTATATGAGGAGGAATGGAATAAAAAAGACAATTATGACTAAGATCCAACAATATATGTAAATTGTCAAGGTTCTCAAGTGTGAATGACATGGTTCCTTTAAGTTGATTTATGTCCAACCGTTATTCGAGCAACTGAGACAAGTCTATGATTTTTGACAGTATTTTTCCAGAGAGACCATATTTACAACCCATTTAAAATATGTTGATTAGTGGTCTTGAGGGCTAGGAAATTGAATTCTTATCCCCATTGACAAGAGATTGATTATCAAAGAAATGGAGCATGATCCTTTAATTTTAGAATATTCATAATTTTTACTTT
Organism: Pseudotsuga menziesii; assembly: GCA_001517045.1. Lineage (NCBI taxonomy): Eukaryota > Viridiplantae > Streptophyta > Pinopsida > Pinales > Pinaceae > Pseudotsuga > Pseudotsuga menziesii. The sequence goes on from LPNX010628330.1 coordinate 247,731, forward strand.
TTCAAACATTACCATTGCTTCGACAAAACTCATAAGTTGTGATTGCAAACATTGATTATCAAAGAAATGGAGCATGATCCTTTAATTTTAGAATATTCAGAATTTTTACTTTTTCAAGCGTTACCATTGCTTCGACAAAACTCATAAGTTGTGATTGCAAACATGGGATTAGATCCTCATAATGAAATCATTCATACACTCACATTTTTGGAAGTTGTTACTCTTTGAAGGTATTAGTTAATAGATCTTCCTTTTTCCCTTTCAATTTAAATTTTATCTTTGACCCCTAACATGGCTTCAATAAACAAACAATTTAGCATTGATTTATGAGTATCCTAAGTCATGGATGATTCGTGGAGTGTCAAACAAAAGGTTGATCATAATGGTTATTTTCATGGGCCATTTGATCTCGTAATGGATCCAAATATGAGTGTTACAAATGATCCTCATACTTCCTAACTAAAGCATTGGGTTTATAATAAACTAATATAGAAAGTGTAATACCATTTTATTATAGAAAGCGTAATACCATTTTAATTTTTTGGTGTCTATAAATACTAGGAACTGGAGCTAATCCTGTATATTTTGTAAAGGGACATGAATTCTATGTGCTCTATCCGTGTATCCAACTGTAGCCTTGCTATGATTCTATCCTTGCTATGTGCTCCTGAAGTTCCCACGAGTAGTCATTAGGAAGGGAAAGGTCTTCAAAATCCTCATCCTCAAAAGAACGATCTAACCACCACAAGTTTTTAGTTACTAGTTTTGTTGGGGGTATAAAATAAGTCTTTGCATAGACAACCCGTTAGAAATGGTCATCTTCCCATCCCTACATCCTATAAAGGCATTAGCAGTGGCTAGCCATGGTCTCCCTAGGATAATAGGATGTCCTTTAGAAGGATCCTTTGATTCTAGAACCATAAAGTCAACAGGGTATTCCGATGAATCCACTGATACAATAACATCATCAAACACTTCAATAGATTTTACCGTGGTACGGTCTGCTAATTCTAGGATTTAAAGGGCAAGTTGGAGAAATTGTCCCAACTGTAAAAATTCTAAAGCTGCGGTGGTCATCATATTAATAGCAGATTCTAGATTGATAAATGTATTTTCTATGGAAATATTATTTGCAGTAACAGATACTGCTGGGCTCCCTGGATTTGTATATTTTGCAATTCTAGACTGGTCTATCATACACTCAGACATCTCTCCTATAACATGAATTGTGGGGGTGTCTTTCTGTTTCTTACCCAGGCGTTTCATACACAGTTCCTTTATTACATTGTTGTAAATTGGTATGTCTTTAATACCATGTAATAGAGGAATTTTGACACATAGTTTTTAGTTCATTTAAAATGTCGTACTCGGGATGAATCACAGGTTTTTCTATTGCTAGGCGTTCCAGAAATGGAGGGATTATTTGTTCCCGAGTTGGTTCTTGCTGAGGATGGGTATGCAATGGAATCTTTGAAATATCCTCATCCTATAAAATGGCATCATTCATGAGTTAATTGGGGTCTTCTTCTTCTTCAGTATCCTCATGAATGATGACTGATGACTTGGGTTTGTCATTCACAACTCTTCCATATCATAATTGGATATCATGCACACGTACAGTCGAAATAACATAGGATGGAATAGTTTGCAACTCAATGCTATTGAGAGCTTGAGTTGGCTTATTGTTTGGGTTAGGTATCAGTTGTGTGGGTAATAATGTAGGTCGTGGGGGGTTTGTATTCTGGAAATGATGAGGTTGTTGTGCAATAAGGGGAACTGAAGGCACAAACCCAGGAAAAAATTGTTGGATATTGGGTGGGTGCTAAGGATAAGGATGATTAGGTGCAGAGACAGGTGGTGGCTATGGATATGCTTGTCCCCTCCATCCCTATGGCCAATACTGATTCTGAGTAAAATGAGGAGGAGGAGGAGGGTACTGGGATGGCCAATTCTGCCAACTTGAAGTGTTCCATTGTTGAGGTTGTTGGTAGGGATGATAGTAGGGTGGGGGCTGTGGTGACAAATTTTGATATGTTGGTGGGTCTCTAGGTTTTTGAGGACACCTCCTAGATGTTTCACCAATGTCCCCACTCTTATATATGGCTTGTAACCCAGGAAACAATGGGAATTTCTCTGTTGTATGATCATCCATGCAAATGTGACATACAGAGATATTGTTCAATGGGAATTCCCATTGGGGATGGTTAGTCCTACATCTTGGATAGAAAATTCTCCTTGTTGCGTGCTATTCCTCTTGCCTCTTTTTAGCTTATAAAGCATCTAGTTGAGAACCCATTGCTCCTAAAATATCAGTTTTGAAGTTTTCCAATAGGTTTCCTAATTCTATCCTTGTGACTCCTCCATAAATGGAGGTGTTTCCTTTTATATTTCTATTGTAGGACTCCCATATATTTCTCCCAACCTTCCCCCTACTTCTAGATTAATTTCTACACATCTCACCGATTTGTGCAAAGGGTTTATGAGAGATATCGTCAGATGCCATGAGATTAAGGTTTTCTACCAGGTCTTCTGAGATCCCTTTAAGGAAGAGTGTCCATATTGCATATTCTTGAAGGTCATTATATTTAGACTTATGTAATGTATAAATAAACCTTTCAAGATAATATTCTAAGATCTTGTCTTCGAGTTGCTGTATCTTGAAAATATAGTTTCGAGAGTCTCTAGGTTTGCAATACTCTCAATATTTCCGCACAAAAGTGGTTTTCATATCTTCCAAAGTTCTGATACTATACTCTCCTAATCCCATGAACCATCTTGTAGATAATTATAACTTCTACAAAGACTGAAAAACTCGAACAAAAATGTGTCTGGTTCTTCATTACTTTTCCCATAGAAATTAGGTAATGAAGAAGGAGGGATGTTCTTCATATTTACATCCTATGGAGTGTCTAGGATAGGAAACCCAAAGGTAGCCTCAGTTCAATTTTCTCCTTCTTCTTCGTCATTTCTAGCCTTGTCATGATCTTCATTTTCTCCCTATCTCTCCATGTAGATTCAATTTTTAAAGAGAGTGTACCTAGGAGGTTCCTTTTGAGGTGACAATGGGGCATCCTAGCATTCTTTTTACAGGGAGATATTCCTCCGATAAGAGAATTTGCCATCCGTGTCTTTATTAGGTTCTATAGGGAGGGTAGGTTCTACTATATATGTCTCAATATGTGAAACAACTGTATTTATTGAATTGCAAAATAGAGTGTTTACCTGATCAGGATCAATGAAATTGATAAAGTTCGGATCCCCTACAAGTGAAAAAGTTGTATCGTTAGGTTTTGGTACCAGTGGAGGGTTAAGGGTTTCCAATGGCTGACCCTCTTGAACTTCTTCAGGAATGGGGTCTTTATAACTTACTTCCATGGTTTCTCTACCTTCTATGAATCCTCCTTTAGGTTTCCAAGAAGAAATACTTTCTACGTGTGTCTTCTGATACCTTTCCGCCGAGTTAGTGGTTGGGGTGTTACACCCCCCATAAAGGTTAGTAGGAATTTAACAAAGTTTTAAGAACTATTTCTAACGTATCTACCTTTTGAATCTCTAGGTCTGTTCATGAAAAGCTAAACTAAATGAACCTACAATACTGTTATTATTGTTGGATTTGGGGGCGCCTGTTATAACAGCTGCGTAGGTTATTACCTCTCTTCTTGCAGTTTCCCCGCCACCAACCTATTACTAAACTTTAGAAGGGAATTCTATTCTACCTTACAAAATAACTCCCCAGCAACGGTGCAAAAATTTTGGGTGTTATATTGTCTTAATGAATCACCAAATATTTAATTATCGACCGGGGCTTGTAAACTTGGAGTTGACACAAAATATATGCTAAGGTAGAAGGGTACCTAGGGTGTCATAGAAATATTCTAACAAAGAAAAGATCGAAAGATATTTCAAAATGAAAAAACGAGTCAAACTTCAGAAATACAACTACTAAGTTATTTAGAATTTCAATAGATCAGAGCAGTATTAATCTATACTACTCTACTCTATAAATAATAACAGAAAAGATATATATAATACTAATCTAAGAAACAAGACTTGATATAGGAATTAGATAGGCTATAAACAAATTCAGGACTCTAACTATATGGAAACAAGAGATTATATTATTTGAGGAAAGATTATAGCTACTTAATATATCTAAGAAACTCAATAATTAAACTATACATTCATTTAATAAACACTAAAATATCTAAGCTAAATTATCTAGTTCCATTCTCTTTGAGGATTATCAAGATATGCCTTCAATGTGACAGGAACTGGAGAAGGTGTATCAAAATGAATTTCAAAGGAAACTGAACGGAATTAAGTCTAATTTAACTTCTACAAAGAGGTGTAAACTAAAGAGTGTGTAGTTACAAGTGATAGTAAACATTGTGATTTATTCTCTATCCATAAGCAACTGACTCTAGTTGAAAAGAGGTGTTATTAACAATTGATCTATTAGTCAAGAAACAAGAGTATTTTAATGATTACCTTGAAGTTGGAGGCATGCTATTCTAGATAGGTAAAGCATGAAATAAATTTAAGGAAATAAATATAATCTATAAGCAAGTAGAAAACTCAATAAAGATGTTTTATTTCTTAATCGAATCCTATCCTATGAACATTTTCAGTAATTACAGAATAAGGACGACAGATCCTATGCTAGAAATGATAATCAAATCATAAAGAACTAATGTACTTTTAGAGAATGAAATTAACAAGTTTAATTCTAAAACCAATCTAAATGAGAATGAAGTAAATCAAACTAGAAATGCAATTGAAAAGTTCTGAAACGGTAATCAATTAAGAGATCAGAGACAACAGAAACACAACTCAAAAGAAAACTAAAGCAAAAAGAAACAAAAGCTAAGAATCATTATGGAGCCTAATGGATACTTTATGTGGTTTGAAATGAGGTCATAATTATATAGACTACTGGTTGACTATAGAAAATAACACAATTCGAAAACTAGGAAAACTAAACTTTAAATAAGTATAAAAGAAAATAGAAAATATTAAAGTCTGAATGACAGTCTGGATGAAAGTATAGAATGTCAGTCCGTATGGCGAAAAAAATATAAATTACGAAATAAAGAACTTAAATGATCCTAACACTAGCTGGCTTATGCATATGAGGCTATAGTGCAGAAAAATATAGCAACTAAGCTATTCAACAATTGAAATGACATAAGAGAACTTATGTTAATCTACCTCTAATAAGAGAATTCATTTCCTATTGTATAATAAAACAAATTAAAAAGGTAAATGCAATTAATCTACAGCTACAGAAGAATTAACAGAATTGAACCTAACTATGAGCCAAACCTGAAGCATTAAATTGATTAAACTCTAGCTAATTGCAAATATGAAATTAAAAAACAAGATGAAAGAAAGACTGTAAATAACTATGTGCAAATAATCACATTCAATTTTGGAAATATAAAATATGTTAACATCAATCACATAAATTAAATTAACAACAGACAATACACATTACGATTGACAATGTAACATCAACTACAGGAAATCGAATTACATATAGAAGCTGGAAATGAAAACTACTTATCTGAAAAAGATGTAACGTAAATATACAAATGGAAACCTATGGTTGTTGAGGGTCCCTTCTCAGCAATCAGAGACTGTGATTAGATCAATCAATCACTTATGAAAACAAAGACATATATGCACAGCTGAAAATAGAATTTTTATTAATATGAAACAAAGTTTACAGAGTTTCTATGCCAGCGATGACTACTAGCCTATTCTCATTGTGAGACATCATTTATATAGATTTACAATGGAGGAGCAGGTCGGGCCTTTCAGTGGTCGACCACTCTAAAGATAGACAGTCTTAAACTACTAAACAAATGACTGTATAACAAATTGCGACAACGCACGAGCCGTCTTCCTAATCCTTTGGGCGTCGGTTCTTCTCGCACGCGCAACTAGTGCGTTGATCTTTGTTGACGTGGGAAGATGATGCGGTGTCGGGATAAGCGAATAGGAGCTCAAACCTTCTAGAGCAAGGACTCTTGTATCAAGGGAATGCATGGCCAATAGAACCATGAAACTGTTCTTTGCTTTTAACGCCCTAGAATATTCCAACTAACAAAGCCACGGGTTGATCGGAGGGCTGCATGACGATCTGGATGCAAATGTGCATGTTTGGCATGAATGCATGTCTATTCGGAGGTCTGTTTAAAAATCATAGCCTGCAAAATGAGTCTTTATACCAAGCACGTTTGCAAATGTCACAAAATTGTAAATAAAACCATGAAATAATGAAATTTAACCAAGACTTGTATAATATTCAATTACATTCATACCTGTGTTTAGTTGATGGTCTGAATTGCAATAAATATACCAAAAAGTGACAAAAGGTAATGTCGACAAAGAAAATAATCAATAAAAAATTATGACAAAATCAGGATCAACAGATCCTAATCATGCAACATAGCTTTTGTTGCCTCCATGATGGTTCGGTTCTTTTGTTCTGCAACCCTATTCTGTTAGGGATTGTATGGAGTTCTCAACTAGCTCTTAATCCCAGAATCTCTGTAGAGTTCCTTGAATTCTTTCGAAGTGAACTCTCCACCATTATCTGACCGTAGAGTCTTGATCTTCCTATATGTTTGGTTCTTGACTCAGCATTTATATTCCTTGAACTTAGTGGAAACTTCACTTTTCCCTTTCAAGAAATATATCCAAGTCTTACGTGAGAAATCATCTATAAAGGAAACATAGTACACATACCCGCTTAATGAACTAGAGTACATAGATCCACATACATTCAAGTGTACTATCTCTAGTATTCCTTTAGCCTCACTCTTACTACTAGGAAATGTCTTCTTCACATTCTTTCCTTGTGCACATCCTTTGCAATTTCCTTTGTGCTTTTCCTGGATCTTTGGAAGTCCTGAGACTACTTTTATTTCCATTGGTAGTGTCATGTAATGCACATGTGCAAGCCTTCTGTGCCATAGTTCACTTGGTTGAATCGAATCATGAACCAGTGCTTGTACATGTTATCCCTTCAGCTTGTACAAGCCTCTGTCTTCTTCACCAATAACTGTTGCATCCTCTATTGTCTTTCCTTTGGGCCACATTAAAACTTGGCCATGGAAGAAAGAAACCCTAATCCCTTTTGCATATAGTGCACAAATGGAGAGAAGATTCTTCTTCAATCCTGGAACATATAGCACATCCTTCATCTTCAAGGATTTCTCATAGTCAGGCTTGTATGAAGCTTCTCCATTCCCTTTTATGGGGTATTGATAGTCATCCCCAAGTTTCACCTTGTGAGGTGAGTCATGTTCAGACATATTAATGAATGATTCCTTGTATCCCTTCATATTTTTAGAAGATCCACTATCCACAAGCCAATCACTTCCATGAGAGATAGTTCCAGTAAGTGCCAAGACTAGCACATACTCTTCATCTGAATCATTATTCTCCCATGTGAATCTCTTGTTTGCTGGTTCATCATCTTCGACAACATGAGCATGGCGTATCCTTTTCTTGCTGGGACAATCTCTTGCAAAGTGTCCCTTTTCATCACAAGTATAGCATCAAAAATTTGAAGTATCTCTTTTGGTCTTTTTCGGTTTCTTGTCCTTCTTCTTGTTGTGATGAAAGTTCTCCTTCTTCTCCTTCTTCTTGAAGTTATTCTTGTTGTGAACTATGAGAGATTGATTGTCAGTTGCTCCCATATTCTCTTCTCTTATCACAAGTATAGCATCTTCTTGTGCACATTCTTCTCGAAGTCTGCTAAAAGAGATCAATGTTTAATGGGGAAATTGATAAGGGGGAAGAGGTGGAAGCCTGATTGTCCGAAATGAAAAAGTATTTGCAATATACAACTACTATGATAAATTAAAAAATAAAATGGCCATCTATAATATCACTGGAAATGTATATATATGGTGGCAACATATGAAGAAGGTTAAGGGGATAAAAGAAAGATATGTAACTTGAAAAACATTCAAAAATATTTTTAAAATAAAGTACTTATCAGAACAATATTATGAATAAAAGGAAAAATAATTTTATGAATTAAGTCTAGGAGCCATTACTATGAAGGAACTTTGCAGTAAGTTTCTAATCCTACTTCGTTATGTTCCTTACATAATTGATGAGAAACCTAAAATACGTTTTCTCAGATTTTTTCTTATCATGTTCAAAGCACGTATTGAGTATGATAATCCAAAGACACTAGAGGAAGCGATGAGAAAGGAAAACATTTGTTACGACCAAAGCAAAAATAAAAGGGAAAATGTACCAACTTGGAAGAGTAAAAGACCAAATAATTTTGATCCAAGAAAGAAACAGAATAAGTTCCACAAAAACAGAGGGAATAACTATAGGGGGTATCAGGGTAATAACTACAAAATATTTAAACTGTAGAATTATGCAGTAAAAGAACCTCCTACCGTTCTTAACAAAAAACCAACACAAAAAGAATCCTTAAAATGTTGGGAGTGTGGAGGGCTACAATACTTTAAAGACTGCCAGTAAGAAAAAATAATTTTAATGTTCATTCCATCCCGGAAGCAGTTACAGTTGGGGACATGGAAAGGAGCATACCCAGAATTTGCGTTGCTTTGGAAAACCAGCAAGAAGATATTCAAATTTCTATGGTTGAAATCAAATGTATGATAAATAGTCAACCTATTTCTATTCTAATTGATCCAAGTGCAAGCCTAAGTTATATATCACATAGAATATTTGAATTATGCAAATTAGTATCAGAAAATTTTGATAAGTCGTGACTAGTACAATTAGCCACCGATACAAAACGGAAAGTCACTAGTCTTGTTAATAATTGTAAATTGATGATGAACGATTTTATTACAAATGTTAATTTAAATATTATGTCTTTATGTTCCTATGATTTGTTAATAGGAATGGATTGGATAGAAGAACATAAATTAATGTTGAACTGTTTCTAGCTTCAGTAAGTGTCAAACGTTGGAAAGATAACAACAAAACGAAATGTTTTTTTTAACAATGGTAAACCCTTACCTTGGCATTTGGAAGTGAGGGTTAGGGGTTGGCTCCTCCGGAGTACCCTTATCCCTCCACAACCTGCAACCATAAAAAAAAAGTATCAGTAAACCCCGAAAACTAATCCTTGCAAACCAAATAAAATGCAAAGTTATAGTACCAAGTCTTTGCTCACTTGTTAGAATAGATTGTTCACATGGTTGCATATTTGGCAGGCTCGTCGAATCTTTGGCGTTGAAAGGAAGACAGACAAGGAGGCGTTGGAAACCATTTCACCTCGGAAAGAACCAGACAATCCATTAACGTAGTGAAACATAGCATAGTTCATGCACCAGGCATGCCAATAACACAGTAAAACCAGAGTAAGAATCAAACAGAGAAGAGAGTGGCCCTCAACCGGCCCTTGACCAAACAACACCACCAAATGAGATATCATACATAGTAAAGGCTCATTTACAAACCTTATGAAACTGTAAGATCTCTCCATCCAAGTGTAAGGAAGATATTTACTCTTGTGTCACCTCGTGGGCCTGGCTGCGCCGCCAAATCGTAGCTAGGAATTTTTTTTAAGGTCAAACAGAGTACCACTTTAATTCATGGCCAAATAATTACAAGGCCTAATCATTGCAAAATACAAACCTTGTAACATATACAAATGCCAACTGTATAACTTATGACGTGGAACATTGGAGCATAACAAACCATATAACATGACAAACCAACATTTGCATCGAACACCACACCATGTAATTTATATCATTGAAACCACGATGGGTATATATCTATATATATATTATAACCATAACTTTTAATAAAAACTCAAATGCTAAAACCATATGGAAAGAATATTGGCAGTGCACTTTTCGAACCTATGCCAAGGTACCTCGTCACCTTTATCCAAACCTTGCATCGCACATATCTTTAAAACTTTGTAAACCTTGGTGAAGTTCAAGCTTTCTAATCTTATGGAAACCTTACATCTTTTATACCATGCACTTAGGCTATGGTAAGGCCTTGGCCTCTAAACCTGCAGGATTTAGGGTCAAAACGAAGACCCCTATACCTTGCGTTTAGGACTCAATTCCTTATGCTTTTCTTTGAAGCACTTAGGCTTTTTGTAAACAGAACTTTATTACAACAATATTGGGAGACAAAACTAGGACATAGTCTTCCCAATCTTTAGGGCTAATAGGCCCTAGTAAAACTAATATAATAAAAACAAGGAACTGTAAACGCCGCGTGGACGGAAATGGTTGTATGTTAGGAAGGAGATATCCTTCAATGCCACCTTTTTAAACCTGATATAACAGGTGGATAAATACTATTCACTTGCAGAATAAAAACATAAGCAACATGCTAGTAATTGGCGTTAAAAAAATGTATGTAAATTTTTTTGTTACAATTTTGAAGTGTGTTATAGATTATTTGATGGTTGTTGTTGTAATTTACATCATTTATCATATCAGGGATTGGTTTTTTTATTTTTCTTTTTACTCAAAACTTCGACGAAGAACTTGTTAATGGAGGAAGAGATGGCCATAGTTAAATTATGATAGAGGTATTCGATATTGTTCGTGTTTGATAAGGAAACAAGTCATTTTTAAATCATTTATGAAAATACCATCCTTATCTATGTTGAATACCAAGTGTTTTTTACTATGAGAATTTTTTTATGTGGGATCTCTATGCATGGAAAGTTTGAGGCTTACAGTAAAGGGTCTATGATCCGAGTCAGGATGGTGGTCATTTAGAATATCTAGATTTATCATTATGTTGTGTAATGGGTTATTAGATATTACATAATCTACCAAACTGTTTCCAATCCCATTAATACAAGTCATCTAGCTAGAATTTGGCCAATTCATTAGACCATTACAAATTATAAGATCTTGAGCGCTATGGAGCTTGATTAGCTACGAGTTGAATGAATTTTCACTTGGATCTACAAAAATTCTTTTGTATCGGTAGTCTAGAGAAGGGTCTTGATCTAACCAAAGAAGAATAGGGTTGGAATAGTTGCTTAAAAAATGCCTTATTTACTCGAAGTTCAAGTGTTAAAGTCACCAAACTTCATTTTCTCCAAAGCTAAGGCTTTTTTACAGAAAGTGCAGTCTACATGCTTACCTTTATGTTCATTATTATGAACCCCTCAGAAATAAAGACGGGAAGAAAAATAGGGTTCTTACCATACTTACTCACTGAAAGATGTATTATTTAAAAAGCCAAACTTTATAAGAGGTGGAGCAAACTGGGGGAAGGAAAACCATGAGGTAATTTGAAATAATTTGAATATCTATCAAAAACAAGGGGTCTCAGAATGCATTTTTTCACTGTCATGTTGTCCATTGAATGGTGAATGTTGTTACATGGTACATCACCAAGCTATTGTTTTAATTTTTTAAAACGCTAATGCTCGTTAAAGTAATAATTAATTAAAATTTAAAATATATCTTCATATTTAAAATCTATTTTTGTTAGACGTTGATAAGATTTCTACCGGTATTTTAATTTTCTTGACTTATTTTTTTCATATCATATCCTAATTGTACTCTAATCTTGCTACTATGCTATGCTGCAGATTGCTTCAAATGCGTGTCGTCACTTCAAATGGATTCCCCGCAGAGAGATTAATTAAATCGCACATCGCTTCGAATGCCCTTGCTTCAAATAGATTCACAGAGAGATTGATCAAACCAAATGCCCTCGCTTCATATAAATTTTCCACGAGAGATTGATCGAAAACGTAGATCGCTTCAAATGCATGCCCTCACTTCCATTTAATTCATCGAGATTGTTAAAATCGCTTCAAATGCCCTCACTTCAAATAGATTCACCAGAAAAGATTGTTCAACCCAGCTTAAATGATCGAGATGAGCGGCCTCGCATCGTAGATCACCTCGCACTAGAGATTGATCGAATAGACCTCAGAGAGATACAATCGCTTCAAATGCCCTCACTTCATATAAATTAACAAGGGGGGATTGATCAAACCAACTTAAATGGTCGATATGGGTGGCATCTCATCGCAGATCTCCTTGCACCACTGATTGATCAAATAGACTGCATAGAGACAAATATTGAGAGATTCAAATATCAAATAAACCACAGATCTAATAGACTCTTGCTTCAATAGACCACAGAGACAAACCTTGCTTGAGCACTAGTAGGTCACGAGAGATTGCTTTAAATGCGTTCAAACCAACTTTAATGATCGAGATCAACGGCCTCTCACCGCATATCACCAAAACAAAAGAGGTTGAAGGGTTTTTTTTAAATGAATAATTTTTTTTTCTTAATTTATCATTGAGGTTACTTACATAGCATGATTGTTCGCAGGATATTAAAGAATATCTTTAATTTCAGTAAATATTGAAAAATTCCTCCTAAAATAGTATTGTTTAACCCTCTTTCAATATACCTTTCCAATTCAGAAAACCCCCACTTTCACTAGATATTATAGGTATCGATTTTTATCCACCCAATTTTAATACCCCTTTGTATCATATTATCTAGTTGTAACAAATAGGATTCCTAACTCATCCTACTATAAGAAAACATGATGTTAGATAAAATAATAGTATAATGTTAATAATGATCCCACTAGAATTTCATGGGAGACTAATCAATTTGTAGCGTTAGATAGTGGAAGAACCAATGAAAAAGTAATGGGGAAGGAAAAATGGGTAAATGGGTAAACGACAACTCAGTCAAGAGATCAATGTAACAAAGAATGTAAAAACTCGATAGTCCAATAGCCAGTGTAGTGCTTAGAAAATATTAGAATTACAATTGCAGATGTTTCACACCATAACATGCCAATCAACCGATTTTATATTATGTAAATACAAGTATAGCCATAGAGAGATCATGTTTTGTATAAGCTTAATAAATCAAAGTCCATAAAAATGCAAAATTGAAACCCTTTTACGGATGGACTTCCCTACATTTCATTGTATTTTATTTATTGAGACAATATGTGAACAAACACTTGATTTTCACTAAGAATAAACTACAACAAAGAACTAGCATTGATTCATGGGGAAAATGTATTAAGAAAATTTTAAACATTTTAAAAAAACTTGAAACAATCCATTGACAAAAAATTAAGTCGTAATGAAATATTTCTTATCCATTGCGCTAAATTTTCTCTCCCTTAATTAACCATCTTATATGCAATCACTTTCTACATTTTACTTTACTTAACATTACATAAAAATCTATTTAACATAAATATTTTAAAAACAAATATCAAAAACATTCTATTTCACACACACACACAGATATATATATATAACAAGATAATATTAAAAAATATAAAAAATCAGTAATCGAGGCTCCAGTATAACGCAATAATTGAGGCTCTAGTTGATGCCTATAATCCATGCTATGGGAGCATGGCTATTAACATTCTGAGCCAAAATATTTCACAATTCCTGCTTGTTCTCTATAAATAGGTCACTCAGGGGGTTCTATGATGAATCCGATAAGGCACAACCTTGTGTGAGATATAGGAGGCATTGGTCGAAAGATAAGTGTCTGTGGGAGGCCTCCAAATATATGAAAAATAAGTTATATATATGAATCCATCCCATTATTTGAATTTTATTCCTCATCCCACCCAAATAAAATAACCCCCAATATTTATATTATTATGTCAAATTAAAAACCCCCCTTGACCCCTTAATATAAGGAAATATATTTTTGAGGTTTTTAGGAGTATTCAAACCCCAATATGAATGGACATGATATGATATTTCTCTTTCTAGTAAACCCCTCATGCCTATGAATGAATTCATGCTCATGATCACCTCATGAGGGATTCACTCAATGAACTTGTTACATATAGCACGGTCGTTCGTAGGATATTAAACAATATCCCTAGTTTGACTAAATATTGGAAAATGCTTCCTAAAATTGTATTATTGAATCCCCCTCACAATATACCTTTCCAATTAAGAAAACCCCTAGTTTTTCCACATATTCTAGGTATCCATTTTTATCAATTCGTTTTAACACCCCCTTTATATCATATTAAAAAGTTGTAACAACATGAGCCTAAAGCATCTTAGTATAAGAAAACAAGATGCTAAATAAAATATAGTATAATGCTAAACCCAGTCAAGAGATGAATGTAACAAAGAATGTAAAATATTGATAGTCCAATAATAACCACTTATACTATGAAACAAGAACTTTATACTAAGAACGAGAACTCTAGGCATAAAAACGATGAGTTTTGCAAAATAAACACTCAAAACACCCCCAAATAGAAAAGTGTTGATTCTAGTATACATTTTCTTTTTTAGGGTTAAAAATAGAGCAATGGCCCAAACATCCCATACTGTTGTTTACAAAAACTTCAAAATCAACCCCTAAATTGGAAAACAATTTTTTTCTCCAAAAGATAAATTACATCTTTTTTTAAACTTGCACATTAAACAAATAAAAATATTTCATAAATAATTTTACCACTCTAACCATATAAAATCTAAGAAATTATGATGTGATTCATAATGAAATCATATATTAGACCATACAAGAACAAATGATTCATATAAATAATTAAAATCTCCTTCAGAGTTTCAATTACAAACATTATACCAATAAAAAAATCTAAAATGTTAATTCCGAGGATTTGTAGTTTTGATTATATTTAATTTTTAATTTTAATTTTTTTAACCTACTTGAATGCCATCTAGCCCCCCTAAACCCCCTAACCCACCCAACGTTACAATTAAAAAATTGAAAAACAAATTTAAACCCCCCTATCTCCCTTAAGCCCTCTACAACAATACATTTAAAAAAAATCAAAACATATAAAACACCCTCCCCTACTAACCTCTTTACAAGAATAATTGTTTTTTATATATGGATTTTGGAGGTGTGTGACAATTTGTTAAACTACTTGTAAAAGAACTATATAAATTAAAACGTGTCAATAAATTTAAAATTTTTATATAGATATCTAAACTACATACATATAAACTATATAATTGAAAAATATTAAACATATTAATAAATAATAATTTTTTTAATTAAGAAAGAATATCATAAGTTTTCTACACATTTATCTCTCTTAATATTGGCTTGTTCAATATATACAAGCCTATAAATATATTATGTTGTTTTCAATATATTGTTATATTTATGTTGTTATGAATATATTGTTATGTTATTTTGTAAAAATTCAATTTTAAAAAAGAAATTTTTTAAAAGCTTAATCTTATATAAAAATAATAATTCAATTAAGTTCTACCAAAAAAACCTATTTTTCTTTAAAAGCCAACCTTGAGCAAAGATAATAATATCACAAAACTTGATGGTTTGGTATATACATATACTTTAGTCATTAAAATTTGTTTGATGACCATCATATTTCATAAAAAATAAAAATAAAATTTAATTTTTAACATAAATTATAATGAGGTCGACTTTAACATTTGAAATTTTGAAATTTGCTAGGTTTTTAAACTTCATGTAAAAAATAAGTAGTAATAACTTTTTGGAATGAGCCATGTGAACTTCTTTGTAACTGAGGAGACATGTTTATTACTTTGTGTATTCAAACACAAACCAAAAAAGAGAAACGCATAAAAACTAATTCGTCTTCAGAATGCTTTTATATATTAAACAAGAGGCTTGCGGTAATTAAATTTAAGTACTTAATGAATGAATGAGAATTTACCATATGAGCATACAAACGTTTCAAGTTGACTTTTATTAAAGTAGTTTAGACATGGTTAAAATGTTTTCCCGTCATAATTAAAACAATTCATATATTTTAAAATAATTGGATGGATTTCCTTTTATTCATGTTTAAAATAGACTTTACAATGTTTACATTTTATTGAAGGATTCCACAAGAAAAGAACAAGTTTAATGGATATTAGTGGAGTCAGCTCAAAAGTTTTTCGTTTTTATGCATTCAACGTACCAAGAAGACAGTGACAACCATAGGTCCTCTAAAACGCATTTGTAGTTAAATCATAGTTCCCATAGAGATTGTATAGAGTTCAATATTCCACGAGATATTATATTAGGCTCCCACCTCCTCCTTAGTCGCTACTCCCTCTTCTTTCCCCGCATGCCCCTCCACCTCCTCCCTTTGCCCCGCCATTCCACTTTCCCTTCCCTCCCTTTCCCATGTGGCTCCTCATCCGCCCATCCCTTCTCCCCCCTCCCATCCCTCCCACCCACCGTGAGCCTTCCTTCCCTCGCACTACCCTTTTCTCCTTCTCAGAATCGTGCCGCCAGTGAAAGGAGACCCTTTGGTGCCAAGGGAGTGGCTCTCCCATTAATACGAGGGCGAAGGAGGTGGAAGCACTAATACATAATATCAAATTTGCGACAGTTTTTTTGTTGCTTTTTCCACATTTTGTTGTCTCAATTGCGACAATAACGGTCGCGACATTTCATGGCACTTATTTCGTGGATATAATGATGAACTTTATAAGCCGTCGATATAGAGACAAAAAATGGTCGCCACGTGTCTTCTGTACGGTGGCCTTGAAATTGATTTTTTAGAATTCATTTTCTACATTTCGTCGCTCTATCAACAAAGTTTTCGTCCCTATAACGACGAAAATATGGCCAAAAACTGCTAGACAAAATCTAGTTTCCTCGCAAAACCGTGGATCCGTTTCGACGAACGTTTGTCACTCTAGCGACGAAATCTGGAATTTGAACAAAAATTTATTCCACACAAAACCGTGGAAAACCAATCTCTATCGACGAAATTTGCGACGGTTTTTCGTTGCTACTTCCACGTTTGGTCGTTTCAATTGCGACAATGACGGACGCGATGTTTTGTGGCACTTATTTCGTCTCTATAAGGATGAACTTTATAAGTCGTTGATATAGAGACGAAAACTGGCTGCCACGTGTCTTCTATACAGCAGCCTTGAAATTGATTTTTTTAAAATTCATTGTCTACGTTTTGTCTCTCTATCGACAAAAGTATCGTCCCTATAACGACGAAAATATGGCCAAAAACTGTTGGGAAATTTTTTTTTTCCACACAAAATCGTGGAACAATTTTGACGAATGTTTGTCTCTTTATCGACGAAGTCTGGAATTTGAACAGAAATTTCTTCCACGCAAAACCGTGGAAAACTAATCTCTATCGACGAAATATGCAAGTTGAACAATAATTGTTCCACGAAACTGCGTCACTATAGAGACGTTATTCATGGAAAGCCTCCGGGGTTTCAACGGTTTTATAATACCCGTGATGAAAGTGCGTCGACATTGCAACAAAACCTGGAGGTTTAAAAAAAATTAAAAACTGTGGAAGGCACATTCCTTTCCACAGTTTTGGATCTTCAATAAGTGCTTGTGATTGATGTGCAGTCTCGTGGACCTTTTAATTATGTTTTAGACCATATTTAATCAGTGGTACAAAGCAGATTTCCAGAAGGTAATTCTGAGCCACAAACTGGGGCAAACCTACCATGTGATTTGATGTTTTAGGGATGAATTTAATACATGTAAATGATGGAAATTTTTAGATCTTATAAAATAGAAAATGAAAGATGAATTAAGATTTAAAATGGCCTAAACGCTGTGATTAGTTCCTAACAAATCCAAGTTAGGAAGATGGGGTCGATTGAGGATCTCATGGAGGCTTTAGTGATTAAAGAGTAGATAGGGTTGAATGGTTCAAACCCAATCTTCTCCTTAATAACTAGATCCCCTTCAGAAATCTTCAATAGAAAAATCCTAAGCTAGACATTAGATATTTGTCAAACAAGAGCCACGAGGTGGAAATGTCACTGCAATTCCTAAAATTTATTACTACTCGACAAATGGTATAGAATGGAAATATACCTCTGTTTCAACCCCAACAAAGCTTCCCATGCCAAACCAAGAAATCTATCATAATAAACTTGTAATATAACTACAAATGGTAGCTTCAGAGATGGAGGATAAAGGATATTTTCTCTTGCTAGGTTTTAAAACTCGAGACTCCTCTTCCCCATGAGAAGGTAGGAAGAAGCTTGGAAGAAGCTTGGACGAGAGGAAAATCACCTCCATTTCCACCCAAAAAAGGCTTCTCGTGCAATATTTTGGTTTGGTAGAAAATAAACAGGAACAAAAACTTCCAAGCCTTTGGTAGAAAATGAAAAATAAAACACAATTTTAAATAGTAATTTAAAGAAACAATGAATAAATGGAGCCAAAAGCTGAAAACAAACAATTCTGGTAGAGGGAAAGTGGTTAAAAACCAGATGTGGGCAATGCACAAAGAGAACATAAGAGTGATAAAAGCAGGGAATGGTACAGCAAGAACACAACAAAGACAGTTAAGTCTAATATTCTTATGTTTCTATACATTGGATAGGAAGCATGATGAAGAGGCTAGAAATGAAAATAGCAACGTTATATTATACAACAAGTGCAAGCAAGTCATATAAAATATTAATGCCTAGGGAGAATGTAGGTAATGCAAGAACTCTTACCTTATCAATTGCCTTTCACCAGGTCCATTGGCCCATACAGCTTGCAAAGAGTTTTCCTAATAAACAGAAAACCACTGCGTTCGCTGGCAATTAAATTTATAAATTAAATAAATAATCCATTCCTAAACCTATATACAAGTGGTCATTTTTCTAGGCATGGAAAATATCAAAATACTCTATAAAATAAAAAATTGGCATACAATTAAATCAACGAATGTTGCTTGGAAAGTGTGTTCTTGGGGTAATTCCACCAAGAGATGTGGTTCTGGAGTCACATTCCACATGTCCTGCGAAGGAAATCAACAATCAATCTATCCAGCACACATTTTCCACCAGAATATCAACTCGCATTTAAACGCTATATTACAATACCGTTTCCTCAATGATGTGGAAACTTGTGTTTGTATTCGACAAGATTTCTTTAACCATTGTATTAAAACGAAAAAAAACACACAAATTTTTAAGTTTAAGACAAAAATATATTAAATACACATATAAATAGGTTTTTACAGGAAATGTGTGGACATTGTTAATACCACCACATTGTTAATACCACCATCCTGTCAAACAACATAAAAAAAAAAACAGAGGAAAGAGTCATGTTGTCTTACTATATGAATAAAATGTCACTAAATACTCCAGACAAATCTTTGTTATCTATGAACTGTTAACTTTCAAGTAAATAATAGCCCGCACGGGTGTGGCTCATTGGTGGTTCAGTTTTTATGAACTCACTTGTTGTAAATTGGAGGTCACGAGATCAAATCCCACCTGGGTTTACCTGTGTCCCATGTCTTACGAAGGGTGTGGGGCACCTAGGGGTATAGTGGTAGTAGGATTTGATCCCTGGACCCCGTGTCATGCGAGTACCAACCTAGCTCCAGTTGTTAATTCCCCTAGTTACTAAAAAAAAAAACTTTCCAGTAAATAATATTTACATATGGGAATATTTGTTCTAACAGAATGCACTTTGAGGAGCTCATGGAATGATTTTGTAGCACACATATTAATACATTTTTTTTTAATTATAAAAAAAACTAAAAAAACAGTTTAGGGGAGGAAGTTTAGGGATGAACCTACAGAGCTATGAGCATGGGCTTGTTGTGAGAATCATTGCATATGATGTTTCCATCATTATTTGTTCTCCCATTGTATCTTCCACATAGACTTGGGGACCACAGTGGATCTTTCTTGACCCCTTTTCTATTATTTATTTCTTAGATTTTCTCCTAACAATCCTTACAAACTCGACGATTGACATCTTTTCAACGTTATCCTCCAACTATAGAGTTAAATTCAAACCATTAAGAAGCAAAACCCTGAACATGAATTTGTTCTCCTTAGGTTCAGGCTTGGGTTTCTTCTTAGGAAGCACTCCAAGGTAGCCCTCATTGAGGCTTCTTTTCCTCCTGGTAGAATATTCTTCCATCTTGGACACAAGAAATGGCAAACCGCAGAGGGAATATTGTGTTCTTCTATCGCAACGCTTTCCTACACTTCGAATTTGCAAGAATTGATGCATGCAAATGGATTTCCTTAGTTTATACAGAGAATGCTATGGCTAGGGTCTATGAATCACTAATTACTCAAAGCAAATATGCATGTACAACTCAAGACAAGCTCTGGCGTTCCACAATTTCTACAAAGCTCCGCTCAGCAGCCTCAAAACCCCTTTGAGCAAACAAAAATAGTTTTCTATAGAACATTCAGACTTCAAACTCCAAACAGTTGCCATTATCAAAGAAAAACTAACAACCGTGCTCAAGGTTTAATTGAATTGTAGCACATCCATCTGACACCTATGACGTCTGATACGCCTCCAACGCTGGAGGAACCGATATCAAAACCTACATCACTGAAATATATCCCAATCAACAATCAAATAAATAATATTAAAATAATTCTATTTAATATAAAATTTTAGGGGAGGAAGTTCAGGAATGAACCTAGAGAGCTACGAGCATGGGATGGTTGTGAGAATCATCGCATATGATGTTTCCATCTTTATTCGTTCTCCCATTGAATCTTCCACATAGACTTGGGGACCGAAGTGGATCTTTCTTGAAGCCTTTTCTATTATTTATTTCTCATCTTTTCTCCTAACAGTCCTTACAAACTCGGTGATCGACATCTTTTCAACGACATCCTCCAACTGCAGAGTCAAATTTAAACCATTAAGAATCAAAACCATGAACATGAATTTGTTCTCCTTAGGTTTAGGCTTGGGTTTCTTCTTAGGAAGCACTCCAAGATATCCCTCATTACTACTTCTTTTTATCCTGGTAGAATATTCTGCCATCTTGGACACAAGAAACGACAAACCGCAAAGGGAATATTGTGTTCTTCTATCGCAACACTTGCCTACACTTAGAATTTGCAAGAATTTATGCATGCAACAGGATTTCGTTAGTTTATACATATAATTATATGGTTGGGGTCGATGTCTCACTAATTGGTCCCAACAGCCTTTAGAGAATGCCCGCCACAATTCATGGTTTGAGAAGAATGCCTGCACCATGGTACCTTCCTATGGCTAGTTGGTTTGAATACCTATTCATGATTTGATTTTGCTTTAATATTTTGTGAGGAGAAAGACACAGGCCTGCCAAAACAAGGTGTTTCACCAATGGATGCAAAAATGGCTAAGTAGCCTCAGAAAGATTCCTACCCTAAATTATGGGTTAGAGTAAATGCCCGCTGCACATGGGGGTCTTGTAGATTGGACTTCGGCCTACCTGACCATGTATTCATATTGTCTTGGAAGTGGATGAAGAAACAACTATGGACCTGCCAAAAGGGTGTTTTAGGTAGATTAGACCAAATTGAGAAATTTGTCTAAGTATGGAATTGGTGTTAAATATGCCCAAGTGGCCTTAAGGAAATGCCTTCCATGCCTCATAGGATGATGTGAAAAATGTATTGAGAATGTGAGTCTCTAGAGTGTTGTATGGAGCATAAAACCATGTCACTTGCCTCACCAGAGAGTCTCTAAGGAGGAAGATGTCAACCTGCCAAAAGTGCCTCCTAGCCATATTTGCACTATTCCAGTACTGGCAAAACTGCCTAAGTGGCTTCATGGAAATGGCCGCTAGAGATTGTCCTAATGATGATAAATTTATCTGAGGGTATGGGGTTGTTCTTTGATGAAGTGGCTATATTTCCATGTTCTTAGTTTTTCTTATGGTGACCACATGAGGAAAATAACAATCTGCCAAAATAGAAGAAAAGCTTTTTTGCATATTCAAAAGTATGAAAATATTGACCAAGTGTTAAGAACAAGAGTTTGAGAGGTTAGTTGGAAATGAACGCCAAGGGATGTCTTTGTTCAAGTAAATTCATTAAATGTAATGGATCCATTATTTGGTAAGTTTTCCATCTGCTCATGGCTTCAAGTCTCCATAGGGTGTTCACACATGTGAAATAGGAGTTTGCCAAAATAGGAAGAAATATGTTCTGATGCTCAAAAAAAGTTAAGAAGCTATTTTTATATGCCCTCCATACACTCAGGTTGTCTCAATAAATTCTAAGGGTTACATGGTCTTGTTTCCTAGTGGATTGGCTATCCAGCCATACCTTTAGTTTGATTAGTGATGGACAGATGACAAAAATATGAGTCTCATGATGTGATGAGGTTGGAAAGACACATGATGGTGTCCTAATGTATCATGATGTATTTGTTACATTCTCATAGTGGTTTGCAAGAGTATGATAATTTTGGGAATTTGACTAAGTGATGAAAAACTGCCCTAAAGCAATTGTGTTATGAAAATGCCACAATAATTCATTAGAAGAAGAAAATGCCCGCCGAGGAGAGACAAAGAAGGTTCAGAGGATGAAAGTGGTCCTAATGGAATCACCATGTTGGCCTCTACCGATTGAGTGTCTCACACCTCAAATTGGATGAAAATAAAAATCTCATCACGTTGACCTGTGGTTTGATAATAATTCTGGTAAAAATGCGTAAGTGACCTCAATAAAATGCCCGCCATTTCCACTAGTTGATGGATTAAATTGTTATGAGGGTATGGGTTTCTAGAGTGTTGATTGGTGCATCTAACCACATCATTATTTTGTCCAAAAACTCTCTGAAGATGAAGTTACCAATATTCCAAAAGCGCCCTCTGCCTTGTTTTTCTCCAGTCTAGTAAAATGCCCACCTGACTCAGAAGAAGATGAGTTTGAAGGGGAAATCAGTTTGGTTGTGCTGAATGGGATGTACTACATCATCTGGTATCATTGGTTCATGAGTTGGTGAAAATAAAAATCCCTCATGTTGACTTGGGGTTTTATAATTTTGTCAAAGTGGTAAATCTATAGTTTAAAATGCTATTTTCAAATGCCCACCAGATGATGTGTGTGTGTCAATTAATTCATCAAATGACATGTATGTGTTCCTTGTTGAAGTGTTTATCTAGTCATGGTTTCAGTTTTCCCTATGGAGGTCACATTAGTGAAAAATTTACCTTCCATGTTGAAAAAAATCATGCTCACACAGCATATGAGTTTGCCTGCACATAGCTTAAAAATATATAATAAAATTTTTTTTCAGATGCCCGCACAAGCCAGAGATCTAAATAGAGATTGCTCAGCCAGTTAATTAAAAAAAGATGAAATAAATAAGAGACATAAACAAACAAAGTTTATTATTTAATTAACATACATAAATTTAATTTATTTCGAAGAGATTGATGCTTTATTTCACAACCTACAAGCAGTTTCATATTGATCACTGAAAACATTGGATTCAAAGATGAATTCTCTATAATGTTATCTTATATGCCAATAAATACAAAAATACATCATACAAAAAAAACAATTTCATTAACTTTCAATTAATACATATCTACATTGATATGCCAACTAAAAAGCATTTTTCATTATATGTCGATAAATACAAAACTCCATCATACAAATATTTTTTTTATTAACTGTCGATAAATACATATATACATTGATTTATACGTGTCTAGCATGTTTCAGAGATGGCTGCAATCCATCCTCTTGAGCAGAAGACAAATCTGAATTGTCTCTCTTGCCTTTCATACAAGTGTGTAATTGTACTAGAGTTGGACAAGGCACTTATTGCAATTTCTTTTCAAGCTCTTTAACTCTCTGTGAAACTTTTTTTAAATTTTCAAGCAAAACTTTTTTTTTCGCCATCAGTTTGTTCAACATTTCTACATTTTTCTTATACTTCGTTGATTCCTGTTCTTCCTTGACCTCCAATTTGTCTGTGGTATGTTTCAACTGATTTTTAACTTTAGTCAATTGACGTTTCAGATTATGTATTTATTTCTCCTGCTCTTTTTCCCTCAACTTTGTCTCGTTGGGAAGGATATGAATTGCACTCATCGCAACAACTGGCCCTTTTAATTCCTTCTCCAAATCAACAATTCTGGATTTAAGTGTTTGAATTTCCATATCACATCCCAAATGCTGAACTTTTCTACCTTCTAAGAGTTTTGATTCTAGATCCCTTATTTTTGCATCTTTCCCAGCCATCTTCTCTTTCATTTCTTTATGTAACGGTGATGAGCCATACAAATCACCTAGTGTAAGGCTCCCTGAGAAGCTTTCTTGTAGCATCTTCTATCGTCTTGATAAGGAATTCGCTTGCTCTTCTAAGGACATTGTATCTCTAGGTGTATTTTTCCTTCTACCCTTACCCTTACCCTTACCATCGTCTCCTTTGGTACCATTACCTTCACCCTCACCACCTTCTTCACTGGAAATTTTTTTTCCTCTACTTTGTTTTTTAAGTTTTAAAGTTTCAGAGATCCTTGCTAACCTTGTTCCTTTTAGCTTATCAGCTTGCCTAGAAATGGTTTTTCTCAAATTGGAAATTATTGATTCTAATTATCCAACTTTTTTTCCATGTCTTCCCTCCCACTCTTTCAACTTCAACTAATATTCTTGTACTACCTGTTCATATTCTTTAATTTTCTTCTCCATTACCTATAAAGGACCCATTTCTATCCTCACTGGTGGTAGATTGAGAATAGGTGGTCTTTTTTTCAACTATTCTTTGAGTTCACTCTCTTCAGCATTAGCTTTTTCCAAAGCCTCTTCATACGCAACCCTCATGGACAAAATTGCTTTTTAAGCAACATCAGTGTGTTTATCTACTTCTTCGAATAATAATTTAACCATTTCTTCTTTCCCTTTTATAATTCTGTCTGCTCTGAAATGATTATCCACAACTGTCTTCTGCAACGTTGCTATCTGTTTTAGGCATTGTAAAATATTATCATCTTTTCTAAAGCACTCTTCCACCCAATTGCAAATATAGGAAGCTTGTTCCTTGAAATTCTCCATTTTATCATATAGGATGAACACGTACCTACTATCAAACTTATACTATGTAATGTCTAAATGCATAGCGGAAGCCGCTGATTCTGATTTGGAAGAACAATCATACTCAATTGCTAACTGTTTAGGAGGAATTCTATCAAAAATGTCTTGAAGAATGGAAAAGTGAGTAGTAGTTTGTTCCATTTTGTTTCCTGTCACCTCCTCCCAATGACCTCTATCTACATGCCCCTTAAACTCTTTCAAAGTAATGGCAACACGAATTTCATCATTTGTGACCAAGTCAGGATACTCTACTAGTAATTCGTCGTGGTGCTCAGGACTTTGTACTGGTGATTCCTTGTTCTATTCAATAGTGTGTAATGGTAATTCCCCATGGTGCTCAGGATATTGTACTGATTCCTCGTTCTGTTGAGGAGACTGTACTAGAAATTCCTCATTATGTTCCTTGCTTTTACATTTCTTAACATATGTTTTATGAATAGGTGGTTTTGGCAAAGATATTTTTCCATGCTCGTTGATATCACCAATCTCTGTTTCAGTAGCATGGGGTCGACATAAATCAATAATTTTTTGAAGTGTGCTCAGGAAACTAAATTTAACCTTCCTTAATTGGCTCTCTTGCAGGGAAGAGTCGAGTTTCTTAGCTAGTAGATAAGGAATATCTACAGGTATTTCTTCCACCCAATGTATCACTACCCGCATACATTCACCTGAAATGTCAACGCTGTGATGATTCAGAATTGTCCTAAGGACAATTTGAATCCAAGTTTTGTATATTCTGGGAGGGACATCTTGCATTTTTAAACCATTCCTCGGAACATTTACTTCTCTCCCACAAATTTGACTGGCCATCTGGTTCTTCTCCTGTCCGCGGGTTTTCCTTGAGCTTAAAATCACTCCCCCTCTGCGTGGAATATTTGTAGCTCAGACAACCAAATCAAGTTCGAGGTATACCCGCTTCCCAAAAATTATGAGTTATGTATTCCTAGCATCATATTTTGAAATTGGCTCTTCTATATCCTCATCAACATAGCTAAACATTCCCCACAAAAAATCGAAAACTTATGCTTTCCTCAGGATAGTTTCCATACCTGGTGGCCACATCTTTGCATCTCTCCAAGCATTAGATTTCTCCTAGAATGTTTTTACTGTTACCCTATCATATGTGGAAAATTTTGTTTCAACTAGGGTTGCGGAGGAGGTTGCCTGCATTTCAGTTGCGCTCGTCATGTTGGACGCCCATGTCTAAAGTTTGACCATGGTTATCCAGGTTCGAAGCGGAGGTGAGGTGATGCATGCATACTGTATTTCAGGCTCACAAATTCTCCCCAGAGACTGATTTTCAGGCTCACAAAATATTCCTGCAAAGAGGTTTTCAGCAACAAATCAACGCTTTGCTTGGGTATGGACTTTGGAAATAAAAACATATAAAAAAGGCATTTGGAAATAAAACATATAAATATAATCATGACATAAAAGATATAAACACGTGCCTCTACTCTTCAACAATTAAATATCATTCATGATCTTCTTCTTCATCCAACTCTGCATCTGTATCAGGATCTGGTTCAGAATACATATTCATGAAAGGCTCATTCACATCAACATCATCATCAATGGCATCTTCTCTAAATTAGTCATCTACATCGTCATTGAGATCATAGTATACTACATTTGGATGATCAACCTCTTCAACTTATTCATCAAACACATCAACTGCAACCACTTGCTCCTGATCTAAATCATCATCTTCTTCTTCTTCATGATTATCTTCATCATCTACATGATTATACTTTACTGGTATTTCTCTTGGATCGTATCTAACAACGTATGACCAACCTGCTTTACCTAGTACCTCTGACTAAATGACTTGCTCACATTGACTTGGAAGAACATAAGGCTCTGTACGTAGTTCAAATGCCCTTGTATTAGCCATGGTAAATCCATTAGCATGCTCAATAACAGTTATTTCAGGATCATGTTCATGCATCTATAGCTTGTACCACTTCACCTCAAACAAAACTATTTTAAAGGAATTAAAATCACACTCAATTGTGTCCTCCAAATTCCCATAGTACCTATTCTCAGTTTCTTCTGGATGCCTATAACTTCTAGAGGAAACATTGGTGACCTTAAACACTACAGTTATCCCACAATCCGAGTTTTTCATCTTATCATCCAACATTTTGATATGAAATTTACGCCCATTACACCACATAGCCTTGTGATGTTTCAACTGCAACATTGAAAACAAGTAAGAAATACATTTTCAATTAATAAATGTCATATAGGACTTAGAAAATATATTTGAAAACTTAAACAAACAAAATACATTGAAAAAATGGGAAGTAACTAGAAAAATGTGGGTAAACATTTTACTTGCCTTTTTATCTTTTAAACCATAGGGTAAATCAACTTCCCTTTGCGATGTAAGATCAAGAAATCGATTTCGATGACGATGAGATGTTTTAATCATCTCATTGACCCCTTCCCATGATAACCGAACGAAGCATTCTTCACAATCTTCTATCCAATGCTCCATCCAATCAAGGTTGTTTGCAATGTATAAATGTAAAGCATCCCACACTCGAGCAACTATATGAAAAAATAACAATTGACTATCATTAATTAGATATCATTACATGCATAGTTTAATACAGTTGAATATGCAGGATTAATAAAAGAATAACAAATCAGCATGATAAAATAAAATTGGAAAAATAAATGATATATTAATTCCACATAATCTAATAATTACCTTTCACGGTCCTCATTGTACCTTTCCCCAATAGGACCTCCCCTTCAAATTTGTTGATGGAGTTGAGATGCCAAATGCGAGGCACATTCATGTTTTCTACTAATTTAGGTAGATATTCACTAATATACACCATGCATTGATATACCATATATCCCTCAACCATAGAACCCTTAGGACGTGCTCTTTTTCTAACAAGATCCTTCAACGACTTCAACTGCCTCTCCACTATCCACATCGACCTTGTGTGTATCGGTCCACATAATTCAATCTCCTCAACTTGGTGTATGAGGTAGTGTTCTTGTGCATTGAAAAATGCAAGAGGTAGATATTGTTGCATTTCACACATTAGTCGGGGAATTTCTCTCTTCCAATACCTTATATCTTCTTTATGGATTTCTTTTGAGGAAAGCCACCTACAAATGATGCAATAAAATAATATCAAGCCATATATAAAATTTGTGGGAAAAACATAATATGTCAATAAGTTCCGCTACAAATAACGGACCAAGTACATTTTCCATATAAAACATTACTTACTTACCTCATGTATTTTCCAAGAACATAAATAATTTATTTGGGAGAGATAAAGGTAAAACATATTGTATCAAAAAACACATAATTATTATTTGTTTCCAAATAAGAGAATAAAATTAATAAAATAGTGCATACCAATAAGGAAATATATTAAAAACTCACAATTATCTTAATGAATGTATGCCAGTCATGTGTTTTAACCCCACCAAAATCACCTTTTCCATTAAGATATTCTTTATGTTAGACGAAAACCCCGTCGGAAACCTGATTTTTCTAATGACCTCTTTTACAATATTGCTCTGTTGCTCCGGCCAACACCAAGGAAGACTAATATTCTATTGACGACCATCACCATTAGAATTAATGATCACACTTTGCAATGCGTGCTTAGCTTCTTGGATCTTTCCAATTCTTTCTTTGTCAGTCCTTCCATCTAATATTTGCCATAACAATTATGTTATGTTCTTCTCGATATGCATTGTATCAAACAAATGAACTATTTTTTGGTGCTCGTAGTATGGAAACCTATTGAATTACATCGAGTAAATTTTCATTCCTCGTGGAAGCCCATTCGTGCCTTAACGACATTCATGAAACATCAACAAAAGCAAATTAACACTATTTAATCAATATAGGTACATACCGCACTGAACATAATTCACTAAAAAAACAAAGATTTATATAATATATGATACAAGATGAATGTGATTGTCATTGATGTCAAAGGACTTCAGTGAATGACAAAAGGATAACCAAAGACATGATGGTAGGGTAAACTCAGTGAAAGAAAAGGAATGACAAAGGAAGTAATGACATGGAAACTATGATGATGCGGCATGTATGGTGAGGCTGGAAAGACACATAATGGTGTTCTAGTGCTATTAGGAAGTTAGTGCTGTAATCTGACATCATTCTGGAAAAATATGGCAACTTTGTGAAACTTTGGAAATTAACTAAGTATGAGAAAGTAGTCAAAATTGTATTTTTCCTACTTTTGGCAAATTGATATTTTGCATAAGTTACCATTGTAAGTCTTCCTAAAAGTATGGTTGGATATCCATTTCAAAAAAGAACAAATTCATGCCAATTGATGAACCTATTGACATACACCCAACATCTGGCAGACATTTGAAAGTGGTCTCCCAAATTGCTTATTGACACTTAGACAAATCTCTTCAAACCCTAACTCACCAAGACAAATCTCTTCAAACCCTAACTCACCAAGGTTATTTTATTTTTTTCATCAAACTTGGAGAGTGAGACATCCAAAATGTGAGGAAAATCATACTGACTCAACCATGCCAATATTCTTTCTTGCAACCTTATCATCTAACCTTGGCGGGCATTTTACTGGGATAGTGCAAATGAAGGTGAGAGGCACTTTTGGCAGATTGATATCTTCCTCCTAAGAGTATCTTTTGGAAATATGAAACCATGTTTGGATGCACCAACTAACATAATAGATCCTTTCACTTTCAGATAATTTTTCTCATCATCCTATGAGAAGTGGCATGCATTTCCTTGATGCCACTTAGGCATATTTTACCAATAATTCCATAGACAATTTGTCCAAAACCTAAGGTGGATTTTTCATTTCACCTAAAACCTAAAATAATGCTACTAAATGATGTATTACACCTTACTGAGCACACCTATGATGTTTTCACTCCCAACCTCATCTTCATTTGCCCTAGGCGGGCATTTTACTGAACTTTGGTGTAAGACGGCTTGAAACCCTATGTTGGCAGATCCATATCTTCTTCCTCAAGCATTATCAAAACAACGTGCGAACATGGTCAGGTAGAAAAAAACATACACCTACAAGATGACCATGTAGTGCTATCATTTTATTCAACCCACAAATTATGGCAAGCATTTCCCTAGAGCAATTTTGACTAAGTTGACAAAAAATCCTTCTTTTGGGAGACCTGTATCTTCTTCTTCAAGGAGTTTTTCTGAGAACCGGGGCCATGGTCAGATAAATATTTCAACAAAATATGGGATGGCAGGTCATGGTGGGCATTTTATTATTCTTATGAATTATGGTGTTCATTTTCATAAGGCAACTGCTTTAGGGCATTTTTTCAACACTTTGTCAAAATCCCCAAATTATCATACCGTTACCAACTACTACTAAAATGTAACAATGACATCATGAGACATTAGGACACCAACATGTGTTTTTCAACCTCATCACACATGCCATATCAACACTTATTTTGTCATTAATGACCTCCTTTGACATCAATGACAACCATACTCAACAGTGTCCTTGTGCTAATAAAATTCATAGGGTTACATAGATTTGTTCCTTGTTGAAGTGGTTATCCACCCATGCTTTCAGTTTTCCTTATGATGGTCACATGTGCAAGAAATCATTTTTCCAAAGTAGGAAAAATATTGTTTTGCATATTCATAAATTTGGCTAAGTATTGACCAATATTCCAACAATATATAAATAATTTGGCACACCTTGACGATTTCTATTATATTCCAAATTCCATAGGTGAGGTGTCATTATTCGTGGTTTTTTTTCATTCTCTTCTTTACCATTGAATTTTTCTTTGTCTGTAGTGTGATAACTATGGTTCTTAGGAAGAAAGTGCATATACTCATCAAACACTTCCTTTTGATAAACTCATTGAACGACGAGATTTTATCCTAGGACCGCAAGATGGACATGCAAATTTACCCTTTGTTTGAAGACCTACAAGATATATGAATTAGTGTGGAGAATTAGAATTACCATTTAAAATAATGCATGATATTTTCAATAGATATATATAATATTAAAGAACAAAATAAAGTAACAATATACCACAAAAATGTGTTAACTTGGGATCATCATGAATTGTCCAAATCCAAGTATTCCATGGAATTGAAATCGTCTTTTCCCTATTGGTCTAGAGATGTCATACTTAGTGACGCCAACCCATAACTTCAACAACTCATCGATAAGAGGCTCAATATATACGTTCATATCTTTAACTTGGTACTTACCTAATTGGTCCAACATACATGATTAATTATATTTAGCTATATGTCATTATATATAAAAGACATAATTATCATGCACGAAACAAAGAAATGGATTATTTAGTGATCAAACTTTCAAGTAAAAAATACAAATTAATTAAATACCTGGAACAATCATTGCCAACATGTGTGATCTCTCTTGACCGACATCCAAGGAGGAAGGTTATTGTTTATAACAAAAATAGGCCACACTGAGTAGGTAGAACAAATCTCTCCAAATGGATTGACACCATCAGCTACCAACGAAAGTTTAACATTATGAGGTTCTTCTTCGAAAATTGGCCACTTTTCTTCGATGCACCTAAATGTAGACCCATCTGCAAGAATTTGAAGAACATCATCTTGAATTATGTTCTTCGCATAGAAATTCATAAATTGTGCTATACTTTGACACTTGAACAACTACTGGAGACGTGGAATTATTGGAATATAACGAAGAGCTTTTTGGGGCACCTTTTTTGTCACTTTATTGGTTCGATACCTACTTGTTTGACATTGTGGGCATTCATTTTCTAATGCATATTGTGCATACTATATGATATGATCATTAGGACATGCATCGATAGCTTGATACTCCATTCCAAATTCTTTCATAATCACATATATCTCTCGATATGTGCGTGGTAAAATATTTGACGTTGGTAATAGAAATTCACCTAACAATCTACAAAATTCAAAAGAATAAGTCAATGTAAACAATATTAATCATCAATATCGCATCCATACTTTACAAATTAGATAACAATAGCAATATAGGAAAAAAGACAACCCTTTATGTACATGTGAACATGCAGACATAAATAATTAACAAATTACATACCTTAGTATTTGTGTGAGACAAGTGTTTGATAAACCATTCAAAACCTTCAAGTTCACTAACAAAAATATAGAAGATATAAGATTTGTTTTTGAGCCTTCATAAAGAGGTTGAAATGCCTTCTCGAGTAGAGGATCAACATCATGACTATCATCCTGGTTCTCCTCATCCATTGGAGCAAATGTGTCTTGGATCAATATATGTATCTCATCTTCCTGATTTGTATCACTGATGTTATCTCCATTCATATCATCATTAAGAACTTGATCAGCTTCAATATTCTGATCTAGGTGTTCATCACCCTATAAATGAGTATTTCTGCTAGTACTTGGCAAATAACTCTCTGGAAGGGTACATTTTGGGGGAATTGTCTATATATTTACAAACAATGTAGTAAAATTAGTGTGTATAGAACATATAATAAAACGGTAAGACATTTTACTGAAATTCATGACATGATGACTATTACAGAGAATACATTAAAATTTGAATAACCTCCTACCAAGGGACGATATTCATAACCACCTTCGATGTGCCCCTTCTCCCTACAATGTCTTTCAACTGTCGTTCTTAAAATTATTCTTCTTTGCAAGCCCCTGCAATCAAAGCGAGGGAAATAAAATTTTCCATCTCCCCTCACCTCTAATGCCGCTCTAAACTAAGCAAGCTTCCTTGCATTTTCATTCATAGTGAAGAATCCTTGTAGTGACAAGTGTTGGCCTAGGAAAGGAGCATAAGGAAGAAGCCCACACGTGCAAGAAAAGAAGGTGCATCGCGCATGCGGTAGAAACAAAGGAAGACCATGAAGGAAGTAAAGGACCCGCATAGAAAGAATGGACAGGAGCATGGTGAAGGAAAGGCAAGCACCGGAGCATGCAAGTGATAATGTCTAGAAAGCGATAGGTGCAGAATCGAGATCATGGCCATTTTAAGGTGGCGTAAGCCTGCAGCTACGCACGTATGAGGGGATATTTGTAAGTTAGGCCGATAGTGCCTCATGTCAAGTCATAATCACCATAGTTGTAGCCTGAGGAGCGGCTGATGGTGATAGTTAACAGACTGCCTGTATGCAGTCAACCTTGCGTGGTCATGTAAAATAGTATAAATAGGAGGGATTCAATAGTTAGAAGGTTGGATTTTAGTTGCTTATTATTGATCGTAATTAGGTTTTTAGATCAGTTTTCCAGTGTTTGTTGGTCTGTTCACTGGTAATCCATGGTGAAGTATGCCATCTTTGTTATAATGTTGTAGAGATCAGAGGAAAGGAAGAGTCTGGTAGCGATAGGGGGGGGTTGTTGAGTCGCGGATTTGGTTGCTAAGTGCGCAGACTGCTAGGAGTAGAGGAAGTGTAGAAGAGAAAACCAAAGAGCATGAGAACCATAAATCCGAGTCGTAGAGACATATCTTAATATCAGTCTGTATCCTGTAGACTGCAAGGTGCTATACCCTTTTTTCATGCCAGATGAAAAGCACCTTGGTGGTTTTTCCCAGATGGGTTTCCACGTTATCTATTGCGTTTGAATGGATGATTGATGTGGTGAATGTTTATGTGAATGGTTGTTATTTGATTTCTGTATAATGCTAAATGTTGCTTAAATGCCTGATAATATCCTGTCATCAATAGAAGAATGTTGGAAAGGCATCATTGAACGGTAAATGTATATATATAGGTATGTGTGCTTCTGTCTTGAGTCATGACTTGAGTCGTAGGTCTGTTGGTATGAGTCAGCTGCGCCGTACGGGTTGTGCCAGTTGCGAGGTGGAAAGCAAGGATAAGTTACATGCGATGACATGTATTTGTGCTCGGCCGCACAAGATTGAATCCTCTGTCTAGCCATCTTGTTGCTTTCGTTGAGCTCCTTGGCTAGGAGCCAAGGGACTATAATCCATTGACAATCGCAGAAACATGGTTCCGACGGTTACCCATCAAAGAGATATCTCGGGTGAGACTGTGCCTGCTTCACAGGTGTTGCCGACGGGTTTTTCTCTGTCGGGCCGGTATCTCGGGTATTTGTTGGGTTAACGAGCTGAGCAGAACCTGGGTCGCGCGCGTTAGGAAAAGCAACCAACAAGTAATTGTCTTACCTACACCATACCAAACAGTAACTTGTCAAATACATTAGATATAAATATATTTCTAAATGTAGTATATTATATACCAATTTATATAAAGAAAAACATGAAGACTGTGATGAATAGGATTGCCATTGATGACAACATTAATAACAATCATTTTGGAAAAATATGGTAATTTGGTGAAAAATAGGAAAATGACTAAGTGTTGGAAAACTAGCTCAAGTAGCCATAAGAAAATTCCCGCCACAAAGTTATGAATCTCAGGTGGCCTACCTGACCATGTATTCAGATTGTATTGGAATTATCCGAGGAAGAAGTTATGAAGCTGCAAAAATAGTGTTGTAGGCGGATTGGACTGGACTACGAAAATTGTCTCTATTGGAAAAACTGGCTCATGTCGCCTTGGGAAAATGCCCGCCGTACCTTATAGGTGTATGATAAAAATTATATGAATATTCCATCCTACAGCTTGTTGAAGAGGCTATCTCACCATGGTCTCAGTTATCAAAGAAGATGTTTTATGACAAAGATAATGGTCTGCCAAAATAGAGTTTCAGCCTGTTTTGCACTATTCCAGCACTGGAAAAAATGCCTTAGTGGCCTCAGAGAAATGTCCGCCCGATCTCATAAAATGATTAGAAAAATAATATGAAAGTGTTAGGCTATAGATTTTGGATGGTTGCATCTAACCATGGTTTCATTTATCTTGTGGAGTGTTTTATGACAAAGATATAAATCTTCCAAAAGTAAGAAAAATATTATTTTGCATTTTAAGAACACAAGAAAATTGCTTGTGTTAGATTGAGGAAATTGAAAAGGCATTTTGAAATGCCCGCAAGGAGGGGTTATTTTGATGATAAAATTCATCAGGTAGCATAGGCATGTTCCTTGGTGAACTGACTATCCATCCATACCTTCAGGTTGTCTTATCATGGTCTCATATGCAAAATATCAATCTGCCAAAAATAGGAAAAATAATATTTTGCAGAGTGAACAAAAGAAATTTGACCAACTGTTAAAAACAGGAGTTTGAGAGGTCAATTGGAAATGCCCCTCCAAGGGTTGTCTTTGTGCAAGTAAATTTATCAAATGTCATGGATCTGTTCTTTGGTAAGTTGTCCATCTATTCATGACTTCAAGTCTCCATAGAGTGTTCACACATGTGAAATAGGAGTCTGCCAAAATGGGAAGAAATATGTTTTGATGTTCAAAAGAGGTTGAGAAGCTATTTTGAAATGCTTGCCAGAGGTTGTGTGTGTGTCAACAGATTTATCTTTTGATATGGTCTTGTTCATTGTTGAAATGGCTATCCATCCATACTTGTAGGTTTCATTATGGTGATCACATGAGGGAGAAATCAATCTGCCAAAGTAGAATAAAAAGTTGTTTTTTAAAGTTAAAAACAATTTTGTCTAAGTGTTGAATTAAACAGTTTGGAAGCCTATATGCTGATGTGGACAGTACTGAAGACAAGATACTAATGGTGTATGGACAGAGTTGAGACAAAGCTACAGTATGCTATATGTTGAATGACTTGCTGATTCGTATTTTTGATGTGTGTTCCTGTGGCGAACTTTGGAAGAGCGTGATGTATCAATTGTAATTTGTAATATGAAATTTGTATAGAGAGGTTGGGTGGAGCTGGGGAAAGACTTATTGGTCTTTTGACAAGTTGAAGCTTGTTTGGATGTTGTAGCATCCTAGCCAGTTGTAGCTGACTAAACCATTCGGGTGGGTGGTGCCATCTTATGGGTTGTAGCCTATATTGGAGATTGAAGTCTCCACTTGTATAAAGATTACAAAACTATATCTTGTGTCCCTTGTGCAATGTCTTGATAGTGATGTGTTTAATTGATGAATGACATGTGCCTAGTTGATATTGTTCTTTGATAAATATGTTGTTGAAGGAATTGTGAAATAATGATATAAGATTGGTAGAAAAATTTGAAATCGAGTTGAAGCCTTAGCTCACTAATTCACCCCCCCCCCCCCTCTCAGTGAGAATTGTGTCTAACAGACTGAAGTTTTCATTGATGCCAACAAGTGTTGTGAAGTGGCCTTTGATTTACTCATAAGGAGACCTTGATAGTTTGGGCATTGGAACACTAGGTGGCCCAAATGGTCCAAATGAAAGTTGTCCTTCTACTATGGAAAACGATTAACACTGTGTCAATGAACAATAGCTTAGTGGATCATCGGGTCTATAAAAAAAATGAATTAGCTAGAGTCATTGTTGACTGGACCCTCTTGTTGCAATTACTCTGGTTTAAATAAAAGGAGGGATTTGCGGGGTTGTTAAATTTGTTCGAAAGGTACATGACCCAAAGAATACAACTATTATTTTGAACATCAATGTTAGTTTGTATCCCCCCAAAAAATATGCATGCTTAGCTTTTATGAATTTACGGCCAGATGATTTTTGCAGAGTATGACTGATCTCTCTAGTTTTGGATATGGTTGATAAAGAAATCCAGGCTCAATATGCACTCAATCAATCGCACCTTTAGCAAATGTGTCGAAAATGCATGAGAGAGGCAGTACAATCGATGGACGATTCCATGAACATTCTCACATTACACTTTCAATTATGGAAGGATTGAGTTTTTAGCTTGGAGACTCCAGAGACACTTTGTGTGCTTGTTAGAGAGGGACTGGGAGGCAGCTGATGTAGCTTGTTGATTGTTTTTATAAATAAAACACTTCTTTCAGATAGGGTACCACTTCACCCAGACCCAACAAATTTGTAACACAAAATAAAATTTTAAATCTGAGTAGAGTTGTGAAGCTTCAGCAAAAATAGAATCCTGCTCTAACTCAAGAAGGATAATTATTAATGCCATTACAACTTGAACCGCACGTAAACAACCAAGAACTATTAATGCCATTACAACTTGACCCACGCGTAAATAGCCTTTGAAATATGGAATTAGTTTTGTTGGTGTGCCAAGATAGCCATATATTGTCGATATAGAGATGAAAGTTCGTTGAAAACTAAAAAGTCGATATTAACACGGATTTTCCACCATGATAAAAAAAAATGAAGTATTAATCCACGAATGTTCAAAACGTGGAAGTATTTCATGGAAAAATCCGCCCAAATGTATTAGTGAAGTGAGAGATGGAGGGGGAGGAGGGTGAAGGGGAAAGGAAGGGTAGAGAGAGGATGGTCGTACCGGGAAAAGGGAAGCAGAGGTGGAGGTGGCGGGGGGTGGGATGTGGAATTAGCGAGACTGAAAAAAATGCAGGATCACTAATGTTAATGTATATGTGTGCCTAATTGAGGACATCAGTGGCTTGGATAAGATTGAAAACTTGCAAATTCATGAAAATCCCCTTGTATGTGAAAAATCAGATATGATTCTAGAGAATTATTTTGGGGAAGAAGATGATACATCTGATACATAACCTCCTGCTGCTTTTGTTTTTTCTAGACACCAGTAGCCATAATTTCGACTAGGTGGTTTTAGTTTCATGTAGAAATAGGGTGGATTCTTTGAGGTTTCAACGTGTGTTTTTCCAAATTTGATGCTATACCATAGGCTTGAAGGTTTTCGAGATTTGAATAACCTTTTGAAGGCTCGAAGGTTTTAGAGATTCGAAATTTATTTAGAAACTTATGACCAATTTTTGTTATATTATCTAAAGAATGCATGCAAATGTTGCAAAGTGTGAATCAATTGAAGACAACTTTTTAGGGTTTCATCTACCATGACGTTTCAGCTTCCTTCGGCTCTTAGGCTTATGGCTTAGTGGATGTGGAGCTTATCTAGGGAGGTTCAGCTTGTGATTCACATGCACAATGTCATGAATAGCTTTTAGGGATATGTGAAAGCATGGGTTGTCCAGGAAACTTGGGAGGGGGAATATGAGTATGGGTTTCAGGGTTTAAAAATTTTGTGTCATTCTGGGCTCAGAGAGTGGGATGGTGTTGACAAAACTCTAGTTGGGTTCTGGGAACTGTGGGATATTGGGTGGGGTTCCTGTGGGGTTTTTTGTGGGTCTGCAAACTATTTAAAAAATATTGTATGGGTTTCTTGGCTTACTACTCGTTTTCCGAGACTGTTCTGCTCAGGTGCAATTTGTTCCACAGTCAGAACAAATACAATCATTAGTTGGGGGTTGTTTTGTTTTATCTGTGGTTAGTCGTTTTCTCATGTATTCCACTATCCTTTTTCATCTTCATAAAACCAAGGGGGGTACCTGGGGTGTTGGAGTCGGTGTCGACAACACTTTTGTTGAAGGTGGGGACTCATGAAACACACATTGGATATGGAACATGGCCTCTCCACGTTATTTTCCCATGCAGGGTGGTGTGGATGGGTTGGAACCGGAAATCCTCAACAAAATTGACTGAAAGTTCTATGTGGTGCCATATCCCTTAGTGTAGGTGGACGTTGAAGGGTTTGTGCCTCCAGACAAGGAGGGTTTCAAAATTACTTAGATTCGGTTGTTTCTATAGCGGCCGAAAAGGTGAAATCAACCCACTTGGGAACTGGTTTAATGGCTCGGGGATGGGGCATTCTAAGGCCCGTTGTAGAAAACCCTTTCTTCGACGGAAAAAAGGACAGTATAGAAAATGGAAGCTATGAACTGATGAAGATAAAATGACATTGGCTTGAGGTGTGGGTTTGGAGAGGATGGTTGGCATGACACATAGGGGACTGGTGGGTAAGTTTAGCCACAAATCTATGAGGTGTAATGAGATTGAGTCGTGGGCGGCGAGTGTCTAAGGCACTCCTTTGGGTTATACTCCTACTATTTTTGTGCTTCAGAAGGGATGGTTTGGTTTTTTATTTAGAATAGAGGACCATACTTCATTTGTGATGAACTCTACATGGATGTGAGGCCACGGGAGCCTCATGCTCCATAGATGGCATTATTTATTTGACCTAGCTACGGAGTTCTAAATATTTAGACATATCCAAGTTCTGTTTCCTTACTTACCTCTCTGTTTATGGAACTGCAAGGCCTTAATTGCGATTGGAAACCATCTAGGCTGTTTTATTCATCTAGAGGAAGGGTTGCTACATGGGGTCGATAGAAGGGTTGGCAATATTCTGGTGGAAATCGATATGAATAAGGGTTTCTGGGAGAAGGTAGTCATCGAATGGTGGTAACGATAATTCTCTCAATTACTCGATTACTGGGGTGTCCTGTTTCAATTTTCCAGATGTTATGAGGTTGGCCATCTTTGGAAATAATGAAATTCTTCCCCCTCGGACTCTGATTTAGGGTCATCGGAGGCTGAAGCGTGGAATTTGGAGGACTCGGGTGAAGTTATCCCGACCTATATGGATTATCGAAATTCACACTCTTCATTGGGCTTGGCTCTGTTGGAGGACCAGCCATACTTGAGTAAGTTACACTCTTTAAATTCTTTCTTTATCTCTACATTAAACACAAATGAATGTGAATTTGTTCAATCATTGGATAAAATGCATTGGTTGGTGATACCTTCTTCCACCAGGTGGTGATAGACCCAAAGCCAACTGTTAGTGTCATCAAAGAGGCCCCTATTCCCACAGAGAATAACCTTGACCTATCAATTAAGTCCAGGGAAGATGGAGTCTTCCTAGGCCTAAATGCATCTTGCAGGAGGGTTAATGGTTTTCAGTTTGGCTCATCATCAAATGGTGCTTTTTCTGGGGTTGGCATATTGGAGACCCGAGTTGGTATAGGTATTATTGAAGAAGAGTAACCCTCGCCATCTCAAACAACTTCTCCCCTGGGGATGTCAGATGTTGCCAATAATTTGGTTTTTGCTAGGGGCCTATTAAAAACCAAGTCGTTGACCATATTCACGAGGCCCGACAAAAGGGGTCTCCCGATTCTAGTTATGGAGGTGCCTGAGGAGGACTTTCCTCCCTTGAAATTCCCATACGACACTCCAAACCCTTTTTATGCTAGGGGGGACATTAAGGGGGGGATTAAATCTGATTTTTCACCCATTAAAACTCACAGTGCAAGGAAATTCAAGAAGGGTCCAGATTTAGAAGGGGGGATAAAATATCCCATTTCACCATCATTCAACTCAACTGTTAAACTCAGGGAACTTAGTTGCATAAAATACCTTTCCATCGTTTGAAACTAAAAATTACATAAATCAACATTAGAGGGGTGGGAGGCCTCTAGACGCATCTTGCTCTCCAGAGAAACATTGTCAAGGATCAACCGAATGTTGTATTTTTACAAGAGGCGATGGTATCGGCTCTTATATCATGCTCTTTCTTTCTTAAAATAAAGCATGATTAGGAGGTGGCCTCGGTGGATTCCTTGGGCCTCTCGGAAGGATTACTGGTGGCCTGGGATCTAAGAGAAGCTAAGCTAAAAAAAATTGTCGTGTCTACAAGGATTTTTTTGGCAGGTTTCTTCAAGTATTTCCCAAAAGAACTCAATCTTATAAATGTTTATGGGTCGTACAACTACAAAGAAATGGTCCGGGATCGGATTACAACTAAGGGGACCTTTGATCTCCAAAACTTAGTGATTACTGGTGATTTAAATCTCACCTAGTCACCATGTGAGTTATGGGGATCAAAAGAAAAGATGGATTCTTTGGGTGACTATTTTGTGGATCAATTTGGGGGCGCAAATTTAGTGGACATGGAACCGGTCCCACTAACTCCTACGGTCTACCTGAAGTAATGGTTGGGCAGGCGTGGAGCGAGTGTCTAAACAACAAGATAGATTTCTGATGTCTATGTCTTTATTGGAAAACATGGCAAAATTTAGTTCATGGGTTGACCTCTCTATATTTTCGGACCACCATGTTATCTCTCTTGAATTGGAAATCGACGATTCGGGACCTCCTAGACCCTTTAAGTTCAATCACGAATGGATGAAGGTGGACGGTTTCAAGGATTTGATTACTAAGGTATGGTCGGCTGAATATTATATGCATGTTTTATCTCCTCTAGATTTACTATATGTCAAGATTCGCAGGTTAAAGAGGGAGGTTAAAGGTTGGGTAAAAGCTCAAACCGCCTTGAAGAAAAAGTCATTGAAGGAAATAGAATTTAAAATCAGGTGTTTAATGGACAAGACCACCTCATCGACATGGAACTAGCATGAGAAATACATTTTGATGGGTCTTGAAAACCAGAAAGCATCCATTCTACATATTGAGTATGAAAACGCTAGGCTTGCAAGTCGTATGGTTTGGATGGAAGCTGGTGACTCGAATTGCAATTTTTTCCATAATTTCATAAACCATAGGAGGAATGTTAATTTTATTTGGGTGATGAAATCAAAGGAGGGTTTGATGATTAAATACCAAGAAGGAATTTCCATGGAGGCCCATGCATATTTTAAGTCCTATTTCATCGGTGAAGGGAACATTTAGGTTATTGAATAATTGAAAGTTGTCAAAGAGTACCCTAGAATTTTTTACAAGAAGGATGGTGACGAGATGTTTCTGCTTATTAAGATGGAGGAATTGAAGATGGTCATATGGGCTTCTACCAAATCAAAAATACTGGGTCCAGACGGGTGGACCATGGAAATTTTTATGGAATATTTCGACCTCATGGGGTCGGATCTCTTGCGGGTTGTGGAAGACTCCAGGATCAGGGGTGTTATCCCAGGGGATATGAATTCTAATTTTTTGGCTTTAAATCCAAAGAAGTCACTAACAAAGGACTTGGGGGATTTTTGCCTGATTTCTTTATGCAACTATGTTTACAAATTAATAGCAAAGATTATAGAAAACAGGTTGAAACCAATTCCCTTGAGGGGCCTTTCGGCGGAGAAATTCATTTTTCTACAGAATCGCCAAATCCCGGAAGCGGTGGGGGTGGAACATGAAGTTTTCCATATTGTAAAACTTAAATATATGGAGGTAGGTGATTTACAACTTGATATAAATAAAGCATATGACCAGGTGTCTTGGGGGTTTCTCCCATTGATATTGATCCAAATTGGCCTTCCCTTCAGAATGATGAAATGGATAATGGGTTATGTAACTTCAATGTCATATGATGTTTTAGTTAATGGTTCTCCAACGGAATTTTTCCAAGCAGAACGAGTGTTACGACAAGGGTTCCTTCTGTCACCATTT
Organism: Pseudotsuga menziesii; assembly: GCA_001517045.1. NCBI lineage: Eukaryota > Viridiplantae > Streptophyta > Pinopsida > Pinales > Pinaceae > Pseudotsuga > Pseudotsuga menziesii. The sequence goes on from LPNX010628330.1 coordinate 289,778, forward strand.
CTATTCTTGTTGGAAATCGAAGGCCTGAGCATATTACTCCTAAAGGATAAGGTGTCGGGCTTGATAAAAGGTATAAAGATCAGCAAAAACCTTCTTGTCACTCATATCATGTTCGTCAATGATATTATGATCCTGGGATCTAGCTCTATTTCAAAATGGGATGAAATCTTAGTTATTGTTCAAAATTTTTGTGTTGTGTCGGGATTAAGTATCAACAAGAGAAAAGCGAGGATAATTTTGAATGAGGCCTCTAAGATGCATTGAGCCGAGATGGAGATATTGTTGCAGACGCACCCCTATACTTTAGTGGATGGTACTAAATATTTGGGTTTATTTTTAAATCCCAATGGTTACAATTCTAGGGACTGGTTGTGGCTACTACAAAGGTTTGATCGTAAGATAAAAATATGGGGTTGGTGGTGGTTATCCATTGGTGGTCATTTAACTCTTGTGCGTTTTGTCCTCTCGAACATGGCGGTCTACTGGTTCTCATTATGTAATGTTCCTAAAACTATTATCAACAAGATCAGAATGATGATCATGGCCTTCATCTGGTCGAGTGAGGTGAAGCAATTTAAATATCATTTGGTCTGCTGGGGGGTTATTGCTCACCCTATGGAGAAAGGGGGGTGGGGTTTGAAGAACATGCACTTATTTTCATTGGATCTAAGGGAAAAAATCCTTTGGTTGGTTATCATCGGGGACAATTTATGGTCGAAGGTATTAGAAGAAAAAAACATTCATAGAACTACAATTTTCCAATGGGTGAGGAGCTTCAAGAAGCCTGGTAGAAACATATCCAACATTTGGGTTAGCCTGCTTGGGGCCTTCAACCTTTTCTATTCTTAGTTGTCTTGGTATTCGGGTGACGGGAGGGTTGTTCATGTGGGTGAAGATCCAATTTTTGGAGGCCCATGCAATCATGTCCTATCTCATGACCTAGTTTTCCTCCTCCATTTCAAGGGGATTTTTCCCCTTTATCACATTGCCTCTTCTCCGGCTCGGGGGTCCACTCTCCAGGATTAGTTATCGACATCCCAACTGGGTCTTTATGGATCTCAAGGTGTGGAATGGAATGTATATGTCCATGGTTTAAAGAAGCAAGCGATAACATTAAAAGCATCTCCTGACGTGATTAGATGGTCATTTGATCCAGTTTGGGGAAATATTTCGACAAAGGTGGCATATCTTCTCCTTATGGATGTTGTTCCTGAAAGGAGTGAGTGGTGGTTTCAGATCTGAAAATGGAAACTTCCTCCTCGGACAGTTATTTGTTGCTGGTTGGCATTAGAAAATTTTCTTCTCTCATGGGACAATCTTTTTCGCAAGGTCTGATTGGTCCTGGTATTTGCTTATTATGTGGACTAAATGAGGAAAGTATTCTCCATTTATTCGTCTCCTGTTGTTTATGTAAATCTGTTTGGAAGATTGTTGGCTCAGTAATAAATGATAAATCTAGTTGGAGCAGGGATTCTCTTTCCTCTTGTTTTTACTTTTGGCGTAAAAAATATCCAGGTTGGAAAATTCTTCCATGCTTCATCTTGTGGGAGTTGTGGCGGTGCAGGAACCTTATCATTTATTAAGGTAAGAGGGTGGGTTTTTTCAGAAATTGCTAACAGAAGTTTGAAGGCTTTCATAGAATATGGGGGGGATCTCTCGAGCTAGGGCTGTTCCCGTTAGAAAATTAAGAGGCCAAAGGATTTTTCTCCTTCTCATAGCTTGGTGGGATTCTTCGATGGTGCATCACACGATGATTCTAGTCTATGTGGTGTTGGGGCCATTTCAAAGCTAGAGGATCTCAGTTACTATCATCTTTGGCTGAACTTCAGCCCTGGATCCAACACCAAAGGTGAACTATTATCTTTATGGATTATTATCCACTTTTTTGATTCATTGGGCATGGATGGGATTCATATCTTTGGGGACCCAAGGTAGTTATTGACTGGGATTTGGGTCACCACCACATTCACTGTTCCTATCTAGATTCATGGCTTCATTGGGTTAGGCTTTTGATCGAATCCATTCATGAGATATCCTTTTCACATATTCTCCGTGAACAGAACTCTTAGGCAGACAATCTTTCGAAGCTAGCTCTCCAGTTGGAGGGATATTTCATCTTTTTTTAAAAGAGATCTGCAGGTGGTTCGTTATTGGATCATGGTTGTATGGACGCATTTGACCAATTGTTCGGGGCCTTCTTTTGTTTGTCGTTTGATTTGGGGTGGTCTCACCCTCTTCCGTGATGACCTTCTTATCTTTTGTGTCAACCTTTTTTGCTGACTGGTTTTTGTTGATCATTCGTCTATCGGTTGTTTTGGTTCTATCCATTGTCTGTCTAGACTGTTTTTGTGGTTTTTCATGAACTATTCCAGATATATTTCTGTCGAAAGTCTATATGTACTTAATTACAAATATTTTATAATGAATATTGTTTTTTTTTAAGAAATAAGTGTGAATCAATGGATGTATCTTCAGAATTAGTCAAAAATATTTAAATCTATTTTTTTATTATAATGTGGGAACAAATAATTTGCAATTATGAAATATTTTCCAAAAATATTGTTTAGTAGTATTTGAGGAAAAATAGTAAAAAGTGTGGAAAAACCCTTTTCAAAGTGGAAAGGTTATGTCAAAGTAAAATGGAAACTCTTGGACATTGTATATTTAAATGCTTTTGATTTGGACATTAGATATTTAAATGTTTTAAATTTGGAAGCTTGAATGTTTTTTATGAATAGAGGTTTCGAAGACCTAGATTTATTTTAGAATATTCCGGTCACTCTTATGTTTCTTTTTGTTGGTGGACCTCAATATTATATCATGTAAATTGGATTTGAATATTATATCATGTAAATTACTGTATTCTTATCGTGTTTATGGTTTACTTTCTACCTTTGGCTAACATAACATTTGTTTATTGTTTGCTGAGCCTATGATGGCTAATTTCTAATGTAAGAGAGGGATTCACTTTATTTATGTCAATAAAAGCAAGGTTCCTTTTCGAAGGATATTTTTATATTTGTAATTTCAGTTTATTAAATAATATTTATTCATAATTATTTTTTCGATAAAACTCCAAAATATTGTATATGTATATGTTAGCATTTTTTTTTTTCACGAAGAACATTGTATCTCTATTAATGTGATATATTATTACTACGTTCAATATTATTAATATATTTAACACCATTGAACCACAAAATAATAATATCATTGAACCACAAAATAATATTATTGTTTTTTCCCATTTAAAAAGTGATATTTTTATTTTTAAGTAGAGTAAAACTGAAATATATTTCTCAAGTGTATATTATATTAAGTAATTCACTCTAC
>LPNX010628330.1:293423-340052 GCA_001517045.1 Pseudotsuga menziesii
ACACTTCCTTGACATCTCCACTCTAAAAAAGGGGCTTGCACCTCTAGAGATTTGATCCCTCACAGTGCTGCTTGGTAGATCCCCTTTTAGATGGATCTATGTTGGTTTTTAATATAATGTTTTGTGGGATGTAGTTAGGTAGGGTAATTGTTTTTTAAATTGTTTTTAATATAATGTTTTTTAGGGTGTTTATTTATTTATTTATTTTTAAATGTAATGATGGGAGAGGGTTTAAGGAGTTAGGAGGGGATTTATGATATTTTTAATGTAATAGATTTGTTCTGGGGTTCAGGTCAAATTCAGATATTACATATGGAAACATATTTCAAGTTTTCTTGGTTTTTTATTATTCATTAATTTTTTTTTTAAGTATGCTTCTTTATGTTATTTGTCTTTTAACTATTTTTTGTTTTTAGTGATTAGGTACAACAATGACATGCTCCTTACATAAAGGAAGAAATTGCATATCCGTTGATAATGATCCATTACAATGCAATTACATCAAGCAAAGAATTAATGTTATTCAAGTTCTTCTAGATGAATTGCAAGAGTTGGTTTGAAGAAATGAGAGTTTACTGAAACACTTGTGGGGAAGATGTCAAAATATCCTCAACCACCATTGGGAGGGATGTTTGGAAATGAGCACTTTGGGTGTCTTGTAAACATAGAAGACCCCGTGGAAGAGGACATTGATGTCCCTCATGAAAAAATTCCAATTTCGATGAAGAATTTATCCTACATGATATTGTTGATTAGTTTAATGTCTTGAAGAAAATGTTAAATTTGAAACTTTTTGATATGACATATTAGTATCGTTTTGACTTTCAGACTTTATTTTAGAAATAAAATTTCTATATATAATGTTTTTAATATGTTATTTACAAATATATGGCATAGTTTTTCTTGAATTTATGTCAATAGTATACCTTCTTCCCAAAAATTATGAGTGATGTATTCCCAACATCATATTTCGAAATTGCCTCATCTATCTTCTCATCAACATGGCTAAACATTCCCCACAAAAAGTCAAAAACTTCTGCTTTCCTTAGGATAGTTTCCATACATGGTGGCCACATCTTTGCATCTCTCCAAGCATCAGATTTCTCCTGGAATTTTTTTACTGTTACCCTATCATCTTTGGACGATTTTGTTTCAACTGGGGTTGCAGAGGAGGATGCCCACATTTCAGCTGTGCTCGTCATGTTGGACGCCCCTATTTGAAGTTCGACCATGGTTATCCAAGTTCGAAGCGAAGGTGAGGTGATGCATGCGTACTGTATTTCAGGCTCATAAATTCTCCCTGGAGACTGATTTTCAGGCTCACAAATTATTCCCGCAAAGAGGTTTTCAACAACAAATCAATGCTTTGCTTAGGTATGCACTTTGGAAATAAAAACACATAAAAAAGGAATTTGGAAATAAAAACATATAAATATCATCATGACATAAAAGATATAAACATGTGCCTCTACTCTTCAACAATTAAATATCATTCACGATCTTCTTCTTCATCCAATTCTACATCTGTATCAAGATCTGGTTCAGAATACATATTCATGAAAGGCTCATTCACATCAACATCATCATCAATGGAATCTTCAATAATATAGTCATCTACATCGTCAATGAGATCATAGTCTACTACATTTGGATGATCAACCTCTTCAACTTCTTCATCGAACACATCGACTGCAGCCACCCGCTTCTGATCCAATTCATCATCATCTTCTTCTTCTTCATGATTATCTTCATCATCTACATGATTATACTTTGACAGTCTTCCTCTTGGATCGTATCTAACAACGTATGACCAACCTGCTTTACCTAGTACCTCTGACTAAATGACTTGCTCACATTGACTTGGAAGAACATAAGGCCTTGTACCCAGTTCAAATTCCCTTGTATTAACCATGGTAAATCCATCAGCATGCTCAATAACAGTTCTCTCAGGATAATGTTCATGCATCTGTAGCCTATACCATTTCACCTCAAACAAAACTATTTTAAAGGAATTAAAATGACACTCAATTGTGTCCTCCAAATTCCCATAGTACCTATTCTCAGTTTCTTCTGGATGTTTGTCACTTCTAGAGGAAACATTGGCGACCTTAAACACTGCAGTTATCCCACAATCCAAGTTTTTCATCTTATCATCCAACATTTAGATATGAAATTTATGACCATTACACCACATAGCCTTGTGATGTTGCAACTGCAACATTTTTTTTTTTTTACAGAAACTAAAAAGGAAATATATATAAAAGGTGGCTATGTACAGCCATTCATTTCAGTCATGAAGATCCTGAGTATCTGAGCAAAAAATAGTAGCAGCACCAGGGGATAGTCCACTGTGTATTCCAAAAAACTTCCCTATAAGACTGTTCTAGACATTTAAAACCTCGGGTTGTATAAACCCGTACATACTGGTTACAAAAAAATTTGCATAAAAACATTCATTTAAAACTGAACATAAAAAGGCTAAGGGTTGCCTCCAGGCTGAACAACTAATTCTTCTTCCATAGGTAGCGCAGCTTCATCACAGACTCCATTGACTCTACTAACCTGGTTCAATGATATGAGACGCTGAAGATCCTCCTGGATCTTGTCCACCTTCCCCATCAGTTCACGGAGATTACTCTCATTGTCATCAATGCGAGCGTCATGGTTGCTTATTTGATACGAGGTGTAGCTGACAGAGTCCTCCATTTTCTTTATATCCCGGGCCATTTCTCGATTATCCATAACACTTATGGAGAGAAGTTCATACATACGTCTTAGATTCTTTTTAATGTCCGCCATTCCACCATTATCCCCTGCCTGAGCCATGTTTTCTACCTCTGTCAACAGGGTTCGAGCTAGCTGAGCCTGAACAGCTTGAACCGAATTGCCAGCGAGCTGAGACTGTTCCAATTTCCCAGGGACTAGTAAATTGTTGCAGTAGGTTCTGAGCACCAGTAATTCCTTCTTCAACAGTAAGCCTTCACTTTCCCCAAAGGTCAGAGTGCCAATGTCTCCAGCCTCCCACCCAGTGCACCTGCAGCCAATGACCGTGCTGCTTCCACCGTTGCCCCTTTTTCCAGAAATGGCAGACTGAGTGAGTAATAGAAATTTACACGAACAAGGAGAGAAGACAGCTAGAGCCAATCGCTCCTTTACCACTGAGCGAATGAGAGGGAGCACCTGCCACGGAAGGCCTTGCAGGCTCCCCTCTTCTATTCCTGAAACAGATAACAAAATATATTGCAGAGTCTCTAATAAACCAGAGCCGACAGAGATAAGGGAGAGAGCAGTCGACTTACTACAGGCAAAGGCCATGATATTTGACGAAACAAGATCGTAATCGTGTGAAGGGAGAATAGAGATATCCCTGAATTGAATGGTATTTATTTTGACTACCGCCAAGGGATGGAGAAGACAAAGGGGGAACCACGCGGCGAGAGGGCGAGGAAGGGAAGTACTGAGCCTTAAATGTTGGAGGAGGCCAACAAAGAGGAGACGAGGAGCATTGAAAAAAGGGAAGGGGGCTGTGCTTAAAGGTGATGGGATGGCAGGAGGGAGGAGGGATAAGGGATGGACGAGCGGGACTAGGGAGAAGGGGAGAAACCCATGGGGAGGCCAAAGGCATAACCCCATGCAAAACATGAAGTTTGAACTTTGGACCTTTCTAAAACTTTTCCCAATTGAATGCAAGGGGTAATGACAAATGATATCTTTTCTATTCATTATGGAACATGCTTGTATATGGAGGGATTCCCATTTTGCTTGAGGTGACCCAGTTGTAGAGAGGCCCCCAGGTTGGCCAAGCTATCTGCTGCCGAATTATTGGATCTGAGTATGTGATAGGGTTCATATGAGCTGTGCATAAGAAGCTTGACTTTGTTGCACAAGCGGCGACATTTTACTGCTCCCTTAGAGTAGCCATTGATCAATTTAGATATTACGTGCTTAGAGTCTCCAAATATCAGGACCTTTTGATATTTTTTCCCCTGTAGAAGCTGTAATCCTTGGAGAAGAGCTAACCACTCTGCTTCGTTGTTGGTTTGGGTCCCTAATCCCCAAGCGAAGGTTTGTTCTATTTGTCCTCCGGGATCCAATAGAATCCCCCCCACTCCTGCCACCCCTATGTTGCAACTGCAACATTGAAAACAAGTAAAAAATACATTTTGAATTAATAAACGTCATATAGGACTTAGAAAACATATTTGAAAACTTAAACAAACCAAATACATTGAAAAAATGGGAAGTAACTAGAAAAATGCAGGTAAACAATTTACTTGCCTTTTTATCTTTTAAACCATAGGATAAATCAACTTCCCTTTGGGACGTAAGATCAGGAAATTGATGTCAATGACGATGAGCTGTTTTAATCATCTCACTAACCCCTTCCCATGATAACCTACCGAAGCATTCTTCACAATCTTCTATCCAATGCTCCATCCAATCAAGGTTGTTTTCAATGTATAAATGTAAAGCATCCCACACTCGAGCAACTAATGATGAAAAAATAACAATTCACTATCATTAATTAGATATCATTACATGCATAGTTTAATACAATTGAATATGCAGGATTAATAAAAAAATAAAAAAATCAGTATGATAAAATAGAATTGGAAAAACAAATGATATATTAATTCCACAAAATCTAATAATTACCTTTCACGGTCCTCATTGTACCTTTCCCCAATATGACCTCCCCTTCAAATTTATTAATGGAGTTGAGATGCCAAATGCGAGGCACGTTCATATTTTCTGTTAATTTAGGTAGATATTCACTAATATACACCATGCATTGATATATACCATATATCCCTCAACCATAGAACCCTTAGGACGTGCTATTTTTCTAACAAGATCCTTCAATGACTTCAACTGCCTCTACACCATCCACATCGACCTTGTATGTACCGGTCCACATAATTCAATCTCCTCAACTTGGTGTATGAGGTAGTGTTCTTGTGCATTGAAAAATGCTGGAGGTAGATATTGTTGCATTTCACACATTAGTCGAGGAATTTCTCTCTTCCAATACCTTATATCTTCTTTATGGATTTCTTTTGAGGAAAGCCACCTACAAATGATGAAATAAAATAATATCAAGCCATATATAAAATTTGCGGGCAAAACATAATATGTCAATAAGTTCCGCTACAAATCACGGACCACGTACATTTTCCATATAAAACATTAATTACTTACCTCATGTATTTTCCAAGAACATAAATAATTTGTTTAATGTTGTTGTCAAATTCATCTAGGAGAGATAAAGGTAAAACATACTGTATCAAAAAACACATAATTATTATTTATTTCCAAATAAGAGACTAAAATTAATAAAATAGTGCATACCAATAAGGAAATATATTAAAAACTCACAATTACCTTAATGAATGACAGTCATGTGTTTTAACCCCACCAAAATCACCTTTTTTTGTTAAGATATTCTTTATGTTAGACGAAAACCCTGTCGGAAACCTGATTTTTCTGATGACCTCTTTTACAATATTGCTCTGTTGCTCCATCTAACACCAAGGAAGAATAATATTCTATCGACAGCCATCACCATTAGAATTAATGATCACACTTTGCAATGTGTGATTAGCTTCTTGGATCTTTCCAATTCTTTCTTTGTTAGCCCTTCCATCTAATATTCACCATAACAATTATGTTATGTTCTTCCCGATATGCATTGTATCAAACAAATGAACTATTTGTAGGTGCTTGTAGTATGGAAACCTATTGAATTGCATCGGGTAAATTTTCATTCCTCGTGGAAGCCCATTCGTGCCTTAACGACATTCATGAAACATCAACAAAATCAAATTAACACTATTTAATCAATATAGGTACATACCGCGCTGAACATAATTCACTAAAAAAAAAAGATTTATATAATATATGATACAAGATGAATGTGATTGTCATTGATGTCAAAGGACTTCAGTGAATGACAAAAGGATAACCAAAGACATGATGGCAGGGTAAACTCAATGAAAGACAAAGGAAGTAATGACATGGAAAGTATGATGATGTGGCATGTATGGTGAGGTTGGAAAGACACCTAATGGTGTTCTGGTGCTATCAGGAATTCAGTGTTGTAATCTGACATCATTCTGGAAAAATATGGCAACTTTGTGAAACTTTGGAAATTGACTAAGTATGAAAAAGTAGTCAAAATAGTATTTTTCCTACTTTTGGCAGATTGATATTTTGCATATGTGACCATTGTAAGTCAGCCTGAAAGTATGGTTGGATAGCCATTTCAACAAAGAAAAAATCCATGGAAATTTATGAATCTATTGACATACACCCAACATCTGGCAGGCATTTGAAAGTGGTCTTCCAAACTGCTTATTGACACTTGGACAAATCTCTTCAAACCCTAAGTCACCAAGGTGATTTTTTTTTTTTCATCAAACTTTGCAAGTGAGACATACAAAATGTGAGGAACATCATACTGACTCAAAGATGCCAATCTTCTCTCCTGCAACCTCATCATCTAACCTTGGCGGGAATTTTACTAGGATAGTGCAAATGAAGGTGAGAGGCACTTTTGGCAGATTGATATCTTCCTCCTCAAAGCCTCTTTTGGAAATCTTAAACCATGGTTGGATGCACCAACCAACATAATAGAGCCTTTCACTTTCAGATAATTTTTCTCATCATCCTATGAGAAGTGGCGTGCATTTCCTCGAGACCACTTAGGCATATTTTACCAATAATTCCATACTTAACAATTTGTCCAAAACCTAAGGTGGATTTTTCATTTCACCCAAAACCTGAAATAATGCTACTATATGATGTAGTACACCTTACTGAGCACAAATATGATGTTTTCACTCCCAGCCTCATCTTCATTTTCCCTAGGCGGGCATTTTACTGAACTTTCGTGTAAGACGGCCTGAAACCCTGTTTTGGCAGATCCTTATCGTCTTCCTCAAGCATTATCAAACCAATGTGAGAACATGGTCAGGTAGAAAAAACATACACCTACAGGATAACCATGTGGTGCGGTCATTTTCTTCAACCCACAAATTATTGCAGGCATTTCCCTAGAGCAATTCTGACTAATTTGACCAAAAATCCTTCTTTTGGGAGACCTGTATATTCTTCTTCAAGAATTTTTTCTGAGAACTGGCGCCATGGTCAGATAGATATTTCAACAAACTATGGGATGGAAGGTCATGGCAGGAATTTTCTTCTTCTTATGAATTATGGTGTTCATTTTCATAAGGCAGCTGCTTTAGGGCAGTTTTTCAACACTTAGTCAAAATCCCCAAATTATCATATCGTTACCAACTACTACCAAAATGTAACAATGACATCATAAGACATTAGGACACCAGCATGTGTTTTTCAACCTCATCACACATGCCATATCAACACTTATTTTGTCATTAATGACCTCCTTTGACATCAATGACAACCATACTCAACAATGTCCTTGTGCTAATAAAATTCATAGTGTTACATAGATATGTTCCTTGTTGAAGTGGTTATCCACCCATGCTTTCATTTCTCCTTATGATGGTCACATGTGCAAGAAATCAATCTACCAAACTAGGAAAAATATTGTTTTGCATATTCAGAAATTTGGCTAAGTATTGACCAATATTCCAACAAGACATAAATAATTTGGCATACATTGACGATTTCTATTATATTTCAAATTCCATAGGTGAGGTGTCATTCTTCGTGGTTTTTTTCCATTCTCTTCTTTAGCATTGAATTTTTCTCTGTCTATAGTTTGATAACTATGGTTCTTAGGAATAAAGTGCCTATACTCATCAAACACTTCCTTTGCTAAACTCCTTGAATGACAATATTTTATCTTGGGACCGCAAGCTGTACATGCAAATTTACCCTTTGTTTGAAGACCTACAAGATATATGAATTAGTGTGGAGAATTAGAATTACCATTTAAAATAATGCATGATATTTTCAATAGATATATATATAGTATTAAAGAAAAAAATAAAGTAACAATATACCACAAAAATGTGTTAACCCGGGAGCATCATGAATTGTCCATCCAAGTATTCCATGGAATTGAAATTGTCTTTGCCCTATTGGTCTAGAGATGTCATGCATAGTGATGCCAGCCCATAACTTCAACAACTCATCGATAAGAGGCTCAATATATACGTTCATATCTTTAACCTGGTACTTACCTAATTGGTCCAACATACATGATTAATTATATTTAGCTATATGTCATTATATATAAAAGACATAATTATCATGCACAAAACAAAGAAATGAAATATTTAGTGATCAGAATTTCAAGTAAAAAAATACAAATTAATTAAATACCTGGAACAATCATTTCCAACATTGTGTGATCTCTCTTGACCGACACCCAAGGAGGAAGATTATTGTTTATAACAAAAATAGGCTACACTGAGTAGGTGGAATGAATCTTTCCAAATGGATTGACACCATCAACTGCCAATGAAAGTTTAACATTGCGAGGTTCTTCTTTCAACATTGGCCACTTTTCTTCAATGCACCTAACTGTAGACCCATCTGCAAGCATTCGAAAAATATATTCTTGACTTATGTTCTTTGCATGGAAATCATAAATTGTGCTATACTTTGACACCTAAACAATCACTGGAGACGTGGAATTATTGGAATATAACGAAGAGCTTTGTGAGGCACCCTTTTTGTCACTTTATCGGTTCGATACCTACTTGTTTGAGATTGTGGGCATTCATTTTGTAATGCATATTGTGCATACTATATGATATGATCATTAGGACATGCATCAATATCTTGATACTCCATTCCAAATTCTTTCATAATCACATATATCTCTCGATATGTGCGTGGTAAAATATTTGATGTTGGTAATAGAAATTGACCTAACAATCTACAAAATTCAAAAGAATAAGTCAATGTAAACAATATTAATCAACAATATCGCATCCATACTTTACAAATTAAATAACAATAGCAATATAGGAAAAAAGGAAACCCTTTATGTACATGTCAACATGCAGACATAAATAATTAACAAATCGCATACCTTAGTATCTGTGTGAGACAAGTGTTTGATAAACCATTCAAAAACTTCAAGTTCACTAACAACAATATAGCAAATAGAATATTTTTTTTTGAGCCTACATAAAGAGGTTGACGTGCCTTCTCGAGTAGAGGATCAACATCATGACTATCATCCTGGTTCTCTTCATCCATTGGAGCAAATGGGTCTTGGATCAATCTATGTATATCATCTTCCTGATTTGTATCACTAATGTTATCTCCATGCATATAATCATTAATAACTTGATCAGCTTCAATATTCTGATCTAGATGTTCGTCACCCAATAAATGAGTATTTCTGCTAGTACTTCGCAAATAACTCTCTGGAAGGGGACATTTTGGGGGAATTGTCTATATATTTACAAACAACGTAGTAAAATTAGTGTGGATAGAACATATAATAAAATGATAAGACATTTTACTAAAATTCATGACATGATGACTATTACAGAGAATACATTAAAAATTGAATAACCTCTTACCAAGGGATGATATTCATAGCCCCCTTTGACATGCCCCTTCTCCCTACAATGTCTTTCAATTGTCGTTCTTAAAATTATTCTTCTTTGCAAGCCCCTGCAATCAGAGCAAGGGAAATAACATTTTCCATCTCCCCTCACCTCTAATGCTGCTATAAACTGAACAAGCTTCCTTGCATTTTCATTCATAGTGAAAAATCCTTGTACTGACAAGTGTTGGCCTGGGAAAGGAGCACAAGGAAGAAGCTCACGCGCGACAGAAATAAAGGAAGATCTCAAAGGAATCAAAGGACCTGCACAGACAGAATGGAGAGGAGCACGACAAAGGAAATGCAAGCGCAAGAGCACACAAGTGATAATGGCCAGAAAGCGACGGGTGCAGAATACAGACCATCGTCGTTTTAAGGCAGCGTAAGCCTACAGCTACGCACGTATGAGGGGATATTTGTAAGTCAAGCCGATAGTGCCTCGTGTCAAGTCATAATCACCACAGTTGTAGCTTGAGGGGCGGCTGATGGTGACAGTTAACAGACTACCTCTATGCAGTCGACCTTGCGTGGTCATGTAAAATTGTATAAATAGGAGGGATTCAATAGTTAGAAGGTTGGATTTTAGCTTCTTATTATTGATCGTAATTAGGTTTTTAGATCAGTTTTCCAGTGTTTGTTGGTCTGTTCAGTGGTAATCCATGGTGAAGGATGCCATCTTTTCTATAATGTTGTATAGATCAGAGGAAAGGAAGATTCTGGTAGCGATAGGGAGGGATGTTGAGCCGCGAATCTTCCTGCTGAGTGCACGGACCACTAGGAGTAGAGGTAGGGTAGAAGAGAAAACCAGAGAGCATGAGAACCATAAATCCGAGTCGTAGAGACATATCTTAATATCAGTCTATGTCCTACAGACTGCAAGGTGCTATACCCTTTTTTCATGCCAGATGAAGAGCACCTTGGTGGTTTTTCCCATATGGGTTTCCACGTTATCTATTGCGTTTGAATGGATGATTGATGTGGTGAATGTTTATATGAATGGTTGTTATTTTCTTTCTGTATAATGCTTAATGTTGCTTAAATGTCTGGTGCTATCCTATAATCAGTAGACGAATGTTGGAAAGGCATCATTCAATGGTACATGTATATATATCGGTCTATGCACTCATGTCTTGAGTCATGACTTGAGTCATAGGTCTGTTGGTATGAGTTAGCTACGTCGCACAGGTTGCGCCAGTTGCGAGGTGGAAAGAAAGGACAAGTTACACGCGATGACATGTATTTGTGCTCGGTCACGCAAGAATGACTCCTCTGTCCAGCCATATTGTTGACTTTGTTGAGCTCCTTGGCTGGGATCCAAGGGACTATAATCCCTCGACAATCGTGGAAACATGGTTCTAGCAGTTATCCATCGAAGAGATATCTTGGGTGAGACTGCGCCTGCTTCACAAGTGTTGCCGATGGGCTTGCTCTGTCGGGCCGGTATCTTGGCTATTTTTTGGGTTAATGGGCTGCACAGAACCTGGGTCGCGCGAGTTAGGAAAAGTGGCCAACAACAAGTAATTGTCTTACCTACACCATACCAAATAGTAACTTGTCAAATACATTAGATATAAGTAGATTTCTAAATGCAGTATATTATATACCAATTTCTATAAAGAAAAACATGAAGACTGTGATGAATAGGATTGTCATTGATGACAACATTAATAACAATCATTTTGGAAAAATATGGTAATTTGGTGAAAAACAGGAAAATGACCAAGTGTTGGAAAACTAGCTCAGGTAGCCTTAAGAAAATTCCCGCCACAAATTGTGTGTTGAAGAAAATTCCCTCACCATATGGGGGTCTTGTAGATTGATATTTGGCCTACCTGACCATGTCTTCAAATTGTCTTGGAAGTATCTTAGGAAGAATTTATGAACCTGCAAGAACATTGTTTTAGGCAGATTAGACTAGACTAAGAAAATTGTCTTAGTGTTGGAAAACCTGGCTCATGTGGCCTTGGGAAAATGCCCGCCGTACCTTATAGGTGTATGATAAAATTATATGAATCTATCATCCTACAGCTTGTTGAAGAGGCTATCTCACCATGGTATTAGTTATCAAAGAAGATGTTTTATGACAAAGATAATGGTCTGCCAAAACAGAGTTTCAGCCTATTTTGCACTATTCTAGCATTGGAAAAACTGCCTCAGTGGCCTCAGGGAAATGCTCGCCCTATCTCATAGGATGATGAGAAAAATAGTATGAAAGTGTTAGGCTATAGCTTGTGGATGGGTGCATCTAACCATGGTTTTAGTTATCTTTTGGAGTGTTTTATGACAAAGATATAAATCTCCCAAAAGTAAGAAAAATATTATTTTGCATTTTAAGAACACAAGAAAATTGTGTTAGATTCAAGAAATTGAAAAGGCATTTTGAAATGCCCGCAAGGAGGGGTTATTTTGATGATAAAATTCATCAGGTAGCATAGGCATGTTCCTTGGTGAACTTACTATCCATCCATACCTTCAGGTTGTCTTATCATGGTCTCATATGCAAAATATTAATCTGCCAAAAATAGGAAAAATAATATTTTGCATAGTGAGAACAAAAGAAATTTGACCGAGTGTTAAAAACAGGAGTTTGAGAGGTCAGTTGGAAATGCCCTCCAAGGGCTATCTTTGTGCAAGTAAATTTATCAAATGTCATGGATCCATTCTTTGGTACGTTGTTGATCTGCTCATGACTTCAAGTCTCCATAGAGTGTTCACACGTGTGAAATAGGAGTCTGCCAAAATGGGAAGACATATGTTTTGATGTTCAAAAGAGGTTGAGAAGCTATTTTGAAATGCTTGCCAGAGGTTGTGTGTGTGTCAACAGATTTATCTTGTGATATGGTCTTGTTCATTGTTGAAATGGCTATCTAGCCATGCTTGTAGGTTTCCTTATGGTGATCAAATGAGGGAGAAATAAATCTGCCAAAGTAGAAGAAAAATTGTCTTTACAAGTTAAAAACAATTTTGTCTAAGTGTTTGAATTAAACAGTTTGGAAGCCTATATGCTGATGTGGACAGTGTTGAAGACAAGATACTAATGGTGTATGGACAGAGTTGAGACAGGGCTGCAATATGTTGTATGTTGAATGACTTGTTGAGTACAGAATGAAGACTTGCTGATTGGTATTTTTGATGTGTGTGCATGTGGCAAACTTTGGAAGAGTGTGATGTATCAATTGTAATTTGTAATCTGAAATTTGTATAGGGAGGTTGGGTGGAGTTAGGGAAAGAATTATTGGTCTTTTGACAAGTTGAAGCTTGTTTGGATGTTGTAGCATCCCATTCAGTTGTAGTTGACTAAACCATTATGGTGGGTGGTTCCATCTTATGGGTTGTATCCCATATTGGAGATTAAAGTCTCCACTTGTATAAAGATTACAAAACTATATCTTGTGTCCCTTGTGCAATGTCTTGATAGTGATGTGTTTAATTGATGAATGGCATGTGCCTAGTTGATATTGTTCTTTGATAAATATGTTGTTCAAGAAATTGTGAAATAATGATATAAGATTGGTAGAAAAAATTGAAATTGAGTTGAAGCCTCAGTTCACTTATTCACCCCCCCCTCTCAGTGAGCATTGTGTCTAACAAACTAAATTTTTCATTGATGCCAACAAGTGTTGTGTAGTGGCCTTTGATTTACTTACAAGGAGACCTTGATAGTTTGGGAATTGGAACACTAGGTGGCCCAAATGGTCCAAATGAAAGTTGTCCTTCTACTGTGGAAAGCGATTAACACTGTGTCAACAAACAATAGCTTAGTGGAGCATCGGGTCTATAAAAAAACCGAATTGGCTAGAGTCATTGTTGACTGGACCCTCTTGTTGCAATTACTCTGGTTTAAATAAAATGAGGTATTTGTAGGGTTGTTAAATTCATTCATAAGGTACATGACCCGAAGAATACAACTGTTATTTTGAGCATCAATGTTAGTTTGTATCCCCCAAAAAGGATGCATGCTTACCTTTTATGAATTTATAGCCAAATGATTTTTCTAGAGTATGACTGGTCTCTCTAGTTTTGGCTATGGTTGATAAATAAATCCGGGCTCAATATGCGCTCATTCAATCACAACTATAGAAAATGTGCCGAAAATGCATGAGTCAGGCGGTACAACGGATGGACGATTCCATGCACATTCTCACATTGTGCTTTCAATTATGGGAGGCAGCTGATGCAGCTTGTTGATTGTTTTTATAAATAAAACACTTCTTTCAGACAGGGTACCACTTCACCCATACCCTACAGATTTGTAACACAAAATAAAATTTTAAATCTGAGTAGAGTTGTGAAGCTTCAACAAAAAGAGAATCCTACTCTAACTCAAGAAGGATAATTATTAATGCCATTACAACTTGAACCGTGTGTAAACAACCAAGAACTATTAATGCCATTAGAACTTGACCCACGCGTAAACAAACTTTGAAAGTTGGCATTGGTTTTGTGGGTGTGCAAAGTAGCCATATATCGTTGATATAGAGACGGAAGTTCATTGAAAATTAAAACGTTTATATTGACACGGTTTTTCTGCCATGATAAAAAAAATGAAGTATTAATCCATGAATGTTCAAAACGTGGAAGTATTTCGTGGAAAAATCCGCCCAAATGTATTAGTGAAGGGAGAGACGGAGGGGGAGGTGGGTGAACGGGGAAGAAAGGGTAGAGGGAGGATGGTCGCTCGGGGAAAGGGAAGCGGAGGTCGGGGTGGCGGGGGGTGGGAGGTGGAATTAGCGAGACTGAAAAAAAAGTAGGGATCACTGATGTTAATGTATGTGTGCACCTAATTGAGAACATCAGTCGCTTGGATAAGATTGAAAACTTGCAAATTCATGAAAATCCCCTTGTCTATGAAAAATTAGATACGATTCTTGAGAATTATTTCGGGGAGGAAGATGATACGTCTGATACGTAACCTCCTGCTCCTTTTGTTTTTTCTACACACCAGTAGCGATAATTTCGACCAGGTGGTTTTAGTTTCGTGTAGAAATAGGGTGCATTCTTTGAGGTTTCAATGTGTGCTTTTCCAAATTTGATGCTATATCATAGGCTTGAAGGTTTTCAAGATTCAGATAACCTTTTGAAGGATCGAAGGTTTTAGAGATTCAAAATTCCATTAGAAACTTATGACCAATTTTTATTATATTATCTAAAGAATGGATGCAAAGGTTGCAAAGTGTGAATCAATTGAAGACAACTTTTTAGGGTTTCATCTACCATGACGTTTTAGCTTCCTTCGGCTCTTAGGCTTATGGCTTAGTGGAAGATGTGGAGCTTAGCTAGGGAGGGTCAGCTTGTTATTCACGTGCACATTGTCATGAATATCATTTATGGATATGTGAAAGCATGGGTTGTCCAGGAAACTTGGGACGGGGAATATGAGTATGGATTTTAGGGTTTAAAAATTTTGTGTCATTCTGGGCTCAAAGAGTGGGATGGTGTTGACGGCTCTCTAGTTTGGTTCTGGGAATGGTGGGATATTGGGTGGGATTCCTGTGGGGTTTTTTGTGGGTCTGCAAACTGTTTAAAAAATATTGTATGGGTTTCCTGGCTTACTACTCATGTTCCCAGACTGTTCTTCTCAGGTGCAAGTTGTTCCACAGTTAGTACCTATATAATCATTAGTTGGGGGTTGTTTTGTTTTATCTGGGGTTAGGCATTTTCTCATGTCTTCCACTATCCTTTTTCGTATTCATAAAACCAAGGGGGGTACCTGGGGTTTTGGAGTCGGTGTCGACAACTCTTTTGTTGAAGGTGGGGACTCACGGAACACATGTTGGATGTGGAACATGGCCTCTCCACATTATTTTCCCATGCAAGGTGGCGTGGATGGGTTGGAATCAGAAATCCTCAACAAAATTGACCGAAATTTCTATGTGGTGCAATATCCTTTGGTGTAGGTGGGCTTTGAGGGGTTTGCACCTCCAGATGAGGAGGGTTTCAAAATTAATCAGATTCAGCTGTTTCTATAGTGGCGGGAAAGGTGAAAGCCAACCCACATGGGAACTCGTTTAATGGCTTGGGGATGGGGCATTCTAAGGCCCATTGTAGAAAACCCTTTCTTCGACGGAAAAATGGATGGTATAGAAAATGCAAGCTGTGAATTGATGAAGATAAAATGACTTTGGGTTGAGGTGTGGGTCTGGAGAGGATGGTTGGCATGACACGTAGGGGACTGGTGGGTAATTTTAGCTACAAAGCTATGAGGTGCAACGAGATCGAGTCGCGAGAGGCGAGTGTCAGAAGCCCTACTTTGGGTTATACTCCTACTATTTTTGTGCTTCAGAAGGGATGGTTTGGTTTTTTATTTAGAACAGAGGACCACAGTTCATTTGTGCTCAACTCTACATGGATGTGAGGCCACGGGAGCCTCATGCTCCACAGCTAGAAATATTTCCTTTGACCTGGATACGGAGCTGTTAATATTTAGACATATTCAGGTTTTGTTTCCTTACTTAGCTCTTCTTTTATGGAACCATGAGGCCTTAACTGCTATTGGGAACCATCTAGGCCATTTTATTCATCTGTAGGAAGGGTTGCTACATGGGGTTGATAGAAGGGTCGGAAATATTCTGGTGGAAATCGATATGAATAGGGGTTTCTGAGAGAAGGTAGTCATCGAATGGTGGTAATGATCATTCTCTCAATTACTGGATTATTGGGGTGTCCTATTTCAATTTTCTAGATGTTGTGAGGTTGGCCATCTTTGGAAAGAATGCATTTTTTCCCTCCAGAATCTTATTTAGGGTCATCTGAGGCTGAAGGGTGGACTTCGGAGGACTCAGGTGAAGTTATCCCGACCTATATGGATTATCAAAATTCACACTCTTAGTCGGGCTTGGCTCTGCTAGCGGACCAACCATACTTGAGTAAGTTACGCTCTTCCTTTGTCTCTACATTAAACATAAATGAATGTGAATATGTTCAATCATTGGAGAAAAAAGGTGATACGGTGGGTGAAAATGCATTGGTTGGTGATACCCTCTTCTACCGTGGGGTGATAGACCCAAAGCCGACTGTTAGTGTCATCAAAGAGGCCCCTATTCCCACAAAGAATAACCTTGACCTATCAATTAAGTCTAGGGAAGATGGAGTCTTCCTGTACCTAAATGCGTCTTGCAGGAGGGTTAATGGTTTTTAGTTTGGCTCGTCATCAAATGGTGCTTTTTCTAGGGTTGGCATATTGGAGACCCTGGTTGGTATAGGTATTATAGAAGAGGAGGAACCCTTACCATCTCCATCAACTTCTCCCCTGGGGATGTCAGATGCTGCTGATAATTTGGTTTCTGTTAGGGGCCTGTTAAAAACCAAGTCGTTGACCATATTCACGGGGCTCGACAAAAGGGGTCTCCTGGTTCCAGTTATGGAGGTGCTGAGGGGGACTTTCCTCCCTTGAAATTCCTAGGGGACACTCCAAACCCTTTTTCTGCTAGGGGGGACATTAAGGGGGGGATTAAATTTGATTTTTCACTCGTTAAAACTCGCAGTGTGAGGAAATTCAAGAAGGGTCCAAATTTAGAAGGGGGGGTAAAAGATCCCATTTCACCATCATCCAAATCAACTGTTAAACTCAAGGCACTTAGAGGCATAAGGGATTCACCATCATCCAAATCAACTGTTAAATTCGCAGGCGACAACAGTAAGGGATTCTCCCCAATCAACGTTCCCAACTAGCCCGTTGATTGTTTGGTATAGGGAATCTGTCCAGTTTACGGTCCGGCTACCGTAGGTCAAAGTAACAAACAAGGGTTTTACCGGTTGCAGCCCGGTCCACCGGAATTTGTATTTTTGACTTAAGTATGAAATGCAAATTGCTAACTAAATGCAGGGTGGTGATGGATGCAAGGAGCATTCACAAAGTGATGCGCAGGTTCTTACCTCTCATCTTAGGCTCACCATGCATCTGAAACACTCATGCAGAAATGACAAGACTACCTATCTAAATGCCTACCTATCTATCTACCTATCCTATCCTCAGGGAGCCAACTTGTGATTAACATATATGAGTAATGTGGATGTGCACGCGTAATAAAAGCAATTACAGATAGCTGGCATTATCTTTTACACACATGACAGCGAAAAATATTACACAACTAGATAGCTAATTGTTTATGACAAGCATACATTACTCATGGTAGAGATTTCATAAAATAAATCAGAAATCATTAAACAAAGACATAGGTCATGAAGTTAGAACGATCTCACGATTCATGGATATAATGTTGAAAAACAAAGTAGTTCATCTTTCGATTATCCATGTCAAAACATTTGAAATCCCACCGATCTTCTTTCAACAGGAAAACTATAACTTTATATTGCAAAAGGAAGTAGTTCTTCTTACAATAACTTTCCAGTCTTACTGGGGAAAAAATCCCCTTCCATTCTCTACGTTTCCTATTTTTATATGAAAAGCAAAAATTGGTTGGGCTGCCCAAAGTGACCTTTGGGCTTTCCAACCCTTTCATCTTCCCAACGTTCCATTTTTTTCAAAAAACCTTTTACAAACTATTAAATTACAGCAAAGTTGACCGGTCCTTTTGAGAGGAGGGTCCCGCTTGGTTCTCCAAGAATTTTCTCCACGTTGCTGCCTCAGCAGCGAGTCCTTCAAACAAGCTGGGCTCTAAAAACTGAATGCTTAGCTCGAACTTTTCAGCCTGGTTTTTAATGGCCTCTACCCTGGCTGTGTTCAATCGCACCTGTTCTTCTAAGAGCTGCACACTGACGGCTGTGTGGCCTATTTCATTTTTCAGGATTTGGTCGTCAATAGCTTTGATGCGTTGTACTCTGGCTTCTTCATCTTCCTGTCCTTTTTGCAACATTTCTACAAATGCATCATGATCAGGGAACTCATATAGCCTCTGCTCGGCTTCTAACTGACATCGGTTGTAAGTAACCAGGGCTCTCCTGAAGAATTCTGTGCAGACTCCCTTGGTCTTCTTGACTGTTTTCTGGAAGTCTTTTGCAGTATTGATAGCGAATTCTATCAGATCATGGTCCCGTTTAAGGGCTTGTTTATCCTTGGATGGTAGTTCAGCTGGGGCTTCCTCATCGTTCTCCGCCATGGCTATCCTTGTAGTCAGTACTTCGAGGATGTCTTGAGACCTGTCAACAAAATAAGAAGCGGTTTCCAAGATTTCTTCCAGTCGGACATCAATCTGGAGGACCTGGCATCTTTCTTCTTCTAGAGCAATTTGCAGGTGTAGCACTTTAGCTTTCTGGGCCAGGATGTGTTCTTTAACCGGCTGTAGATCGACCTGCTGTTCCTTTGCTGCCTCCAGCTGCTCTTTTAGTTATTTAACGTATGCGGTATTGGACTCATAGATAATATGCTGCTGTGCTTCTAGGTCTTCTATCTTTTCCCTCATCTGTTCCTTTTCATTCTTTAAGTCTTGAATTTCCTGTTGTGCGCTTTCCAAAGCCTCATGTGCTGCTTCCCTGGCCTGTGCTTCTACCTGGATGGCGTAGATTTCACTCTTTGTGGCCTCCATTTCTCTCAACACATGTTCATATTTTCTCTTAAGTCTATTGCCTTCTTCCCTTTCTTTTCTCAGGGTGTCCTTAAGCTGAGAGGAGGTCCTCTTGGATGACTCTATTTCAATCATCATTCTGTCTATGTTATCCTCTGAAGCATGTATTGCTGCAGTCTCGGCCCTTATAGTAAACCTTGGATCTACATCTATCCCTACCATCATGACCTTATCTGTTATCATTTTGCTGGCCATTCCTTCTGCCTCTATCTTTATTTCTATTCTCCTCATTATCCTTTTAGTAGCCCTGTCATAATATACGGTGCTAAAATCAGGGACTTCTTCCCCTTTTTTCTGTACGAAGGGTACTAGTTGAATCAAAGGGGTAGCAGCTATGATGGTAGTGGGCACTTGAGGGATCTACACCTCAGGATTTTCCTCTCCCTGACTCTGCCCTGATGGTGTTTCGGGAGCTTGCTGTTGCGTCAACTTTATCTGTTCAGCCTCCTGCTCTCGCAGTTCTTCATCTAGCTTTCTCTGGGCTTCTTCGGCTGCTTGCCTAGAAGCTTCTTCTATTTCTCTGGCTGCTTCATTGGATCGTTCAACTGCTTCCTGGGCAGCTTTCCTCTTTTCTTCCTCTCCCTTTCGCATCCATTCTGCAGCCTCATCTTCCAGCCTCTGAGCTTCCTCTCTTATCCTTTTGGCTGCTTCTTCAGCCTTAGCTTGCTCAGCTTTATCTTGTTCAGATCCTTTTCCACCCTTGGTGGGGTTTTTTGGTTTGAATCTCCTGTTGAGTAATGTCATGTTTGGGGCATTCCTGTAAACAGATTCGTCTTTATCGAAATGATGGCTGTATTCGAAGAACACCTTGTGCTTCTTGCAGTGCTCAGCAACTCTACCATGAGTGTCATTTCGTCTGAAAGTCATCTCGCCAAAGTGGAACTTCCCTAGTTCCTCTATAAATTCTGCAGCTTGCTTCACATTGGCGAAACTGCAGCTGCCTAGCTTAAATGGTAGAGGTGGATAGGTAGTCTTCTTTTTCTGGAACAAGAAGTGACCAACTCCGTCAATAAACACTTGTCTGACTGCCTCTTTGTGGACTATATAATCTATTGCATACTTGGGCAGCAGATAAGGTGTTTTTGATCCACCAAACATTCTAAGATACATCCCGTTTTTTGTCAAGAAATAATCACCATACTCCTCTATTACCTGCATAGCCTCTTCAAACATGCAGTTACATTCCTTTCAGAAGATAAGCGTGTGCAGAGGCATAATAAAATGCTCACAGATTTCTCGATAATAGCTATGGTACTGATGAGCCCCCAGTAGTTTATAGGCTGCATACACGGGCATTCTTGCCCTATCCCAAACACATTTGAGCCTGGGGAAAGGCTGGTGGCATAGTATGCAGTCAATCAGAATGGAACTCATGTAGAACTCAGATTTTCTCCGGGCTTCAACTCCTCCCAGGGCTGCAGCTACACAAGAAGAGAGACTACTTGATACTAGGCTAGCCCAGTTGAAGATTGTTCCTTCTGTGGCCACATGAAACATAAGAGGTATCCACTCCAATTTGAAGAGTCTACCATTGGCTCTTCCAAAGATCCGGTTTAGCATCAAGGCTATAAACCTGTAAGGAGCTCTTAAGCTCGTTGTGTCATAGTCCTCAGTTGCTCTGTGTCTATAAAGCTTTCCTGGTAAGAGCATTCTTCTCAGGGTTTCCACTAAATCCATCCTGAGGTTCTCTAACCAATCGTTTGATAGGAAGACTTGGGGCTCTGGCAAGTGGTAAGCCAATGCCACATATCCAGGGCTAAATGCAGCATAGCCCTGACCTTCAACATTTCCCATCAGCATTGTGTTGCTATTTGTGTGTGGTAGAATCCATCTCATCACATCAGAGCAAGGGAACATCTCTGGTTTGGTAGCCACCTTCATGATGGCGGATTTTTCAATGTTTGTGTAAATAGGTTCTTCCTCAAGACCCGTGTCTGGGACTTCCCTACAGAAAATCAGTCTGTATATCTCGCCCCATTCGTACTCAGGCTCAATACCAGAGATACATGGGTATCCTCATATATATACTCCTTCTGTGGGATGACCTCTATTACTGTCTGTTCTTCGACCGCAGGGGCCTTCCTTTTCTGCCTCTTGGACATTGTAAATTCTTCCTGCAATGTAAAAACATTATGACATTTAAGCAGTTTGAATTTGTGAACATTGTGCAGCAATATATCCTTTCTCGAGTGTATCATAATTGTGACCAGTCCATAAAATCAAATCATAAGTCTCTCATACTGAACAATCAAACTAGCATGCAGTACTGTGCAATGTGCCATTATCTTATGCATAGTATGGTAATGTTCAATGCAACAAATACATATATTGTTCAACCTTATAATGCCTTGAGACTATGGGTGCACCATCTTATGATCCGATCTATATGAGCAAGCGCATCAATCATACTTATGCCAGGATTAAACCTACACTATTATGTGACATGCCACTTTCTCATGATAGCGATACATTGAAGAAAAAAATTGTAAATTATATGCAGGTGTAGTATTCAATTATCATTCTATTTCCTAGCAAACACAGAGAAGAATTAAAACATCAAGCTTGCACCCATCAACACTTCAGTCCTACATCCCAGCAGACACATCACAAAGGAGACGCGTGCGACTGGCAGCGAAAAAATTACATTAAGCTGATAGTACATCTTACCCTCCTCGGCGGGACGTAACCACATTTCTGCACAGGGTATCAAAACACGACCCACGCTATCCTCCATAAACGCAATATTATCAGCGACATACCCCCTCTAACCTACTAGGGTTTTAGGCGACAAAAAGCAAAAGGGTCGTGAAGGATGGCCCAAGCAACACCGGCTAGGTTCTACCGTGAAACTCCTCAAAACCTTATTCCTCCCGGTAAACTATAGGTTCGACCTTCTGCCTCGTTGAGGTTGCGAAAGAATGTGCGAGCGGGACAGCTAAAGTCCACAGGCTGGGAATGCACCACTGAAATCCATAAACTACCAAACCCCCACTGCAACGCCCAAAATCCGACCACCCCCCTGTCTATCATGGCCGCGTAGCAAGTTTTGGCGCAGACGACGTAACGGCCGTCTGCGCCTAAACCTTTCAACCCCTGTGCACGCAAAGCATCGACTAAAAGCAAAGAGCAAAAGGCTTAAATGGTCAACAGCCCCTCTCACCCTAGGTTAATATAAAACTAACTTGTACAAACTTGAGTCCTAGCTGTACGAGGGAAACGCCGGGGACCCCAAAACATGGGAGAAAATCAAAACCGCTCAAATACAAATGGGAAAAAGACGGAAAAAACCTACCTGGCGATCCGGCGAAAAACGAGCTGATGACGGTTGGAATTATACTCTTGCCACCTGGAAGTTGGTACAACGACAGCTAGACCTTCACGCACCCCAAAGATCGACAGCTCAACGCTATACACATCGCGATAGTGCTCGGCAATAAACAAACAATACAAAACCCAAACCATCGCACCGCATAATATAAAAAATGCCGCACGTGCGAGAGCATTTAAATCGGGCGCGAAACGAAAGTCACGTCGGGCGACTAGAGCTTCAGTCCCTCCGCAATGGCGGATGGTCCACAACATTAACTCACCCGCATGGCTAAAATAGAACGTGTGAACTACACTCGAGCGTCGGCGGGTACCTTGATCGGATGACCAAGAATCCGAACCCTCCGCAACGGCGGGCCCTCAGAGCGTGATACCATCCGCAACGGAGGAGGAAGTGATGGCCGAACGCTCCGATACAAAATCCGGGAGATACACAAAGCACACATCGGAGCGCTACAGAAAGTCAAACCCGCCAAGGTCCGCAATGTCGGCGGTCCGGATGAAAGATACGTCCGCAACGGCGGAAAACATGATGGTGAAAGGCCTTGATATGAAGTCGGAGGATAAGAGCCTATCATGATCCGCAACGTCGGACGAGCAAGAATTTAAACCCCTCCAATAAAGAACCAAAAACCACCCGGTAGAGAATCAAAACTCGCGCGCAACGGTCGGAGCGAAAAGGAAAGTTTAAACCCGGAAAAAGCCCGCAACGTTGGAGGGAAAAAGACAATCAAGATCTGAAATCCACCCGCACCGGCGGGACAGTCAAACAAATTAACTCCCGATACAGGAAGGTTTTGAAAGATACGCAACACGACGAGGAACTCAATTAAAGATGGGATTCTTTAAAACATTGAAATGAGGAGAAACCAATCGATTGACACCAACCCCAAGTGCTGGAAGACGCTTCAGCAAATCATAGACCCAAAATCAATAGGCTGAAATCAAGGAACAAAACAACTAATTCAAAGTAAAGGAGGGCCCCAAAAAATTTTAGAATTTTGGGAAAATGTTGCAGCTGCAACAGGTTTGAAACTGAAAATTACATCCATCAACATTAGAGGGGTGGGGGGCCTCTAGAAGCATCTTGCTCTCCAGAGAAACATTGTCATGGATCAACCAGATGTTGTATTTTTACAAGAGACGATGGTATCGGCTCTTATATCATGCTCTTTCTTTCTTAAAATAAAGCATGATTAGGAGGTGGCGTCGTTGGATTCCTTGGGCCTCTCAAGAGGACTACTGGTGGCCTCGGATCCAATAAAAGCTAAGTTAAAAAATTTCGTCGTGTCTGCAGGGATTTTGTTGGTAGGTTTCTTCAAGGATTTCCCAAAAGAACTCAATCTTATAAATGTTTATGGTTCGTACAACTACAAAGAAATGGTCTAGGATTGGATTACAACTGAGGGGACCTTTGATCTCCAAAACTTAGTGATTGCTGGTGATTTAAATTTCACCTGGTCACCATGTGAGTTATGGGAATCAAAAGAAAAGATGGATTCTTCAGGTGACTATTTTGTGGATCTATTTGGGGGCGCAAATTTAGTGGACATGGAACTGGTCCCACTAACTCCTACCTGGAGTAATGGTCGAGCAGGCATGGAGAGGGTGTCTAAACGACTAGATAGATTTGTGATGTATGTGTCTTTATTGGAAAACATGGAGAAATTTAGTTCATGGGTTGACCTCTCTAGATTTTCGAACCACCTTGCTATCTCTCTTGAATTGAAAATGGGCGATTCGGGACCTCCTAGACCCTTTAAGTTCAATCACGAATGGATGAAGGTGGATGGTTTCAAGGATTTGATTGCTAAGGTATGGTCAGCTGAAGATTATATACATGTTTTATCTCCTCTAGATTTACTATATGTCAAGATTCACAGGTTAAAGAGGGAGGTTAAAGGTTGGGTAAAAGATCGAACCGCCTTGAACAAAAAGTCATTGAAGGAAATAGAATTTAAAATCGAGTGTTTAATTGCCAAGACCACCTCATCGACATGGAACTGGCATGAGAAATACATTTTGGTGGGTCTTGAAAACCAGAAAGCATCCATTCTACAGATTAAGTACGAAAAGGCTAGGCTTGCAAGTCGTATGGTTTGGCTGGAAGCTGGGGACTCGAATTGCAATGTTTTCCATAATTTTGCAAACCTAAGGAGGAATGTTAATTTTATTTGGGTGATGAATTAATAAAAGGAGGGTTTGATGATTAAAGACCAAGAAGGAATTTCCATGGAGGCCCACACATATTTTGAGTCCTATTTGATCGGTGAAGGAAACATTCAGGTTACTGAATAATTGAAAGTTGTCAAAGAGTACCCTAGATTTTCTTACGAGAAGGATGGTGACGAGATGTTTCTTCCTGTTAAGATGGAAGAATTTAAGATGGTCATATGGGATTCTACCAGATCAAAAATCCCAGGTCCAGACAGGTGGACCATGGAAATTTTTATGGAATATTTCGACCTCATGGGGTCGGATCTCTTGCAGGTTGTGGAAGACACCAGGATCAGGGGTGTGAACCTAGGGGATATGAATTCTAATTTTGTGGCCTTAATTATGAAGAAGTCACTAACACAGGACTTGGGGGATTTTCACCCGATCTCTTAATGCAACTATGTTTACAAATTAATAGCAAAGATTATAGAAAACAGGTTGAAACCAATTCTCTCGAGGGGCCTTTCGACGAAGAAATTCATTTTTCTACAGAATCACCAGATCTTGGAAGCGGTGGGGGTGGAACAGGAAGTTTTCTATAGTGTAAAACTCAAAGCTATGGAGGTAGGTGATTTACAGCTTGACCTAAATAGAGCATATGGTCGGGTGTCTTGGGGGTTTATCCCA
Source organism: Pseudotsuga menziesii (assembly GCA_001517045.1). NCBI lineage: Eukaryota > Viridiplantae > Streptophyta > Pinopsida > Pinales > Pinaceae > Pseudotsuga > Pseudotsuga menziesii. Next base: position 318,672 of record LPNX010628330.1, read on the forward strand.
TTGATATTGATCCAAATTGGCCTTCCCTTCAAAATGATGAAATGGATAATGGGTTGTGTAACTTCAATGTCATATGATGTTTTAGTTAATTGTTCTCCAATGGAGTTTTTCCAAGCAGAACGAGGGTTACGACAGGGGTTCCTTCTGTCACCATTTCTATTCTTGCTGGTAATCGAAGGCCTGAGCAGATTACTCCTAAAGGCTAAGGCGTCAGGCTTGATAAAAGGTATAAATATCAACAAAAACCTTCTTGTCACTCATCTCATGTTCGTCGTTGATATTATGATCCTGGGATCTAGCTCTATTTCGGAATGGGACGAAATCATAGTTATTGTTCAAAATTTATGTGTTGTGTCGGGATTAAGTATCAACAAGAGAAAATCTAGGATAATTTTGAATGAGGCCTCTGAGATGCATTGAGCCAAGATGGAGAGATTATTGTAGATGCGCCCCTATCCTTTAGTGGATGGTACTAAATATTTGGGTTTCTTTTTAAATCCTAATGGTTACAATTCTAGGGACTGGTTGTGGCTACTATAGAGGTTTGATCGTAGGATAAAAAAATGGGGTTGGTGGTGGTTATCCATTGGTGGTCGTTTAATGTTTGTGTGTGTTGTCCTCTTGAACATGGCGGTATACTAGTTCTGATTATGTAATGTTCCTAAAACTATTATCAACAAGATCAGAATGATGATCATGGCCTTCATCTGGTCGGGTGAGGTGAAGCAATTTAAATATCATTTGGTCCACTGGGAGGTTATTGCTCGCCCTGTGGAGAAAGTGGGGTGGGGTTTGAAGAACATGCACTTATTTTCATTGGATCTAAGGGAAAAAAAGCCTTTGGCTGGTTATCATCGGGGACAGTTTGTGGTCGAAGGTAATAAAAGAAAAATACATTCGTAGAACTACAATTTTCCAATGGGTGAGGAGCTTCAAGAAACCTAGCAGAAACATATCCAACATTTGGGTTGGTCTACTTGGGACCTTCAACCTTTTCTCTTCTTAGTTGGCTTGGTCTCCAGGTGACAGGAGGGTTGTTCGTGTGGGGGAGGATCCAATTTTTGGAGGCCTATGCAATCATGTCCTATCTCATGACCTGGTTTTCCTCCTCCATTGCAAGGGGATTTTTCCCCTTTATCACATTGCCTCTTATCTGGCTCAGGGGTCCACTCTCCAAGATTAGTTATCAGCTTCCCAACTGGGTCTTCATGGATCTCAAGGTGTGGAATAGACTGCATATGTCCACAGTTTAAAGATGCGAGCGATAACATTAGAAGCATCTCCCGGTGTGATTAGATGGTCATTTGATCTGGTTTGGGGAAAGATTTCGACAAAGTTGACTTATCTGCTCCTTATGGATGTTGTTCCTGAAAGGAGTGAGTGGTGGTTTCAGATATGGAAATGGAAACTTCCTCCTAGGACAGTTATTTGTTGCTGGTTGGCATTAGAAAATTGTCTTTTTTCATGGGACAATCTTATTCGTAGGGGTCTAATGGGTCCTGGTATTTGGTTATTATGTGGACAAAATGAGGAAAGTATTCTCCATTTATTTGTCTCCTGTTGTTTATGTAAATATGTTTGGAAGATTGTTGGCTTAATAATAAATGATAAATCTACTTGGAGCGGGGATTCTCTTTCCTCTTGTTTTTGCTTTTGGCCAAAAAAATATCCAGGTTGGAAAACTCTTCCACGGTTCATCTTGTGGGAGTTGTGGTGGTGCAGGAACCTTATCATTTTTTAAGGTAAGAGGATGGGTTTTTCAGAAATTGCTGACAGAAGTTTGAAGGCTTTCATAGAATATGGGGGGCATCTCTCGAGCTGGGGTTGTTCTCGTTAGAAAATTAAGAGGCCAAAGGATTGGTCTCCTGCACGTCTCCTGCTCATAGCTTGGTCGGATTCTTCGATGGTGCATCACAGGTTGATTCTAGTCGATGTGGTATTGGGGCAGTTTTAAAGCTGGATGATCTCAGTTACTATCATCTTTGGCTAAACTATAGCCCCAGATCCAACACCAAAGGTGAATTGTTATCTTTATGGATTCTTCTCTGCTTTTCTGAGTTATTGGGCATGGATGGGATTCATATCTTCGGGGACCTGAGGTAATTATTGACTGGGCTTTGGGTCACCAACACATTCACTATGCCTACTGGATCCATGGCTTCATTGGGTTAGGATTTTGATCGAATCCTTTCATGAGATATCCTTTTCACATATTCTCCGTGAACATAACTCTCAGGCGGACAATCTTTCGAAGATGATTCTCCAGTCGGAGGGAGATTTCATCTTTTTTTAAAAGATATTTGCAGGTGGTTCGTTGTGGGATCGTGGTTGTATGGCCACTTTTAACTGATTGTTCGGGGCCTTCTTCTGTTTGTCATTTGGTTTGGGGTGGTCTCGCCCTCTTTCATGATGACCTTCTTATCTTCTGTGCCGACCTTTTTTGTGGACTATTTTTTGTTGATCATTTGTCTATCGGTTTTTTTGGTTCTATCCATTGTCTGTCTAGACTGTTTTTGTGGTTTTTCATGAACTATTCCGGATATATTTATGTCGAAAGTTTATATGTACTTCATAATTCTTCTGTTTTTCATGAACTATTCTGGATATATTACAAATATTTTATAATGAATATTGTTTTTTTTTTAAGAAAAAAAGTGTGAATCAATGGATGTATCTTCAGAATTAGTTAAAAAGATTTGAATCTATTTTTTTTATTATAATGTGGAAACAAATAATTTGCAATTATGAAATATTTTCCAAATTTTTTGTTTAGTAGTATTTGAGGAAAAATAGTAAAAAATGTGGAGAAAACCTTTTCAAAGTGTAAAGGTTATGTCAAAGTAAAATGACAACTCTTTAAAATAAATTGGACATTGTATATTTAAATGTTTCAGATTTGGACATTAGATATTTAAATGTTTGAAATTTGGAAGCTTGAATCTTTTTTATGAATAGAGGTTTCGAAGACCTAGATTTATTTTAGAATATTCCGGTCACTCTTATGTTTCTTTTTGTTGATGGACCTCAATATTATATCATGTAAATTGGATTTGAATATTATATCATGTATATTACTCAAAGAATTGTTTACTTCTCTTAACCCTGATATCATTTTGGCTAGAGGAGACTATGTGTGACCATCTCACTGCCCTTAGATTTTCTGCCTTGATGAAGCCTGGCTGCGAATTCTATGCCATTGATGCACTTGGTCTTTCGGGGGGTACTCTATCTACCTGGAACCCTCGCTTGTTCAGATGTAAAGCTTATCTCTCCTTTGCTGGCATTCTCCTCCATGCAAGGTTCAAAGCACTTGACTCAGTCTTCTCCCTGGTCAATTGTTATGGTCCATGTGCCAATAGAAATACATTTTGGGATTCTGTAGTAGTTGGAGGCATCTTCTATTTTCCTAATCTCATCTTGGCTAGAGATCTAAAATTCACCACCTCTGCACTTGAGATCTGGGGTGAACGAGATCGTAGGGATCATCTGTCTCTATATGTCACTCAACTTTTTGACTCCATGAACATGGTTGATCTGGCCCCCACCAATATTGGGCCAACTAGGAGAAATGGCAGAGTTGGCTCTAATGGTGTTAGCAAACGTCTTGACAGATTTCTGGCCTCTTCCACCTTGGTCCCTACTCTGGGATGCTATAAATCTTGGATTCAGCCTTCTGAAATCTCTGACCACTTCCCAGTTTGCCTTGAATGGAATTTCATCTTACATTGTCATATTTATCCCTTTAAATTCAATCGAGCGTGGCTCCTTGAGGATGACTTTGATGCTCTCATTACATTTTCTTGGAAGGAACCTTCTCCTTCTACTGGACCCATGTTTAACTTCAACTATAAATTGCAGAGGCTGAAAAATGAGGTAAAGACTTGGGAAAAAAAGAAAAACAAGCTAAGGACCAAGGAGCTAGCTGAGATTGATATAGCCATTGTTGCTCTCCTCTCTTCACACCCTTCTAGTATTCTCTCTGATGTTGATACTCAATCCCTTGTTGTATTGAAAAGTAGGAAGGACTCCCTACTTGCCCATCATATTCTTACTTAGAAACTTAAGAGTAGGGTGGACTGGATTCAGGAAGGTGATGCCAACACTAAGTTTTTTCACTCCTTTGCCTCTGACAGGAGGAACTCGAAATCCATTTGGGCACTCAACAATCAGTTTGGGGAAACCATTGAGGATGACTCCAAGTTACACACTTTAGGGGCACAACACTTTGTTGAGCTATTCTCTGATGATGGAAAGACAAATATTGAGGCTCAACTTAATGTCATCAGACTCTTCATCACCTTTGTACAGGAAGAGGATGGGGAACTCTTTATGACAGCTTTCACTCTCCAAGAAGTTGAGGATGTGCTTAAAGGGTTCAAAAAAGATAAGAGCCCTGGACCTGATGGCTGGCCGGTGGAATTCTATCTTAATTTTTTTTTATCTTGTTGGGATGGAAATATTAAATGTCATTGAACATTCCAGATTAGAAGGTCGAGTCATTGGGGCCCTCAATGCCACCTTTCTTACACTTATTCCCAAGTGTGATAAACCCTCCTTCATGGGGGACTCCAGGCCCATTTCCCTTTGTAATTTGATTTACAAGACCATTTCCAAGCTTGTTGCAATTAGACTCAAGGTTGTTCTTGATAAGACCATTTCCAGGTATCAGTTTGGCTTCCTTCATGATAGACAGATCATTGAACCTGTTGGTATTGTCCAAGAAGCCCTTCATTCAATCAAGACCGAAAACCAACAAGTTCTGGTTCTAAAACTGGACTTGGTTAAGGCTTTTGATAGAGTTAATTGGTCTTTCTTGAGATTAGTCCTTCTTCAGATTGGAATTCCTGGCAACTTTGTAAGTGGGATCATGGGTTGTGTGGAATCAACAAACTTTGATGTTTTGATTAATGGTACTCCCTCAGTTTTTTTTCCTGTGTCTAGGGGCATCATACAGGGATGCCCCCTATCTCCAATTCTTTTTATATTGTTCATCGAAGGATTAAGTCTCTTGATCTCTCAGGCTCAAAGGGCAGGGGATATATCTGGCATCAAACTTGGCCCGAACCTCTACCTTACACATTTACTTTTTGTAGATGATGCTGTAATTTTTGGTGCTGGTACCCTATCAGAGTGGCAGCATTATAAGATCATTCTTGACACCTTCTGTAGTGCCACTGGCATGGAGATCAATATTGATAAGTCCTCCTTTCTCTACAATAACATTGATGAGGCCATCAGGCAACAAATCTCCAACATTATGCCCTATAAGATGGAGCCCATATCAGCTGGTTTTAAATATATGGGATATCACCTCAAGCCCCTGGGGTATGGTATCAAGGACTGGAGATGGTTTTTATTGAAGTTTGAAAAAAGATTGAACAACTGGACATATAAGCTCCTATCTCCAAGGGGCAGATTGGTACTAGTCAAGTTTGTCTTGACTAGTCTCGTTGTTTACTGGCTCACTCTTGCTCGTATGCCCAGTTCTATACTGAATCATATCAGGAGATATATATTTAACTTTTTATGGGGCTGCTCACAAGGAAAACAGAGATATCATCTTGCTGATTGGTCTACTATTTCCATACCCTACGCTCTCGGGGGTTGGAACATCAAAAATATTGAGTGGTTCAGCTTGGCATTAAGAACTAAAAGTCTCTGGCTTGTTCTGAATGGTACTGGGTTGTGGTCACATACTATTAAAAGTAAATATCTCAAGAATCTGCCTGTGGATGTGTGGCTCAGACAACAATCATTCAAAGTGCAGGGTACCTCCCATATGTGGAATGGGTTCGTCCGGGCCTTGTCCTGGATTACTAGGTGCCTTGGTTGGAAAATAGGCAATGGAAAGCATATAAAAATTGGTCTCGACCCCATAGCAGGTGTAACATCTGATTATACTCTTCCTGAAGGTATTCGTTTATAATTGGAGGATTATGGCATTGTTTCACTTTCTGATGCTCTCAATAGAGGAGTGGCCTGTACCTCTTCAGATTACTGGATCTCCGCAGATGATCTTGAACTTGCTGGAGATTGGAAGGAAGCCTGGTCTAATTATATTAAAGGACTGATGCACGGTGGAATTCACATCAGCAACAATCCTGATACTTTGGTATGGTTGTATAACAAGTCTTCAGGTTCGGTCAAAGCCAATCTGATGTATGATTTCATCGCAAATACCAATGTCTCTGATAGATCGGATGGTTATTTGAGCATGCTTTGGGAACTCCATATTCCACTCAAGATCATATGCTTCAGCTGGCTCAGTCTTCATAATAAAATCAATACTTATGATAATATGATCATAAAAGGATGGACTGGTCCTTATTGGTGTTGTCTTTGTAGATCTGCCTTAGAATCGGTGGAGCATCTTTTCCAGTATTGCAGCTTCACGAAGAAGATCATTGGCTTCATCATAGTTAAGCTTAACATTCCTCATTTCTGGAAGGATTCCTATTTACTCTCAATGTATCAAACTGGATCAGCAAAAGGAAAACTTTGATGTATCTTCCATTTTTTCGTATCTAGCACATCTGGCTGGCTAGGAACCATTGCATTTTTTAAGATAAGAAGCCTGATGTTACTGCAACTGCACTATCCATCTTGAACCATCTCCTCCTCTATCATGTCAGTACTCAGCATAAATTGTCCAAGAGGAATATTGGTCCTGCACCTTCATTGACCTTCCCTGCTGGCTTCTTTGACGGTGCCTCTATAAAGTACAAGGGTGGTGTTGGTGTCTAGCTACTGCTAAGTAATGATCACAATTTTAGCTTCAAACTGGGAGCTGGCCATAGCACAAACACCAGATCTAAATTGTTGGCCTTATGGACTCTTTTATTCTGTGCTAAAAGTATGGGTCTCCCCCATCTAAATATACATGGTGTTCAGTCATGTTGGGCCTATAGCTTCTTTGGTGCAGCTAACATAGCACTTGTATGTACTCTCTATACTTATGAAGAGCAGTGATTGGATGGAGTCTCCCAGCTTGCACCCATCTAGAACTTTATGGATTATTGTATCTGAGGATCATGTATTGATGTCCTCCTTCTGAACTTAGCTGGCACCTCTGCTGTCAATATATTTGACTCTGACATACTTAGACTCTGAGCTCAGCACTAGCTGAAGATGTACTTATTGTTTCCTTTGATTTCAATGAAATAGCAAGGAACGGATATTTTCCCCTGAAAAAAAAATTACTGGATTGTTATCATGTTTATAGTTTACTTTCTACCTTTGGCTAACATAACCTCTATTTATTGTTTGCTGAGCTTATGATGGCTAACATCTAATGTAAGAGAGGGACTCACTTTATTTATGTCAATAAAAGCAAGGTTCTTTTTTTATATTTATAATTTTAGTTTATTAAATAATATTTATTCATAATTATTTTAAAAACAAGGTTCCTTTTCTAAGGATATTTTTATATTTATAATTTTAGTTTATTAAATAATATTTATTCATTATTTTCTCGATAAGACTCCAAAATATTGTATATGTTAGCATTATATTTTTTCTCCACGAAGAGCATTGTAAATATTATTTTGGAGCATTGTAAATATTATTTTGGAGTCTTATTGTGTATGATATATATTATTTTGGAGCATTGTAAATATTATTTTGGAGTCTTATTGTGTATTATTACTTCATTCAATATTATTAATATATTTAACACCATTCAATCTCATGCGTAATATCATTGAACCACAAAATAATAATATTGTTTTTTTCCATTTAAAAATGATATTTTTATTTTTAAGTAAAGTAAAATTGAAATATATTTATCAAGTGTATATTATATTAAGTAATTCACATTTACTTTTTATCTTTTTATTTTTACATAATTTAGAATTAATTTTTCAGCTTTTTTAGTTCTATTACAAAAGACAATATTATTCATAAATACCTTATACCAAAAATAATATACATTCACTTGATTGCCTTCAAGAAGCCCATTCTACAGCGCACTAAGGGAGAGATGTGTAACTCCTTCCTTGCCCATCTTAAAGTTACAAATGTTATATATATATATATATATATATATATATATATATATATATATATAATTAAAAATAACATGTCCACTCATATTAACTTTAAATTATTTAGAAATGCATATATATAAAATTACACAAATTAGATAAATTAAAACCATAAACATTGCATGACACACTTTCTTGACATCTCCACTCTAAAAAAGGGGCTTGCATCTCTAAAATTTGATCCCCTTTTAGATGGATCTATGCTTGTTTTTAATATAATATTTTGTGGGGTGTAGTTAGGTAGGGTAATTTTTTTAAAATTGTTTTTAATATAATGTTTTTTAGGGTGTTAATTTTTTTATTTATTTTTAAATGCAATGATGGGGAGGGTTTAGGGAGTTAGGAGGGGATTTATTTTTTTTAATGTAATATATTTGTGTGGGGTTCAGGTCAAATATTACATATGGAAACATATTTCAAGTTTTCTTGTTTTTTTATTATTCATTAATTTTTTTTGAAGTATGCTTCTTTATGCTATTTGTCTTTTAACTATTTTTTGTTTTTAGTGATTAGGTACAACAATGACATGCTCCTTACATAAAGGAAGAAATTGCATATCCATTGATAATGATCCATTACAATGAAATTACATCAAGCAAAGAATTAATGTTATTCAAGTTCTTCTAGATGAATTGCAAGAGTCCGTTTGAAGAAATGAGAGTTTACTGAAACACTTGTGGGGAAGATGTCAAAAGATCCTCAACCATCATTGAGAGGGATGTTTGGAAAGGAGCACTTTGGAATTCTTGTAGACATACTAGACCCCGTGGAAGAGGACATTGATGTCCTTCATGAAAAATTCCAATTTCCATGAAGAATGTGTCCTGCATGATATTGATGATTAGTTTAATGTCTTGAAGAAAATGTTAAATTTGAAACTTTTTGATATGACATATTAGTATTTTTTTGACTTTCAACTTTATTTTAGAAATAAAATTTCTATATATAATGTTTTTAATATGTTATTTACAAATATATGGCATAGTTTTTCTTGAATTTATGTGAATAGTAACATTTTGGAATATAGTATGAAATAATATCTTTTTTATATACAAAAAAATCTATGAAAATCCATTGAAAATGGTTGTAAATGTCATTAGTTTCTAGAATTTCTTAGAATTTTTTCAATAAACAAAGTCTTATTTTGCTTATAAAAATGTCTTATTTTAAAGTAAAAATTGCAAAATGTATATGTTTTTCAATATTGTTATTTTGTTAAATGTCTAAAAAACACACTTGAAAAAGTAATAATATTTTATGACAAACATGATTCAAAGGCCCAAAAAATGCCTTAAAATGAAAGTGTGTGATATTGGTATCAACAATTTTTTAAATGGAGGTAAAAATATCTACTATAATTAGGAGAGAGAAAAACTAGAATTGTGTCCACTAACCTAGTTTAATTAGTGCAATGCTTAGAAAAGATGAGAGTTGCACATGTTTCACACCAAAACCTGCCAATCTAGCAATTTTATATCATGATGATGATGATGATGATGGTTAACGTCCCCTGAGACCAAACTTTGGTCTATCGGACCTAAAGAAGAGAATTAATTAGTTTGCTTTAAAGTTATATTTCTATGCTCAAAGAGCTTGGAAAGAAGTGTCCCGAGCTTACTATAATTTTGACAGGATAAAAGGCTAGGAAAGTCGGTATTGCAACAGAGATTATGAAACTGGGATCTAATGTGGGTGTACACAGGGCACTCTAAGAGGAAGTGATTTTCATCTTCAATGTTCTTACTCTCACAAAGGTGGCAGATCCTTTCTACCCATGGTGTTTTAGGGACTGTCCAACGACCAGTTTCACTATGGAGCTCATGCGAGTTCGTTCTTATCTTAGCTATGTTAATTTTTTTCTTAGTACTGATCAAAACAGAGAGATACTTTTGATCTTCTAAGGTAGGGTTGATGACCTCCTTATAATATCTTAATTTTCTTTTAGCCTCGAGATCTTTCTCACACCACAATTTTTCTTTAAACTTAGAAGAAGTAATATTTTTAATGTTATTAATATTCTGCAAAGCAACATTTTCATCGATCTCCCAATGATTTAACCAAGAGCTGGTATCTTTATACCACCCACGCTTGAGCCTTAAGTGTTTTTGGCTGGATTTTAAAGCTATCTTAGGGAGTCTATGGTCTCCCATGTTATTGATTTTGTTCTTGTATAATAGGAGTCTAGTCATAGCTAGGCTCTCAATGGGGGAAAGACCCACTTCTATAAGGAGAATAGGATAGGGTGTATTGTTTTTTATTTTTAGGTTATAAGTTATAAAACGCTTCTGGATTTGCTCGATCTTTCTCCAGGATTCTCTAGAGATACTGCAACCCCAAACCTCACACCCATACAAGATGACAGGAGTGACTAGAGTTTCAAAAAGGAGCTTCTTTTAATCCCACATCATGAGGTTTGCAGCTTTACAGTTATTTTCAAGACCAAAGTAAGCTTTCCACCCTCCATTAATCATTTTCTTAATGCTATAGTTCCAGTTGAGCTTGTGATGAATATCAATTCCTAGGTACTTGTAACAAGACACTTCCTCCAAGTTGCTATTGTCATACATAAAATTAGCGTAAGTATCATTCTTGGATTTGATAATCATAACTTTTGTTTTGTCAGTGTTAACAGTCTGTTGGGGCCTAGAAATTCGCAGGAGACAACAGTAAGGGATTCTCCCCAATCAGCGTTCCCAACTAGCCCGTTGACTGTTTGGTATAGGGAATCCCTCCGGTTTGCGGTCCGGCCACCGTAGGTCAAGTAACAAAACGAAGGTTTTACTGGTTGCGGCCCAGTCCACCGAGTTTTTGTATTTTGACTTAATGTATGCAAATGCAAATGCCTAACTAATAATGCAGGATGATGAGGATGCAGGGAGCATCACAATGTGATGCACAGGTTCTTACCTCTCATCTTAGGCTCACAAGCATCTGCATCACATATGCAAGAATGAAATAAACTAACTAACTACCTGCCTATCCACCTATCCCCGGGGAGCTAGAAAATGATTTATTTATGAGTAATGTGGATTATTCATGCCTTATAAACAGAAATTACAGATAGCTGATATTATTATCTACAACACATGAAAGATCAAAGATATTTCAACAATCAGATAGCCAATTGTTTATTAAGCAACATACATTACTCATAGTGGAAATCTTCATGAAATAAACCGGAAATCATTCATACAAGAACATAGGTTCAATGAGTTAGAACGGTCTCACAGTTAATGGACATAAAGCTGAAAATGAAATAGTTCCTCTTCAACAAATCCATAGCACAACATTTGAATATTCCACTAAGCTTTCTCCAATAGGCAAACTGTAATTTTCTATTGCAAAAGGAAATAGTTCTTCTTACAAGATGTCTTCGTCAATCTCACTGGGAAAAAGCCGCTTTCTTCTTCTAAGTCTTTTACATTTATACAAAAAAGTCAAACTGTTGGGCTGCCCAAAGTGACCTTTGGGCTTCCCAACCTCTCGTCTCCTTACGCTCTATTTTTCTTAAATGTTTTACAAAAATAGTTACAAATTATAATAACGACCAACCCTTCATGAGGAGGGGCCCACTTGACTATCAAGAAACTTTCTCCACGCTGCAGCCTCATTAGCGATGCCTTCAAAAGTACAAGGTTCTAAAAACTGAATATTTATCTCAAATTTCTCAGCTTGTTTCTTAATAGCCTCGACCCTGGACATGCTCAAATGGAACTGATCTTCAAGAAGCAGTATACTGATAGCTGGGTGATCTACTTGGCTTCTCAAGATCAGATCATCCATGGCTCTGATACCCTGCACCTTAGCTTCTTCCTCCTGGAATCTCTTCTGTAATAGCTCTACAAAGGCATCGTGATCTGGAAAAGCTTCAAGCCTCTCCTTCGCTTTTATCTGGCACCGGTTGAATGTATTGAGAAGTCTTCTAAAGAATTCGGTGCATAATCCCTTTGTCTTCTTCACTGCCTTCTTGAAATCTTCAGTGGTATTAACAGCAAACTCCACTAGGTTGTAGTCCCGTTTGACGGCCTACTGGTCTTTTGCCGGTAGCTCTGCTGGGGTTTCCTCGTTGTTCTCTAACCTTGCCATTCGTACAGTCAAGACCTCTAGGACGTCCTGGGACCTGTCCACAAAGTAGGATGCAGTTTCCAGAATCTCCTCCAGACGGCCATCGATCTGCAGCACTTTACACCTTTCCTGGTAGATCTCCCGCTTCAACTTTCCTTTCTATCCTCTTGATTATCCTTTTCGTTGCTCTATCATAAAACACAGTGTTGAAATCAGGGATTTCCTTTCCCTTTTCCTGGACAAATGGGACCAACATGAGCGTGGGAACCCTGGGTATGCTGGTAGCAGGTACTTAAGGGGTCTATACCTCGGGGTTTTCCACCTCCTAAGTCTACCCTGCTGCTGTTTCAGAAGCTGACTACTGTGTCAACTTTATTCTTTCAGCTTCTTTCTTTTGAAGCTCCTCATCGAGCTTTCTCTGTGCTTCCTCTGCTTTCTCGACTGCTTCCTAAGCAGCTCTTCTTTCTTATTCTGTATGAATCCTTTCTGCAGCTTCTTTTTCTAACCTCTGGGCTTCTTCATTTCGCTTTTGGGATTCTTCTTCAGCCTTTGCCTGTTCGTCCCCTTTTCCACCTTTGGTGGCGATCTTTTTCTTGAATCTTCTCATTAGCATTGTCATGTTTGGGGCGCTTCAGAAGACCGATTCGTCCTTATCAAAATGGTGGGTGTACTCGAAGTGCACCTTGTGTTCCTTGCAATGTTCAATAACCTTGCCTTGGGTGTCATTTCTGCGGTAGGGCATCTCCCCAAAATGGAACTTCTCCAACTCCTCTATGAATTTAGCAGCTTGTTTCACCTTGGTGAATTTATAGCTTCCTAGCTTGAACGGCAAAGGAGGGTAGGCAGTCTTCTTATGTTCGAACAGAAAACTGCCTATTCCATCTATGAACACTTGTTTGACCGCCTCCTTGTGGACTATGTAATCCATTGCATATTTGGGCAGCAGTGAAGGTGGTCTTGATCCTCCGAACATCCGGAAGTACATGCCATTTTCAGTTAAGAAATAATCTGCATATTCTTCTATCACTTGCATGGCTTCTTCCGACATACAGTCACACTCCTTCCGGAAAATGAGTGTGTAGCGAGGCATAATGAAGTGCTCACAGACCTCTCTGTAATGGCTATGGTACTGGTGAGCCCACAATGGTCTATAAGCGGCATAAACAGGCATCCTTTCCCTGTCCCAGATGCACCTGAGACCGGGGAAAGCCTGGTTGCACAATATGCAATCTATTAATATTGAACTCATGTAAAACTCCGATCTTTTCTTGGACTCTCCCTCCAAGGCTGAGGTCACGCAAGAAGAAAGACTGCTGGACACCATGCTGGCCCAATTGAAGACTGTGCCTTGAGTTGCCACATGAAAAATAATTGGTATCCATTCAAGTTTAAAGAGTCTGCCATGAGCTCTCCCAAATATTCTGTTGAGCATCAAGGCTATGAATCTGTAGGGAGCCTTCAAGCTCGCCGTATCATACTCACTGGTCGGTCTGTGTCGAAAATGCTTTCCCTGCAACATCATTCTCCTAAGAGTTTCCACCAGTTCCATTTTGATGCTTTTTAGCCAATCCTCTGACAAGAAAACCTGGGCTTCTGGTAGGTGATAAGCCAACGCCACATATCCAGGGCTAAATGCAGCATAGCCCTGTCCTTCAATATTTCCCATTATCATTGTAGTGGTGTCTACTCGGGGCAGAATCCATCCAATTACCTCAGAGCATGGGAATAGCTCTAGTCTGGTGTCAACTTTCATGAGAGAAGATTTCTCTATGTTAGCATAAATGGATTCTTCTTCGAGGCCCATGTCGGGAACCTCCCTGCGGGAAATCAATCTATATACTTCACCCCATTTGTACTTGGGTTCCACACCAGAAACACATTGAGTGTCTTCATATATGTACTCGATTTTTGTGACCTCTTCTACTTCTGGTCCTTCTTCGACCATAGGGGCCTTCTTCTTCTGCCTCTTGGACATGGTGGATTCGAATTATTCTTGCCATATATAACATTGTAATATTGATCAATTCAAGTTGCAGACATTCACAAGACACTATGCAACATTTTATTCTTTCTCTGTGTATCATGACAGCAACTAGTCCATGAAGCTAGGATATAAGCTTGCATAACCTGACTGGCCTGACTAACAGGACTATTACAACCAAATGCACACTATCTTAGCATGATACAAAACAGTCCTGTATGATATTAAATCATTCCATCAACCATCTTTTAGACTGCAATAAAACTACATCCATATGCGATGTGCCATTTTCATGTGTCTTAATGTGATAGCAAGTAGGGAAGCAAATGCATGCATCTACGGCCTAAAAATGCCCTGACCATTAAAATGCGATGTGCAGTGTTCAGTAGTTTAGTCCGTGTATATCAACAAAAGAGATAATTGGAAATAGTTATATGCAGTATGATTGTGAGAGTCTCTTGCATTTTATAATAACAAACATTTAACAATAAATAGCCTAGCCGGACTAAAATGAACAAGGACTTGTGCAGTTCGCAGGGGAAAATTTACATTAAGCCGACTACACATTTCACTCTCTGCGGGCATTATTGTCGTCCTATTGCAAAAAATGCTCCTATCAAACTCACTACCCATGCGATTCACAACTAACAAACCACAACAGCGGCATATTCCTTCTAACTAACTAGGGTTTCTAACAACCGAGCCCAAATGGACTGCGCGGGACGGCGTGAGTAACACAGGCTGGGGTTCGAGAAAAACGGGCAATATGAACCTCGAACAAAAGGAGGGATTACCAAAAGCTTATAGAAAAATCACAACAGAACCTCCCCCTGCACCTCATTATCATACACAGGGCGGCTTGGTGCAGGCGGCGTAACGGCCGCCTGCCCCAAACCCCTACCCACCGCGCGCAAGGTTGCGCACCAACAGCCGTGGGTGAAAAAAATGCTCCATAGGTCGAAAATTCCAGTGCTAGCAATCAAAATAAACCCCCCCCCCCTCTTATTATATAAGCATACATCTAATGGGGCGAAGGAAACCATCGTAACTAAGACTTACCGCATCAATCTTTACACATGCCTCAAAAGGAACAGGAGAAGGTGAGTAAACCTACCTGGCATGGAAGTATCCAACATAGAGAGGTCTGGAAAGCCTCGTGGTGGAGACACCTGTGCTGAGGGTACCGCAAACGATGAACCGGTCGACAGCACGACAACGATGGGCGCGGTAGTTAGAAAAAAAACGATAGAATAATACCTTGCTTCCCCGTGAATATATAGACATGGCCCGCATGTGAGAAACTTAACGGATCGGACGGGAAATAACTCCGGATCGGGAGGCAAAGCGCTGCTCCTTCCTCAACGGCGGAAAGCCATGGCATAAAACCCTCCGCAATGATAGGAAAGGCCCACCAAAAAAACTAATGGTCGGACGTCAGAGGCCTTTTGGGTGGGAAGCCAAAAGCTCAAACTCTTCCGCAACGGCGGACACTCATAACATAAACCATCCGTAAAACTGAAGTCAAAAACCAAATGACTATACGTCAAAAGCCTAATGCTTTTCCCATCCGCCACGTCGGGTCCTCAAAACTCAACCCCGTCCACAACGGCGGAGAGAGCGATGATAAAAGGCTCCGATACAAAGCCAAAAGCCAACTGAAACACATAACTCGGAAGGAAAGTGAAAACCCATCCGTAACGGCGGACAAGGAAATAACCCCACCTTCAGACGTAAATCCAAAAGTCATCAACCAAAGGATTGGAGAGGAAAACAAGGCCAAACCAACAATCCGTCCGCAACGGCGGAAAACCAAACCGCAGATTTCTCCGCAACGGCGGGAAACGAAAAGGCAAAAACATCCGCAACAGCGGGAATGTCAATTAAACAAACTTCTGATTCAGAGTGGCTTCAAAGGTATTCAAAATTAACGATAAGGCTTGATAAAAAAGGGAAAATTGCCAGCATTAGAGGGAGATGTAAGCAGGTGGTAAACCAATTCAGAATGAGAAACTCTTTCTAAAAGTTCCCTGACCCAATCAAAGCATAAAATCAAGCTAACCAAAGCAAAAGGAGGGTCCTAAAAAAATTTGGAATTTTGGGAAAATTTTTGCAGCTGCAACAATTGGCGACTACCTGGTGAACCCCATATCTCTGAATTAACTCCTTCCCAGTCCAAGACTGTCTGAATAAAAATGAAATCTTCTAGATGCTTGTATTCCTAAGCAAGCCAAATAATGCATTTAAAATATTTAAAGAAGTCCATTCTTTTGGGAGATGGTAACATCAGAAGTATTGCAAGTCTGAATAACTCTTTTGAGGCCAACTAAGTGAGGTATATTTTGCCTGTCCTCAGGTAGTTTACAGCTTGGACACCACAGGAATGTAACAGAGGGTAAACAGTATTATCCTTTTGTTCCTCATTCCCATGCCAACTGCCCTTTTGTGTCTTTTGAACTTTAGTTCTTTTGATATGAGTCCTCCTGCAAGCCTTTCTTACTGAATTTTAATTCAGGATCCTCTATCCCATAGTGTCCTTTTGTGTGAACAATGTACTTCATATTTCAGTTCACGGACGGAGAGGATCTTGTGGCCATTTAGTACTTCATGCTTTGATATTTTGCTTTGATATGTATTGTTTTTCTTCAAGGAGTTTTGACTCTTGATAGATTTTTTGATTTTCTGAATATATGACATGGGATCATTTATATATGACATGCTGTTTTACTCTGCTTCCTTTCCGTGGGTGTTTTACCGTCACCCCCTTGGATATTTAAGATGTGAAATGGATGGAGCCTCTAAATAGTATTCCAGACCTCTTTTACTTCTGAGTTATTTACAGGGGTTAAGTCAGACTTCAATGAATGCATTGCCAGTTAGGAACACTGCTACTAGAAGACATTCTATACTTTTAAAGCACAGTCTTTCGCTCAAGATTTCAGTTAATAGAGAACCCTGATGTTTCCATTGCAACCAAAATTTTGCCTCCTTATTCAAAACCAAAATAAATGCTAGCAAAGCAATAAAAGAAACAGCATCAAAGCAGATAAAAAAGTAAAAGCATCCAATCATTAAAGAACACAAAACAGTTTATTTATGTACAAGCAAAAAGAAAAGAAAATTATTTCCCACCCCTGAAAATCTTTAATCATGAGGAGTTAAAGGATGGGCTGAATAATAGAAATGAGTTGTTTAACCATGATCTGGTTGTGCTATTTTTGAAACTGAACCCATGTCTACTATTCTGTAATCATTTCTTACAGCCTGAGGAAGTTGAAGGAGCTCAGGCTGAGTGTCAATTATCGAACTAGCCTTTCTTGAAGTAAGATGTCTTAATGCAAGCTCAATCAGATAATTTCCAAGGACATACTCAGTAGATTCATTTCCCTCTCCTAGCTTAGTGACATTGTGCTTCATATAAGGCTCTCTTAATATCTTAATTAGGTTTGGGCTGCCCTTCTGAGGTAACCACAAGTGTGACCAATCTGAAGCAAAGTACCCATTCAATCTTGCTGTCCAATCTCGGTTCAGGATCATTCCATATCCATCAGGTATGTCTGCTACTACAATATCAATGTAATGACATATCCTTTCATTTGCAGACAATCGAATCAAAACATTTTCCATCTCCCCCACTACTTTGACACTAGTCTTGTCTAGTTGGGTGACGTCCCAAGTAGTAGGCTTTAGCTACCCATTAAGTTTTTTGCAAACTGCCAGAGGCATAACATTCATCGATGACCCAGAGTCCACCAAACAATTATGCACCTTATGATTCAAAATTTCAAGAGTCACAAGAAAGGGTGGAGCGCTGGTTTTCCTTGTCCTAGTTAATTCGATCTTTTCTTCCATAGGTTGGTTTTTTGTGGGCATCCCCTCTTTAAGTTTGTCAGCTTTTCCTTCCTCATCATCCTCCACCGGTTTGGCTGGTTCAACAAGTGGCTCTGTTTCCTGTTTACAAGTGATGGCTTTAGGCATATCATTTTTATCATTCACTTCTACCTGCCTCTTGACTTTCTCTTGCAATTCTTTAACCTTTAGAAGTATTGCATTGTCCTTAATTGCTAAGTTCTTATCTTTTGTGGCTGTAGGCGTACATTGAGACTTGAGAGCATTTTCCTCTGTGTTAAACAGTGAAACCCCATTCCATAAGAACATTGTATCATCATCTTGCTTCTCTATGGTCTGTTCTTTTCCTCCTTTTTCACCACTGTCTTCAGTCAATTTGGGATTCGGCAACTTATTCATTACCAAAGACATTGAATTCAACCATTGAGGGCACTTCTTCTCCGAGTGAGGTTGCTGGTGGAACGTACAGAAATTATCCCCCCCTATTTCTGTTATATTTATTGAGGCTAACTTTGGGGAAGGGATTTTCCATTGGTTGTTATCCTCTCTTTTCGGGTAACGGGGCTCATAAGTTTTCTGAATGTCCCTTCCCTTTTCTAGATCAATTATTCGGTTGGATAACTTCTGCATCATCTTCAGCATTCCCTGATAATCTAATGAGTGATCCTCTTTATATTTAGACAATAGTAAAGCTCTTCTATCAGTAGTTTTCTCTCTAGGAAAATCAGGATAATATTCTACACTTTCCCTCTCAGCCTCTACCCTTTCGGCCAATGTGGGTTTGGCTTTCATTTTGGCAAACATGGCCAGCTCGGGTCCTAGGGCTGAGGTAAAATACTCAATTAAAACCTTGTCTGAAGGTCTGTCAGTTTCAGAAAAGTTATTTAGGTATATTAAAAATCTTTGAGTGAAACTACATATTTTCTCATTCTTCTCTTTTCTTAACAAACCAAGACCTTTCATTAATGAGGCATGCATTTTTTGGGTGGTGTACTTACTTATGAAAACCTTCTCGAAGGTGTCCCAATCAGGAATCGAATTTGTAGGGAGACTGAAATACCAGGATGCTGCTGCTCCTTTCAGGGTGTGAGGGAACAGTCTACAGACCACATCTTCATATTCCCCAGCCCTTAGCCCTTCTAATGCTAGATAAAAACTTTGCAGGTGGTCGTTTACAGCAATCCTTTCTTCGGGGTCGAACTTAGGCAACAGCTTGTCAAATCCTTGAGGTAAGTTATGCAAAGGCGGTGTAAGGTTCAAAGGAGACCTTGCTTTCCATGTTGGTAATGGGTTGGGCTGATTTACATTGATTCCAGCCATAGGCACAACTACAGGAACAAGAGTTTGAACAAAGAACCACACAGGATGAGAAAAGGATTTCTTACTTCAAAGGTATAACCGAAATCTGTAAGTACTTAGGTTAGGTTACAAGCTTCAAACACCTGCTGGTAAGGTAGTCTTAGGAAAAAATCACTTTCTATGGCTAGCCAGGCACTGGCGGCCCTCCTTCTAGCGCCAATTCTGTTGGGGCCTGGAAATTCGCAGGTGACAACAGTAAGGGATTCTCCCCAATCAACGTTCCCAACTAGCCCGTTGACTGCTTGGTATAGAGAATCCATCCGGTTTGCGGTCCGGCCACCGTAGGTCAAGTAACAAAACGAAGGTTTTACCGGTTGTGGCTCGGTCCACCGAGTTTTTGTATTTTGACTTAATGTATGCAAATGCAAATGCCTAACTAACAATGCAGGATGATGAGGATGTGGGGAGAGTCACAATGTGATGCGTAGGTTCTTACCTCTCGTCTTAGGCTCACAAGCATCTGCATCACATATGCAAGAATGAAATAAACTAACTAACTACCTGCCTATCCACCTATCCCCGGGGAGCTAGAAAATGATTTATTTATGAGTAATGTGGATTATTCATGCCTTATAAACAGAAATTACAGATAGTTGATATTCTTATCTACAACACATGAAAGATCAAAGATATTTCAACCATCAGATAGCCAATTGTTTATTAAGCAACATACATTACTCATAGTGGAAATCTTCATGAAATAAACCGGAAATCATTCATACAAGAACATAGGTTCAATGAGTTAGAACGGTCTCACAGTTAATGGACATAAAGTTGAAAACGAAATAGCTCCTCTTCAACAAATCCATAGCACAACATTTGAATATTCCACTAAGCTTTCTCCAATAGGCAAACTGTAATTTTCTATTGCAAAAGGAAATAGTTCTTCTTACAACATGTCTTTGGCAGTCTCACTGGTAAAAAGCCCCTTTCTTCTTCTAAGTCTTTTACATTTATACAAAAAGGTCAAACTGTTGGGCTGCCCAAAGTGACCTTTGGGCTTCCCAACCTCTCGTCTCCTTACGCTCTATTTTTCTTAAATGTTTTACAAAAATAGTTACAAATTATAATAACGACCGACCCTTCATGAGGAGGGGCCTACTTGACTATCAAGAAACTTTCTCCACGCTGCAGCCTCATTACTGATGCCTTCAAAAGTACAAGGTTCTAAAAACTGAATATTTATCTCAGCTTGTTTCTTGATAGCCTCGACCCTGGACATGCTCAAACATAGCTGATCTTCAAGAAGCAGTATACTGATAGCTGGGTGATCTACTTGGCTTCTCAAGATCAGATCGTCCATGTCTCTGATATCCTGCACCTTAACTTCTTCCTCCTAGTATCTCTTATGTAATAGCTCTACAAAGGCATCATGATCTGGAAAAGCTTCAAGCCTCTCCTCCGCTTTTATCTGGCACCGGTTGAATGTATTGAGAAGTCTTCTGAAGAATTCAGTGCATAATCCCTTTGTCTTCTTCACTGCCTTCTTGAAATCTTCAGTGGTATTAACATCAAACTCCACTAGGTTGTAGTCCCGTTTGAGGGCCTGCTGGTCTTTTGCCGGTAGCTCTGCTGGGGTTTCCTCGTTGTTCTCTAACCTTGCCATTCGTACAGTCAGGACCTCTAGGACGTCCTAGGACCTGTCCACAAAGTAGGATGCAGTTTCCAGAATCTCCTCCAGACGGCCGTCGATCTGCAGCACTTTACACCTTTCCTAGTAGATCTCCCACTTCAACTTTCCTTTCTGTCCTCTTGATTATCCTTTTCGTTACTCTATCATAAAACACAGTGTTGAAATCAGGGATTTCCTTTCCCTTTTCCTGCACAAATGGGACCAGCATGAACGTGGGAACCCTGGGTATGCTGGTAGCAGGTACTTGAGGGGTTTGTACCTCGGGGTTCTCAACCTCCTGAGTCTGCCCTACTGCTGTTTCAGAAGCTGACTGCTATGTCAACTTTATTCTTTCAGCTTCTTGCTTTTGAAGCTCCTTGTTATCTCTAGGGTTGTTCTTAGTTTTTATTGTGTAATTTTGAATTTCCTTTGATTTTGCCTTGGTTGGTTTTCAATTCTTTTTTGGATTTTTATGC
>LPNX010628339.1:0-46405 GCA_001517045.1 Pseudotsuga menziesii
AAGTCCTACGGTGAATGTTTCAGAAATTTCTGAGAATCCCTTCCTTTCTGTTGAAGTCCAGCCTGTTCCGACAGAAGTGGAAATTGTGCCTGAGTCGAAAAGCCTACTAGTCGAGGGCAAGAAAATTTCAGAAGCTCATGTGGAGTGCGTGACCGATTCGGTCATGAATGAAAAATCAGTTAAAGTGAATTCCTCTGTTTTGCATAAGAGCGGTGAAANGTGAATTCCTCTGTTTTGTATAAGAGCGGTGAAAACATTCACCCTTTGTTCGTTAACTGTCTACTGGACAAGGTCCGTAGAATGGAGGAAAGAATCCGTGAGGTATCTGCTAGCAGAGATCTATTGAAAATCGAAAATATGGGGATGAAGGAGAAAATAGATGTTAGCGACAAGCACTTGTTGCGGTTGAAAAACCATAAGAACAAACTCATCAGGCGTGTCCTGAAATTGCAGGACCAAAATGAGAGGAATGAAGAAAAGTTACGAGAGTTGAACGCTCAGATCGCTTTAATGCAATTTAAAACACCTTCGCCCAATCACTCCAGTGGAGTAAACATTCAGGTCTTTGGTGCCCCAGTGAATATATAGTTTTTAATCATGGTTGGTTATATGGCTGAATGTCAGGTAATTCGTTATGTTGAGATTATTTGATTTATAATTCTATTTCACCTGCTGTTACGATTTTCTAAATATTTCTTTTGTGNTTGGTTATATGGTTGAATGTCAGGTAATTCGTTATGTTGAGATTATTTGATTTATAATTCTATTTCACCTGCTGTTACGATTTTCTAAATATTTCTTTTGTGGATCGCAGATATTAACTCCCCAAAATTTTGAAGAGATCGGCATAATCCCTACTTTGCTGGAATCGAATCACGGAATGAAGAAACAGTTTGACAGGTTCCTCTGTTTTATCTTACGATCCTGTAGGCTGAGTGAGAGATTAAGGGCTAAAAGAAAAACGACAGGTTTCACTTGTCGTTTTCCTTTGGCGAGTAGTTAGGGATCGTGAAGATTTGTTTTTGATCCCAAATATGCTATCATGGGTAAAAGGAATGTATTTAATAGACTGTTGGCATTATGCTCAAGGGGGGGGAATACTATTGTGATCGTGAAGATTTGTTTTTGATCCCAAATATGCTATCATGGGTAAAAGGAATGTATTTAATAGACTGTTGGCATTATGCTCAAGGGGGGGGAATACTATTGTAATGCAAGTACTGAACTGCTGGTTCTAACCGGATGGGCTGCTAGGCGGTTTCCTGCCTGTTGACATTTTGTTTTGGGACTGGTGATGTTGGATTTACATCTTATTAAGTTTTAAAACTGGTTTGCGTTTATGACATCTCGCAGTTGTTAGTATTTGTATTTCTTCAGTTTATATCTTTCGTTATAGTTCATTTTCATTAATTATGCGAAAGTAATCTTTTAAGTATTCGCTGCTTCTGGTTTTCAGTCATATTGGTATAATCTGTCATGTATTTAATAATTGTTATTATTGGTATATGATAGTTAGTAATGCATGTATTAATTTGCAGGCTTTAAATGTCTTTACTATTCTGCAAATGAGATTTTACATTACGTTTTCCAGTGTTTGCTGAGAATCAGTATTAGTTTAATTGTGCTCCCGATCGGGATAGGGGTTAGAGTAGGAATTTAGGATTTATTTAATGTTATTTTTCTGCATGATATTAAAACTGTGAATATGATTACCTATGTTCCTGCAGAAACATGTTTAGCTTATGCCTTGATGTAAATGCTGTATATGTGTGTATATGGTTAACAGTATTGTATTAGTTTTTGTTTGTTTCTAAATTCTGCCGTATCTATATAACAAATTTGTGTATAGTGTTTTCATACAACAGTAACACAAAACTCAGTTTTAACTCTACTAAATCATTAAGTTTAAGCACCTACTAATCGATAGCACTAGTTACCCTTTTAGGATCCCAGGCTAACAGAGCCTATAAACCTGTCGGGAACGACTACCTGAAACAGCTTGGAACCTGTTCTAAGGATCCCGGACTGGGTCGTTTTCCCCCGTTGTGGGCTGAATCACACACGCCCGTCAACAGGTTCTAAAACCGTCTTGAAACATATATTGTGGGGGGTTTATAAAACTATCCACAAATCCTCAATTAGTATATAACTATTAATTATGACTCATGGATAGAGAATTTGACCACCACATGAGCCCTAAATTTTTACCTAAGAAAGAGATATGTGCATAATAGGATATGGAGGTGACCCTAGGTTTGTAATATAGTTATACAGGTCATTGTGTCATAGTGTTATAAGTTCAACTCATATCTCTAAACACCTTTGTGATTAACTTAAAGTGCCAAGTAAAAGTCACTCTCGAAGAGTACATAGAGACAAGCTTATATATGCAATGTGTGTGTCCATGTGAATTCCCATCTTCTAGTATCCTAAGTTGGGAATTTACCTCTATGTTTTCAATCACTCTTTTACTACTTAAAATGAATCCCATGGGAATCAAACATTGGTCAATAGTGTAGTGTAAGGCTGAAATATTTGATAGGGGCCATAAAACTTGAGAAACTAATTACTTTTTTCCTTGAGATATGTTCTATTATAAGGCCAAAGATGTAAAAAAATTTGATCCACTTCTTCAAAGTAAACAACCTTGTAGGGTGACATTTTGGTAGCACCATGATACGTGGTATTGTACTACCTTTCTACAAGGGAGGTGTAGTGGGGGTGGGGGGGTAAGGGGTGGGGGGACTACTAAACCCAATGGAAACATAAATAAATGTAAAACCCAATGGCTAAAAATATTTTTATGGTCAAAACCTCACAACCTCTATTACTTTTTATTAACTCCAATATCTCAAGTTTTGTAGTATCTAGAAGTATTATGACATATATCATCATCATGGAAATTAATGTTGTCATCATCATCATCATTAATGTCATATGGTACATCAACATTATATTGATCATCGTCCTCATTGTCATCATCATCATCATCAACATTAAGTACATCATCAAAAAAATCATCGTCATCATTTATCATTATGGTCACGCATATGCCATTAGTGTTCTTAATCACTCATTGACATTAGGATTCATGTCATGTAATTGTTAAGGTCATTTATATGTTGTTACAATTATTTCGATGATAATAGGGTTGTTTAGATGTCGTTACAGACATTTAGGTTCCATTAGAATCAATTAGGATCCAAAAGTGATACCACATGCATAATCATCGTTCACATCCACATCCACATCATCATCATCATCATCATACAATAAATCAACATCATTGTCATCGTCGTAGTCATCATCAATGTCATCATCAGTATACTATTGCGATAATAATGAGCAAGGAGCCATACTACCTCACAAGAATGGATGATATAGTCTTATACTTATCAAATCATATCCACACAGTCCATCATAATTATCGTAATGCATCATCGTCATGTTGTTAGGGCCAATCATATGCCATTAGGTTCTATAAAATGTTGTTGGGGACACTCAAATGCCATTAGAGAAATTTAGGTGACATTAAGGTAGTTTACCCCTCATTAGGATTAATCAAGATCCAAAAGTGCCATGATTATGATCATTTAGGTGCCACCATGATAAATCAAGATCCAAAAGTACTATCACATGAATCATGATCATTGACATAGACATTGATATATTTGACGTTATGTCGGATGTTTTCTGAACACAATTCCTAGCTCTAAACCTAGTGCAATTCCTAGCACGGTTCAAAATTTGGCATTATTTTAGGCACTATACATGGATCTATACCTGGATCTATGTTGGATGTTTTCTAGGCACAATTCCTGTCTCTATACTTGGCACTATGTTGAATGTGGCCCCTTCCTGCAACAAACCTATAGAATAATTTGATCCAAGAAAATATGTGAAGAAAGGTCATATGCTAATTGTATGGTAAATTTACAATAATCCAATATGGTTAGGGAGGGCAATAGGTGATGTCTACATATCCCTTCTAGTGCTATTCAGGGGTTGTGGAGAAGAAAGCCAACTCGATAACTCTGTCTGTGTGGTTCTCAACCCACCGGGTTTATCAAGTACCTCAGGCCTTCATTCACCACTCTAATGCAGTCTGAGGACAAAACCACTGCATGCAAGCAGCCAAACAACTATTCAAGATTTTACAGGGGAAAAACACAGTCGACCAGAACGTAGGTACTCACAGCAATCTTCAACCGATACCACCATAAAAAGGGAAAACACAGCCCAACAATCATGGGCAAATAGTAGCCCACAACACCCAATCGTCAATGCAATCGCTGGAGAAAATTACACAGACCAGATAATGGGAAAAGGAACAGACTCCCAATCTATACGTGTGGGGAAAAAACGCAGTCAACCAAAACTGTGAAAGGAATTATGGTCACGACTCAACAATAGAGTAGCATAATCGTTACACAGGCTTGATGATGGTGGAGAAAGACACAAAACTATACATGAACAGAGGAAATAATCAATCCGCAAGCCAACAAATCTATGAGGCAGAGGAGAACGAACCCCCATCAATGAATTGCTGCCCCCTTTTAACTATGCTCAGTATGAGGGAAATGAATAGACTCACGATCAAGATAGTGGGCAGACTGATCGACAATCTCCTCATGGAGAGAGTGCATGCATGGGTGTAGTGGTTCCTGCTAGCCAATAGATGCCCCAACTAACAAAAGAATAAACTAAGGTGGTGGTTTGATGAGACAAGGGAAAGTGAGAAAAAGAGAGTGGTGACACATGGCTCTGCCCCCATGACTCCATGTTCAGCATTCCCCCCTCCTTATCCTTTGGAATCATGCCCCTTCTCAATTTGGTTGCAGTGAACATAGCTAGTTGGGTTATTTAATTAAAATGCACATGTACATGATGCCACAATTTAATATATCATTAGAGGAAATTTGAGGTCTAAAATGGGCCTCCTAAGGAAAATAATAAAATAATAGTTAAAATAATAAAATAATAGTTAAAATAATAAAATAATAGTTAAAATAATAAAATAATAGTTAAAATAATAAAATAATAGTTATTAATTTTGGAGGAAGAATGAAAAAAACTACTTTTTGTGTTTGTATTTTCGACATTTCTACCTGTTTGTTTACTCAAATTCTGAGAGGGAGAGCTCGTTGGATACGGAACTTAATTTCACATCCAATGAGTACCCACACTGCATACTTTTGACGGACAAAAAAGTAGTTTTCTTTTATGACAAATATTCCAATTCAACCATTATGGTTGACTTAATTTATTGAAATTCTATTGGTTCTTGAATTCCAACTCACAAAATTTATTATTGGTGCGTTTTCTTATAAGGCCCATTTTAGACCCCAAATTTCCTTTAATGGCTGTATGTCTCGATATACCATTGGTGACAATTCCAAATCCGAAACATAGCATAACCAAATCGATGGTGGGGCCTTGGCCTTTAGCTCCACACCATGATTATTTACAATATATGTACCATGTATATTTAATGCAAATGGGGTCAAAACCAGGGTGTTACATTCCCCTCCCCCTTCAATAGCACTATCCTCGGTGCTTTACAAAATTTGAACAAAATGCTACACTGGTACCGCCTCATTTTTCTGTAGGATTGAACAAAAATGGATGTGCCAATCGCATGGCATCCTCTAGCTCCCACATAGCCTCTTTAGGGCCGTAGTGCTCCCATTGCACCTTTACCTTCCCTATGGCTCGGTTCCGGAGCATTGTGACCTTCCTGTCGAGGATGAGCATTGACTCGATTTGGAACTCTCCCTCGGGTTCCACCTAAATCACATCCCAATTTATCACATGGTTAGGATCATGTACATATTTCTTAAGCAAAGAAACATGAAAAACATTATGAGCTCTAGTACTAGTAGGTAATGCAAGTCTATATGCAACATGCCCTATTCTTTCAAGCACTTCAAATGGCCCACAATATCTTAGTGACAGCTTGGCACAAATTCCAAGCTTCAAGGAACTTTAATTTGATTTCACTCTGAGGTAAACATGATCCCCAACAATGAAATCTCTATTCATCCTATGCTTATCTGCATAGATTTTCTGTCTGTCCTGTGCTGCTTCAGATTCTGCCTAATCCTTACAACTTCTTACTCCATTTCCTTGAGCAATTCTGGTCCAAGCACAAATCTGTTCACTAGGTTATCCCAAGTCACTAGTGTCCTACACCTTCTTCCATATAAAGCTTCATACAGACTAATCCCCAAGGATGCTTGCTGTCCATTGTTATAAGCAAACTCTACCAAGTGTAATTAATCTTCCCACTTGGTTGGTTTGTCCATCACGTACATGCGAAGCATATCTTCAAGCACCTGATTAACTCTCTATGTCTGCCCATCTGTTTGAGGATTGGATGCAGTGCCAAAGTTTAGATTTGTACCCAAATCTGCAAACAACCCCTTCCAGAAATTGGAAGTGAACTTGACATCTCTGTCAGAAACTATTGCCTTCGGCAATCCATGCAATTTGAAAATCTCCTTCATGAAAATATTTGCAATGTCATCAGTCTTATGCGTAGACTTCATTGGTATAAAATGTGCTACTTTTGTTAACTTGTATACCATAACCTTGATGGAATCATGTTGTCTCCAAGTCATCAAAAATCCTGTGATAAAATCCATGGAAATAACTTCCCATTTCGATTCCGGAACTGGCAAAGGCTGCAACAAACCTGCTGGATGTTGATGCTCAACCTTTACCTGTTGACATTTCATGCACCTTGAAATGTACTCAGCCATGTCCTTTTTAATTCCTGGCCAAAAGTACTGCTTTCTAGCTGTAGCAATTGTCTTCTGATATCCTGGGTGACCAAAATACAGAGCTTGATGGATTTCATTCATAACAACTCTCCTCAAATTTGCTACATTCGGAATATAAATTCTACCTTTATAAGTAAGAAGTCCATCTTCTTCCAATTTATATCCTTCATAATTATTCTCAATACTTTGCTGCTGCAATTTGTCTTTTACCTGCTCATACAATTCATCTCCAGCAACATGATTAACAATCTGCTGCCTCAAATATGATTGGCAAATACTAAGAAATGCCACATGCATTCCCTGTACCTTCCTACTGAGTGCATTGGAAAATATTGCTTGATTTCGAAATCAAACTCACATAAAAATTCCAGCCATCTTGCTTTCCTAGCATTCAGAGTAGGTTGATCAAACAAATACTTCAGACCACAGTGGTCTGTCCTGAGCTCAAATCTTCTACCCATCAAGTAATGCCTCCACATCTTGAGAGAATGCACTATGGTTTCAAGCTCTAGATCATGAGTGGCATAGTTCTTCTCATGCTCCTTCAACTTTCTCGATTCATAACATATCATGAAGTTGTCCTGCATAAGGACTCCTCCAATCCCTTGTCCGCATGCATTGGTACATACCACAAAATCCTTTTCTGGATCTGCAACTTTTAAGATTGGTGCACTGGCGAGAAGATTCTTCAACCGCTGGAAGCTTTCTTCACACTTCAAAGTCCATTCGAATTTTATCCCCTTCTTTTGCAAAGAAGTGATGGCATGTGCAACCTTGGAAAATCCTTCAATGAATCTCCTGTAGTATCCTGCAAGTCCCATAAAAGATCTTACATCCATCACATTTCTTGGAGTAGGCCAATTCATAATGGCTTCAATCTTCTCAGGGTCTACTGACATACCTTCTTCTAAGATAATGTGACCCAAATACTAAATTCTATCTCTATAGAAGTCACACTTGCTCAGTTTTGCAAACAACTGATGTTCCCTGAGCAATTGCAATGTTAATCTCAAATGCTCTTCATGTTCTTCCTCATTCTTAGAATAAACAAGAATGTCATCAAGGAAAACAAGAACAAACTTGTCTAAATACTTGTTGAAGACACTGTTCATAAGGCACATAAATGTAGTTGGTGCATTGGTGAGACCAAATGGTACCACTACAAAATCATAATGCCCATACCTTGTCGTAAAGGCTATCTTATGAATGTCTTCATCCTTGATTCTCACCTGATGGTAACCAGATCTCAAGTCAATCTTGGAAAATACCTTTGCTCCTCTCATTTTATCAAAGAGGTCATCAGTATTGGGCAAATGATATTTATTCTTGATAGTAACTTTGTTCAACTGTCTGTAATCAATACATAACCTGAGTGTAACATCTTTCTTCTTTACAAACAGAACCGGTGCTCCCTAAGGAGACACACTAGGGCGGATATACTTCTTTTCCAACAAATCTTGCAGTTGCATCTTCAACTCTAGCATCTCCAGTGTACTCATCCTGTAGGGTGTCTTGGACACTAGTGCTGCTCCTGGCACAAGTTCAATGGTGAAATCAATGTCCCTCTTTGGAGGAAGTCTTGGAATCTCATCAAGAAACACATCCTTGAATTCCTGTAACACCTGATAGTCTTCCAACCTAGGAGTTTCATCTCTCGTTGGTTCCAGAATATGAGTTGCATACAACTGGAAACCTTTCCTACAGAACTTCTTCAACTGCATTGATGAATCCTACCTTATTGAAATTACCTTCGGAATACCTTTCACTACTATTGGGTTTCCTTCCTCATCCGTGCATTCAAAAGTCTTATTATAATAGTCAAGCTTCACTCTGTGAGCTTCTAACCAATCCATTCCAATGAGAACATCATAGGAACCAAGCGGTAGAACATTAAGATCCACACAGGTGATCAATTCATTCATAACCAATGGACATTTCTCTACCACTTCACTAACCTTTCTCTTAGTCCTAGTGGCTAGCTGAACTAACCAAGGTTTTCTATGCTTTACCTTCTTAAAAGCACAAATCTCCACTACCCTAGGAGTGATATAACTGTGAGTAGAACCAGGGTCAATCAAAATAGAAACATATTGTTCAACAATATTACCTGCAACTTCAACCACAGTTGACTGATGATTTTCCTGGCGGTCCTCTAGGGCTGCAAAAATTCTAGGGACTGCCCTTGCTACCTGACCCACTATTTCTACTTCCTGAATGTTATAAGTTGTCCTTGCACTTCCATTCTCAAGTGGAAAATATCTGCGTAAGTGGGGTCCTTCACATTTCCAACATTTGAGTGGACCTTTATTCTAGGGTGGATCTTTAGGCTTTCCACCTGTCATTCCAACTGGATTACTCACAGCTTGGGATTGCTGCTTCTGCTAATTCTAGAATCTAGAAGGTTTGAAACCTTTCCTTCTTTGGTCAAACTTCTCATTCTTCTTGTCCTTCCATGCCTTATGGTAATCAGGTTTACCCTTTCTTTGCTCATAGCAATATTTAGCCTTCCTTATGGCTTCTTCCAGAGTTCTTGGTTCATAAAACTCAATTCTATCTTTGTAAGCTTGAGGCAATCCACTCAAAAACCACTGGAGCTTCACTTTTTCATCTCTGATGTACCGGACATACCTCAACAATTCCAAGAACTTATTTGCATATTCATGCATGGTCTGCTGTCCCAATCTCAGCTCATGGAACTCCTTAATCTTGTCATCATAATACCTGTTAGAGAGGTATTTCCGCCTGAAATACTTCTTGAATTGTTTCCACTTTAGTCTCCTTTCACTGATCCTCTTTACTTGCTTGAAGTGCTCCCACCATATGGATGCTCTTCCATTCAGATTGAATATGGCAACTCTTGCCTTCATGTTTCCTGAATAATCCTACACTTGAAAGTACTTCTTTATCCCAAGAAGCCAAGCTTTAGCTTCTTGTCCCGTCTTTATCTCACCATCAAATGTAGGAGGTTTAGCTTTCCTACATTCATATCAAGAGCGATCCCTATGGTGCCTTCTTCTTTTCCTTTTATGAGAAGATGAACTTGTATCTCCATTAGATTCTTTAGAATCAGATGGTCCACTAGAATTCCTTCTCCTTCACCTAGTGCTACTCTTACTTCCTTCTGGCCTTGATGTACCTCGTCCAGAATCTATCTTTTCTGCAAGTCTGTCAAACTCTGCAATATGGAACCATTCAATTGATGCTGCTCTTCCTGGGCTTTAACTAAGCTTCTCATGGTGGCTACAACCTCAGACGGTTTCCCCTGGAATATCCTTCCATTAGAATCTATGTCATCATTTCCATTATAGACATTTTCTCCCATGGCATCTTCTGCTCACTCGTAAGAATCCCGAGCATCATACCCATCATGGGTTCTCATGACTGAACCACCTCTTGCTTTACCACACTGTTCTTTCTGGAGTATTGCTCTTAGAAGTTGTCTATAATTCTGCAATGTGTTATCAACAAACTGTTAGATGCATGTCATTAATATAAATCAAAACTACTTACCTTCCTCTTTTGGAAATTCATAAAGCACAATTTTGCTTAAAACACAAAAATTTTCCTCTTTCTTTTCAACTTTGTGACCATGGATAGTCTGCTGAAATCTACTGAAAACCTACTGAAAGACAATTGAAAATTGCTTGAAAAATTACTGAGAAATTCCTTCGAAAAACCCAAATCTCCTTGGGCCCAATTGGACCTCTTCCCAGCTATCTTTTCGATTCTTCGGTGGTCAAAACACCTAGTCCATCGGCGGTCTGTTTCCTTATTTATTTTTGGCATTTTGGTGGCAAACCAACTAAACTTCCGATTTGCATCAGCGAGGAAATCGACTGTTGATCGGGTGCACAGTCCCTTGAGCAGCCGAAATGGTGAAAAATGCTCCTCCTATGGTTTCTGCGGACATCCTTCGTCTATTGGGCCTACTATCCATCGGGTGGATAGTGCTTTGGACTGCCGTAACGATGGTTTCATGATCCTTTAATTCCGTTCGATCGGCATCCTGATCATTAATACTTTTTCGATGACTTTATAGTCTTCAATTTTTTCTTCTCATCGGGTCCTTAATCATCTATCCTTCCGAACTTCGTCAGCGCTAGCATAGAATAACCGCTGCGTCAGCGGCTGGGTGCCCTACGCATCGGATGGTTAGTCCTTTTGGCTTCTGCAATGATGACCCACAATCTTCCTATGTCTCCCGTAGCTCACGACTTTGTTGACGGTTGGAGCGACTAGAATTTTGCGGCATCGACACTCAGAGAACATTGGGTGATCAGTTCTTTAGATGGCTGTAACAACAGGCAGCATAGTCACTATGGTCTCTGTGAGGCTTTCGTCGGTGGTCGGAGCAGTTATTCATTGCGAAATCAGATGGATAGTTGACTAAGTATCTGCAACTGTGGTTCACCTTCATTGAACCTTTTTTGATCGGCGATCTGATCCACTAACATTGGTCGATGGCCGATGATCTCATTCCTTAGAGAAAATTTTGAATTTTCTTCTTGCCTTGTCTTTTTCCGCATCTGCTCTTCCATCTACTATTATTCGGCGATGACAACGACTATTCTCCTTCGATCGACGGCTGAAACACAACCATCATAGCATCGGTAAGCAGAACCTGTATCCGTTGGAGGATTAGTGCACTAGGCTTCCGTAACAATGGCACTTGAACCACTAATTCCTTCCGATATTCATCGGCGACCCAAACAACTAACATTTCCCGATGGCCGATGAAGTCAACACTTAGAAAATATTTTGGAAATTTCCTCCTCTGTCTTCCACCGCATCAGCTGTCGGATCAACTATCCATCGGGTGGATAGTGTCTTAGACTACCGCAACGGCAGGTGTGCAATCAACTAAATGTTTTCGATGTAGTTCATCGGCAATTCCCTTGTCTAACCATCAGTGATAAAAACAACTATCTTCCTCCGATCGTCGATGGTTGGAGTTAGGAAATTTTTTCAAAATTTTTCTCTATACCTTCTTCCACCGCTTCATCGACTCGACCATCTCCTATCCATCGTCGATCAAATCAACTATTCTGCTCCAATCGATGAACTGAAGCACATCGGCATCGGCAGTTGGAACTTTTCCTTGTCAGAAGACTAGTGCTCTAGGCTTTCGTAACGGCGAGTGCACAAACCACTAACGTCTTCCGATGGCTGATGATTCTAGCACTTAGAAAATTTTCTGAATTTTCCTGCCACAATTTCCTGATCGCTGCTGGGCAGAAGGAAACATGCCTCTGCTATCTGATCTTTCATGGCCCATTCAGGCGCATGCTGCAACCAAAGCTCTAATACCACACTGTAACGTCCCCGACCCTCCGTTCGATGAAGAGGATGCTATGCTACATCAAATCATCCGGGGATCTAGCCCCATGAACATGAAAATACACATACATATAATGATGAAGGAGGATACTTTAAAAAAACATAAAACATACTAAGATGCATTAATCATTCATATACATAGCGGAAGCAAACAATATATCAATCAACACTCATGCATATACAGATCAGCATTTAACATGTATATCATCATTCATCAACAGTAAATATGATTGCAGACACAAGTTAGGCAAGAATAATTATCTTATAAAGAACTTGTTCTGCAACCAGCTACATCGCTGCAACATTCCACCCAACCATAGGCCCACGTGCTCCTTAATCTCTTAGCAATGATGCC
Organism: Pseudotsuga menziesii; assembly: GCA_001517045.1. NCBI lineage: Eukaryota > Viridiplantae > Streptophyta > Pinopsida > Pinales > Pinaceae > Pseudotsuga > Pseudotsuga menziesii. The sequence continues at coordinate 12,475 of LPNX010628339.1, forward strand.
ACCCCTGAGCTGAGCATGATTCCCCAAGGAATAAGGAACTAACAGGCTTACACATAGCCAAGGATAAAAACACCACAAGGGTACAAAGTTCAACCAAGCCAACACAGTTGGGTTTATCAGGTGAACAACAGATCAGCCAAGCCAACCAAGTTGGGTTTATTAGGCCATCTAGGAGCTGGGAAAGGCTAAATGATAAGCTGGTGAGCTCATTAAAGAGATATAGACACCAACACCAGATCCAACCTGGCTTCTAGAACACCCACACACACCCAACACAAGGAAATCAATCCCTTCTGTGCAACGTAGTCCCTCAGATCCCGATCTCCCTTCTAGTGCTATTCAAGGGTTGTGAAGAAGAAAGCCAACTCAGTAGCTCTGTTTGTGTGGTTCTCAACCCACCAGGTTTATCAAGCACCTCAGGCCCTCATTCACCACTCCAATGCATTCTGAGGACAAAACCACTACATGCAAGCAGCCAAACAACTATTCAAGCTTTTACAGGGGAAAAACACAGTCGACCAGAACGTAGGTATTCACAGCAATCTTCAACCGATACCACCATAAAAATGGAAAACATAGGCCAGCAATCATGGGAAAACAACAGCCCATAAACAATCATGAACCCACAACACCCAATCCTCAATGCAATCGCTGGAGAAAATTACACAGACTAGAGAATGGGAAAAGGAATAGACTCCCAATCTATACGTGGGGGAAAAAGACGCAGTCAACCAAAACTATGAAAGGAAATACAGTCACAAATCAACAATAGAGTAGCATAATCATTACATAGGTCTGATGATGGTGGAGAAAGACACAAAACTCTGCGTGAACAGAGGAAAGAATTGATCCGCAAGCCAACAAAACCGTGAGGCAGAGGAGAACGAACCCCCATCAATGAATTGTTGCCCCCTTTTAACTCCGCTCAGCGTGAGGTAAATGGATAGGCTCACGATCAAGATAGTGGGCAGACTGATCGGAAATCACCTCATGGAGAGAGCGCAGGAGTGGGCATAGTGGTTCCTGCCAGCCAATAGATGCCCCAACTAACAACAGAATAAACTAAGGTGGTGGTTTGATGAGACAAGGGAAAGTGAGCAAAAGAGAGTGGTGACACATGGATCTTCCCCCATGAACCCATGTTTAGTATTCTCGCCTCCTTATCCTTTGGAATCATGCCCCTTCTCAATTTGGTTGCAGTGAACATAGATGGTTGGGTTATTTAATTAAAATGCACATTTACATGATGCCACAATTTAATATATTCTGTATGTCCCGATATACCATCGGTGACAATTCCAAATCTGAAACATAACATAACCAAATCGCTGGTGGGGCCTCGGCCTTTAGCTCCATACCATGATTATTTACAATATATGTACCATGTATATTTAATGCAAACAGGGTCAAAACCAAGGTGTTACATTAAGAGTGCATCGAGGTAGGTATTCATTCCCTTTTTGGATTGATTCTAGGATGTTTTTAGCTTGGATTTTAAGCAAAATGAAATTCATTTTTGAAAAAAAATCCCCCTCGTGGCCATGAATCTTATATTCTATAGCCTCTTTGAATTATATTTTCTTTGCATTCAAACAAGATTTTATGTTTCTTGCATTTATTTTTACATTTGTTTCTTTGCTTGAAACCTATCACTCTTTTATGTGGATAATATTCATCGAAATTGGAAAATTTGCATTTCATTTTTGTGTGCATGTGTTGAGTTTGTATTGAGTTCTCTTATCTTGGGATTGTTGTTTGTTTCCTTAGATCTCGGTAGAAGAGGAAAATAGATCTTTCATTTCTGTAATAGTTCAAAGAGAAAGTTTTTCTTTGATATTCTTTATTAGATTGAAAAATACTTGAAAATAGAAAAAAACAATTTGTTTTTTCTCTAGTTTACTTCTAATTTTTCTTTCGTTAAAGCTTAGTTTTATATAAAAGAAAAAAGAAAAAAAATTCAAGTTTCATAATCTGTAAAGACTCTTTGCTTTAGTTTTTTTATCGGAAACATTAATTATATAATTTTCTTCTTAGAGATTTTCTTTTCACTTTTGTTAGAAACATAGGAAACAAAATTCTAGTTTCAAGTTTGGGTATATGTTATTTAATTTATGCATTTTGGGAAAAAGAACCTCTTACTCTCTCATAAGTAGGGCATCCATTAAAAGAAAAAGTGAAATATTTTCATATCATCCTTGCATGGTTTCTGAGTCAATCTTCACTCCATATTTCCACTTAACCGTTTCAGATAAAAATAAGTGCTAGTTGGGTTAAAATCATTAGAAAGAAGTGTGTGATAGGTTAGAGACGTGTTTCGATGTCTTTAAGCATAGGAGCTTCCATTTATTTCCTACATTCCATCCTAGGGACTGTGCAGTTCTTCCACATACTCATTAATATATTAAAGGGAATTTCATGTGCTTTTATGGTATTTAGAAAGGTACTTCACGTACTAAATAGTATATAGGAAGGCCCCTTTCATACGATTGTGCATTAGAGAACACTAATACGGATTTGAGGTCCCATGTACCTTGTTATATCGGAAGACACCATTAGGGATCCTGAAACCATCTGATAAAATACCTTTGGTTGTCCTATCATCGCAATACACTGAGAACAACACTTGGGAATATTACTACACATGTATCGTCCAGGTATTCAGGTAGTCAAACAAGGGTACAGTCCCAGTCCTCCTTGTTGCATTTTATTGTTGGACCCTACAGTATATAGCGAGTTGAGATGGTTTGAAAATCCTGTTAGGATCCTGAATTTTTATCCACTCCTTTCACATGTTTTCTTGTTGCTTTAGATTGAGTAGTGCTTGTTGCATGTACAGTTAAAAGTCTTAAATAGAGAGGTAGTTTTGTTATGTAGCTATGGCTATGCCTTCTGGGACTACCAACCAAGAAACCCCTTGTTAAGGGAAACCTTTTGTTATTCCTTCATTTGGAAATGTTCATCCTCATCTCATGGCTATGTTAAGTCTTCTTGGATTGACTATAGGATTACCTGTATGGTTATTCTCCAATCTGGTTATCCCAAGTGCATAGATTGTTTCAAATCCCAACTCTCCATCATAAGAGCATCAACATCATGTTGATATTTCACCTTCTTTACCAGATGTCTATTCTTCCCTTTCTCCTTCTTCTTCTGTTGAAATTTATGATGCTAGTAATCGGGTGGATAAGAATAAGAAGAAAATAAATATTAATAAGAAGAAAGACAAAAAAATAACAAAATATCAACCAACTACTCCTCATAGTGCCGAGAGTGTTGATATGCCCACAAAAACACCTCATAAGCCTAAGTTCCCTTGCTGACTTTGCAAGGGTGACCATCTTCTTAAGTATTTCCATGGTTTGTCCCAATTTTGAGAAGTGTGGTATGAGGCTTCCCAACAACCCATATCATTGGCCTCTAGCCATCATATTAATGATATCTTGTCAACCAATGACTCTGTAGTTAAAAGTCGAAAAGGAAAATTCAGAAATCCTTGCTTGTTATGTAAGGACATGCAACTTAGTTACATTTGTACTCACATGGATGAAGCTTCAAAGTTGTTGGAAGATATTATTGTTCCTTGGCAATGAATTCCAACAAGTGACCATAGGTTTTCTCTTGACCTCCCATTAGTTGAAAAATTGGTCGAACCAATTTCATCCTCTATCGATCCCACACTTTCTTTAGAGAGTGAAGAACATGTAGTTCATCCCACTCTTACTTTGAAGACTGAAGTTAAAGTGGTTGATTCGATGTCATCTAAACCCGATCCCACTCTTTCACCCGAGAATGTTGAGGTTGAAGTCATCACTTTGACACAATCTTTGTCTTATATTCCAATTGAGACTGAACTAAAACCCATTGAAGTTTTCATAGTCAGTTTGGATTAATGTTCTATGCAAGGGGAAATTGTGTCTTTTTCAACATAATCCTCTCTAAGTATTGAGGTTATTTCCTTTGATTGGAGTAATATAATACAATATCATATTCCTTTGAGGGTTCCTTTCCAGATATCTATGTGAGTTACCGCTAAGGGAATACTTTGCAATATTGTTGATGAAGGGGATTCTGTTAGTATTATATCTTTAACTAATTGACAAGCTATAGGTTCTCCTCGAATTTTTACAGCCACCAATCACATTCTGGATTTTAATAGAAGACCTATTGTACCTTTAGGGATCTTTCCTAGTTTACCTCTCACCTTAGGAGGGAAAAATTTCTGTATTGATGTTATGGTAATCCAAGGTCCCTTAGATTTGAATCTACTCCTTGGGCGAGATTATGTTTATGCCATGAAATTTGTAGTGTCCACACTCTTTCAAGTGATGCATTTTCCCCATGATGGGAATATTGTGACCATCGATCATTTTCCTTTGTTAAACATGATCATCGTATAAATTCTATTCATCATAATCCATTGAATGTCCCGCATATTCTTGTGGTTCCTTCCACTTCGTCGCCCATGTCTCTCAACTCTGGACATCATGCTGGAGTTTAGTCATTTGTAAATCGATAGATTCTTCCCATCATGGGGAATATTAGGGGGAATGTCTTCAGTCTTTGGACATCAAACTAGAGTTAATCTTATAGCTTCTTATGTAAGGGGGAAACCTACCAACCTCTGTACATCATGTTGGTTAAGAATTGAAGGAAATCATAGTTTATTTTTGGTTTTAAGCTCGTTAAAAAATAAAATCAGTAGTTGAGCATAGTTACCATTTTTTGTCCAGCTCGTTAAAAAATGAAATAAATGTCTTTGAGCATAGTTTACTCCTGGTTTCAAGCTCATTAAAAAATAAAACCAACCTTAAGCATAGTTTTAATCCTTTTCAACATCATTAAAAAATGAAATGGGATACCTCAATCATAGTTATTTTATGTTTCAAGCTTGTGTAAAAATGAAACAAGTCCCCACAAGAATAGTTATTTTATGTTTCAATCTTGGGTAACAATGAAACAGGTTGTCATGAACAAAGTTCCTTTTTTGTGTCAAGCTCATTAAACAATGAAACAAATTCTTCCATTGTGTCAAGTATTTTAGTGGACTCAATACTTGAACCTTAATTTCATCTTCCTTTATCACTTGATCATCTTTCTTCCTCTGTCTCTGGTGAACCTTTTCCTAGGAGTAACCTAGAGTTTATTTGGATGAAGGGAGGAGTAGGAAGATGAAACAAATCTTGGGGGGCATGTCTCCAACCTCTTTACATTATGTTGGAATTAATACACTTGACAATTATACTGGGGACAAGTAGCAACCACTGGATATCATGTTGGGAAAACACTCATCAATGACACGCATTTTGAGCATACTTTCTCCTTAGTTTTGAGCTCGCTAAACCATGAAACAACATATTGAACATAGTTCCTATTTGGTGTCAAGCTCGTTAAAAAATGAAGCAGATACCCTGAGCATTCTTTCAACTAATCTTCGAGCTCATTAAAAATAGTAAGATGGTGTTGAGCTTACTTTTTACATTTTTCGTGCTCTGGTTAAAACATGTATGGTGGTTTTGAGCTTAGTTTATTTCTTTTTCATGCTTTTTATTTAAACATAAAAAGGTTTTGAGTGCCTTTTATACCCTAGTTGTGCTCGTTAAAAACAAAGTGAAAAGGTTTCAAGTGTACTTTTGTCACTTTTTCGGACTCGTAAAAATGGATACGAAAAAGGGAACCCCCTGGAGTCATCTTTAATCTGTTGTTAGTTTCTTTAAAATGAAATTATTGCCAAGCGAGCTTGATTCTTTCATGCTTGTTAAAGTATTTGAAAGGTCGTCTATCTGGTGATAGTTTTCCCCTTTTTTGGACCATTTAGACTCATTTACAAAAAATGTATACTCTAGTTCAATGAGACTAGAAGAGTTCTCCTAGGTGTTGCTTTATATTTTTTTATACCTCGGGGATTAAATTTATGAAAAAGTACACTTTGGAGCCTTCTTAGGCGTTTCAGACTCTCTAAACATGAAATGAAAATCGATTTTACCTTCTTTGGACTCATAAAATCAAGCAATGAAGGACTCATTTTTCTAGGAATGAACTCCTCCTTTATCAAGTTCATAAAACATACGAGGTTGGAATCATCACTTGATGATATACATCGAGCGTTTGTTACCCTTTTCAAGCTCGTTAAAAATAAAAGAGGTACTCATCCATTGTGATAGGGAAATTAAGGGAATGGGGAGACATTTTTCATTTATGTTAATGGAAGCTCCTAGTCACTCTTGAACATGGCACATGTATGTATTTCATTCAAATAGTTGGGTATTCATATTGTCATTGATTCGATCCACTTTCATGAGTCAATTCAAAGAATGCATCATCCTACCTTTTCATTATGTTTGGTCTCTACCTCTATTAAGTCAATGATGCCAAGTCACTTTTTGTTTCATTCAATGTTCAAGGGGATTCTTTATCATAGTCTACTTATACAGTTACTTTACCTTCCTTTGAGTCAATCATATCCGAGTTAGTCTCATGGTTGTTCCATTATTAAGGATCACTTCAAAATCACTTTTGTTCCAAGTTTCATGTCGATGATGGGGGAAGCATCATGGCCCTCCTTAAACGAGTCTATTCATGTTGACATCAACACATTATCCGGCAATTAGTCTTAGAAACCAGTCAAGTACCTTGAGCCCTGCATGCCTCAATGGCAGTTTTCCTCGCTTTCAACAGTAGGATTCCATCATTGGCCTTTGATTGGAATAATTTGTTGATTGTTCGACTTCAACTCATCTATTCACATTAGGTGGAATGTACTAGGGTACCTTGGGAATATTTGACATTAATGGTGATTTCCCTTGCACTTGTTAATGATATGCATCAATGACCGACAATCAAGTGGTTTCTACCATGTTCGACATCATAACATCTATTCACATGGATAGAATTGTACTATTTAGAATTGGAATGAATACCTAGAGTGGTTAGTAATTCACTTGAAAATGTGCATATCCTCAGGTTGTGATGGAGTATTTTTTGAGTCATTACATGGTTCCACATTGTATGTCTAGTGGCTATACTCAACTTTGAGTCAAGATGACATGGATCTACAGTGTATATTATGTATCTATGTCCCTATTTGAGTCTTATTGATCATGGATATATAGTGTATTATTGGTAGCCATGGCTTGGTCATTATACTTGGATCTACAGTGTATTAGTCACCAACCATGATTTGAGTAAGATAGTTTGTAACTGTTACTATGTCAAGTCTTCACTTGTCTCTCTTTGGCCTCTAATTCCATATCATATATAGAAAAGTATTTCACTTATCACATCCCTCTATATTCATACTTTGGGGAGCATTATGTTACACCCAAAATTTGTCCTTATGCTCAATCCCCTGATTTTATCTGGCAAAACCATCTTTTGAAGAAAATTTCCACTCATTCTTAGGAGTCTTGACACCATTTTCCTTTTGACATGGAGTGTCATCATACCCTAAAATTGTTTTCCTAATGACAAGGTGCGTCACTGACACTTGTTTATTGAGGACAAGGAGCGTTGGTGCCTCCTGCTAGTGCATAAGGAGCATCAACACTGTCAAAAGGGAAAAAAGAGAAGATTTTGAGAACCATCTAGATGAAATTCCTCATGGAGGCTTATCCCAACTAGTTGGAGTAGGTGGCATTCGTACCCCTAGCCTCTAGGGGTGATCCCTCATCTTCCTCCTAAATAATCTCAACCCCCTTTTTCCCTCTTTGGCCTATATATATACAATTTTACCCTCATTGATGTGAGAGGTAAGAGGACCAAGAGAGCACCTTTATGTTGTTGAAATCATTGTTTGTATAGGAGGCAAAGAGTGTGGCTTTCTGAGTAATATTTTTAGAGTTTGTAGAGCCTGTGGTTGTGAGTTAAAAGACATTGTGAGAACAAAGCTTCGACATCAAGGATTTGGTTGTAGTTTTCTTCTCTTGTTCTTTCAATACAAATGTGTTCCCCTCTCCCATGAATGATTTGTGTTAATCTCATTTATTTGTTACTTTCCTCCTTGATCATTAGTATAGATCGTTGAATTATCTTGTTGTTTTCAATTTTGTATCTTGTTCCTTACATTATTTTGTAGGTACAGCTAATCATAAGAGAATCACAAGGCAAGGATCACCTTCTCGTTGAGGTAAGAAATATTGGCATTCAATTAGTTTAACGGAATAGGGAGAGGATGCATTGTTGTGAGGGTTTTTTTCTAGATCTTCCCCATGTATACTAGGGAAACAATCTTTGTCCACATTAATTGAGAATTTTTGGTAACATAAAGCAGATTCCAACCTTTACTATAAGGTTGTCGATGAAGGTCTTATGATTCTATTGGTGTATGTTGATGATTTATTCCTAACAGTTCAAGTGAATCTTATTTAGGAATGTAAGAAGAATATTGTTGTTGAATTTGAAATGAAATATCTTGTTATGATATACTATTTTCTCAGCCTTGAAGTATGGCAATTCTTGGAAGAGATTTTCCTCAATCAAGGAAAATATTTTTTTGATATCCTAAATATATTTGGGATGTTGGATTGCAAAGCAATGAACACTCCAATGGTGACCAAATTGAATATTTTTATTGATGATTCTTCAAATACAATGGATGTAACATTGTACCAACATATTATTGGCTCACTGATGTATTTGAGGAATACTAGACCAGATATATGTTTTGTTGTAAACATAGTAATTCAGTATATGGTGGATCCTCGATGTGTTCACCTAGTTGTAGCAAAACATGTGATCAGGTACCTTAAGGGTACATTGGATTGTGGCCTCAGAAATGCAGCCAATGGTGAGGTTAGGCTACATGGTCATACTAACTCAAATTGGGTTGGGAGCACTGATGACAGAAAGAGTACCTCAGGATGTTGTTTCAGTTTTGGATCAAGGGTGATCTCATGGCTTAGCATAAAGCATACTTGTGTTTCTCTCAGTACAACAGAGGTTGAATACATTGCCACATGTTCATCTTGTAGTGAAGCAGTCTGGCTCTACAAGTTGTTAACATGATTGTTTGATATAGAGATGGATGTGACTGATATTTACTATGGTAATCAAAGTTTCATCAAGCTGACAAAGAACCTCATGTTTCATGACAAATCAAAACACATAGAAATAAAGTTCCATTCTATTCGAGACATGGTGTAGGAGGGAGTTGTACATATCCAATATGTTCCTATAGAGGAACAAGTGGTCAATGTATTGACTAAGCCTTTTTCTCATGTAAATTTTGAATACTTTCGAGAAAAACTTGGTGTGGTCTGTAAGGACCTCCCTATGTGAATTTCATTGTAGTTTTTGTTGTATAGGTGTGGCAGCTCATTCTAGGATTGGTATGTCATCCTGATAAGGCCTATTTTTTCCCATTAGGGATTTCTATATTAGTGTTCACAAGGAATGTTTGATCCTAGGGGGCTTAGTATTTTTGGCTAGGCTTGTTTGGCCCAAAAGGTTTAGTAATCCAAAAAAGGCTTTTTTGGTCCTCGGGTAGATTGACATGTATTGATATGATTGTTTTGTCTGAAAGGATTAGTAATCCATACAAGGCTAGTTGGGTCTACTAGAGTACCCACTATGATGCTACTTCAGATGATTCCAGCACTATGTGTTGATGATGTGGTTCTAGTCCGATCACTCTGTGTTGTTGATGATGATGATGTGGTTGTGATTCTAGCACTCTATGATGATGATGATGTGGTTGTGGTCCCAACACTCTATCTTGATCATGATGTGGTTGTGGTCCCAACACTCTATGTCGATGATGATGTGGTTGTGGTCCCAACACTCTATGGTGATGATGATGTGATTTTGGTCCCAACACTCTATGTTGATGATAATGATGATGTGGTTGTGGTTCCATCATTTCTATGTTGATGATGATGATGTTGCTACAACATTAATATGTTGACGACGATGATGATGTTGTCTTATCATTTTATGCTAATGATGATGATGTTTTTCCAACATCTCTATGTTGATGATGTAGATGATGATCTAGAATTTATTTGTTGATGATGAGGTTATTTTATCACTAACATGATAATAATGTTGTTGTCGTTCCAGTATTCACATACTGATGTTGTAGATGATGATGATGTTCCAGTATTCACATATTTATGTTGAGAATGATGATCATGTTCTAGTATTCACATAATGATGCTGTAGATGATGATGATGTTCCAATATTCACATATTGATGTTGCAGATGATGATCATGTTCCAGTATTGTCATACTAATGTTGCATATGATGATGAGGCTCTATGATGATGATGATGATGATGATGTTCGACAATGATGATGAGGCTCTATGATGATGATGATGTTCAACGATGATGATGTTACATGATCATGATGTTCTGTGATGATGATGTTCCTTATGATGATGTTGTTACAAAACCTCCTCTAACATATATATCCACCAATCAGTTGTATAGTTGTGGTTTTTTTGGTTGATGATGATGATGTATAATACCTTCCTTATTAAGAGTGTGTGTTGAAATAATGTAATTGCGAAAGATATTCTATTGTACTTATTATTCTATTATTATTTCCCCTCGCTTTAGGAGATGTTGTTCCTCCAATTAGGGATTCTATTGATGTAATTGGTCATGTAAAGTCTTGAGGTAAAACCTTTGTTCTAAGTCGAGTCAATAGTACCCATAAAATAATAATTAAAATGTATCTTTGTGTCTACCAAGGAAATTCATCCCTATTGGAGAGGTGAATTCATCCTTGTTGGGTTATTAGACTTACTAAATTATGTGTATAAATAGATGAGGTTCCTTAACACCCACAATAAATCCATGGATCATGGTGCAATGAGTAACAAGCATGGGAGAAGCTAGAGCCCAATGTCACATTATCCTAGCTTATTGAAAAGTTTAGTTCAACACCTAAGACCAAGGGAGAGACCCTAGAACTTGGTAAAAAATATTTTTGTTTCCCTAAACAATACACAAACATGTTTCCCAAGAAACCTCTCGACAAAAGAATAATTCATTATGGATTCAAAACAATGACGCATAGTAATCACTGAAAGAGAGGAAGAAGTTATGAAGATTTATCACGGATCTTAGGAAATATAACATTCAATCTATACTATTGTTATAGGATTGGAGTAGTGAATATATTTCAGAAAAATAGATAAACGTCAGTCATAACAATGTCATCCTTACCATATGAGGTGTACCTTGTATAGTAGGGTAGGGAGGATGAGAAATGTGGTGAAGAAAATACCTCAAAATAGTTCTAAAAATAGGATATTGTATTAGATATTAGCCTTATAATATCCCTCAAATAGAGTGTGTTCCTACTTAACACGTTATCCAATGAACCTCCTACCCCTTGGGAGTCAATATATGCCTAGAAACCACTTTTCAGACCTTCAGACTTAGCAAAAGTTGTTGATATACCTATTGTACCTGCAGTAACATATCTACAATACAAAACTATGGTTGAGACAAATATCAAAATATCATGTAAATAAAACACGAGATCAAAATTCCCTTCAATATACACCATTAATTAAACTAGGGCACATATTTTTGTGGGAACACAATTTCCAAGTATTCTTTGATATATGTATTTTCTAATTTTTTGGGCTTTTCTAATATTATATTTTTTTGGATTTTTGTAATAAATGGATAAGATAAATTTGATAATAAAAAAATTGATGGGAAGGGGTTATGACCTTATTCTTTCAACCCTAGGGTGATTAGAGATCGAGGTAAACATCCCTAATAAATTTGGCTATCCAAGATTTACCAACTAGGGGAAGAGGATAATAACCCAATACTATGGCATAGTATCCAAAAACACTAATTAGGGGAAAATATGAACTCTAATTCCAACCATGGATATCTCCTTAAAGAGGAAGGTATCCTCAAACAAATTTGACAATATTTCGATAAAAACCCTAATTTATCTTTCCCAAGGATCAAAAGCATTGTTAAACAAGAAAACGAAGAGATCTTACCAACATCAACCAAGAAAGAGAGAAACAAATACCTCTTAGGTCCTTCCTTAGCCACTAGTTATTACAAATATTCTTAGGATAAACCTTGCAAGATAGAAAACCCTAGAAATATCATCATTCAACCATCATCACATTTCATTCATTTCAAAGAGAAAGGTGTGTGTCACTCAATTAATCCAATAAACCAAGATAAAAAGGAAAAAATTAGATATTTAAAACTTTGTCCATGTTACAAATGAAAGTAAGAAACCTTATTTATATGAGGTTTCCTTTACTTAACATAACTTTAGAGCATACCTTACTAGTAAAATAATTTAATTTTAGGGTTTTTCACCCATAATCCAGGGACTATACCACAAAAAGACTAAAAACAATGATAAAATGGTGCAATTGGCTTCATCCAAGTGAAGTGATGAGCTGAGGGAGGATGACATTCCCCAACTAACCCCCAAAATGAAGAAGCTCCCTCAACGCCCTCCCATTTATCAAGTTAAAGTTGATATCTTTATGAAGAAGATGCCATGATGATGTGAGCACATATAAACCAAAAGGAGGGGTCATACGATAGAAAATAAGGTCCAAGTGGGCATCGAGGAGTTGTGCTAAATTGGGTATGACAACCCTTACATACGAAATCACCTCATACATACAAAAATATAAGTGTAGTTATAATCCCATAAGCCATATGTCCAAATGGACACATCCCAAGAAACACTAGACACCAACCTAGGGCCCAAATGTCCCAACAAGAAGGGGGAATTCCACAGGTCAAGAGGAAGTCAGCAATGCCACTAATCCACCACTTCCTGGGATGAAATCCAAGAGGACTTTCTATGACTAGAAAATGGGTCTTAATCCCTGGTAGAATACCACTTTTCCATAAACAAGCCGAGACTTCAACTATTACATTGGAAAAATACCCCTTCACTCTAGTATATCCTAGAATGCATGTTGCATGTGATATGGGATGTAATAGCTAGCTCCAATTGTGGAACATGTGACTCTCTTGGGAGTTCATGAGAACCTCTAAATCATTTGGGACCTATATAACTACACACACATCTAGTAACAAATATGTAAAATGCATCATAGGTAGAAACTTTTGTCCTACCTTGTTCAAATCAAAATGAAATTTATAAACAACAAGTGCAATGCATGAGTAAAAGTAAATGTAGAAATCAAATGAAAATATTGCAAGATATTATGTAACCTACCTACCCACTCTAAGCATGGTGAGAGATATAAGTCAAGTGAAATTGTACCACTAGTGAAGCCTCCTTATCATATCATTCATGCAAGGGATTCTTCCTTTCTTTTTGGCAATGATCCAAGACAAAATCACATCAATGGATAATTGAGTATATTCCATTACCTTTATTGGAATGGGGTTGTCACAATGTAAAATATCACAGATCGTTCCTTTAAATTCCTACTAGGGATAAATCCCCCCTTTCACACGATTCCTCAATCTAAGCTCTAACAGAGCTCAAGTACAAACTACCATCATCATAATCCTACTCACTAATCTTTGTTTATTTCCCTAGATGATCATGAAATAAAATAAAGAACCCTCCATCAACCATATATTTGGCGCCCTCTCCAATTGATGATGGTTCTTCAACAAGAGCTTCTTCATCATCTTCTTTGTATATGATATATTTCTTCAAGAAAAAATTATGCATAATATTCATGTGTTTGACCTAGGGCACCCATTCTTCATGCTCTTATGGGAACCAATAAATACAAAATGTCTCTATCAATTCTATGAGACAATATATTTTTCTTTTTTCTAGTCCTTCAAACCAAGAAAAATAACAAGAATATTCCTAGAATGGATATAACAACTTATTAAAATAATCCAGGATGTTTGAGCAATCAATAGGAGAAAAACACTCATCCATCTATAGAGTCCATGCCATTTTTCCTACTTTCAACTACTTCAAGGAGATCACTGAACCTAAACCTGAATATATCAATATGTGTAGAGTCATCAAGATGAGCCCTTCTTCTTAATTAGCAAATATGCTCACCTCTACACCCAACAATATCATCATTAATTTAGGATTCTATCTCAAAGTGTACTTCCTTGTTTGTATTTTTCTTCAATGAAGTCACCAGATAAGACCTTCAAGGTTAGTCATTAACAATAATCTCTTCAAAGTACAAAACAAAAACTTACCTCAACTTTCTTACAAATTCTATTGTTCTTACAAAGGAATTAAAACTTTGACCTAAGAAACATGCCCCATATTTCATGCGACAATATTCAAGTGTCCCCGGTAATGATGTGAAAAAATGTTACCACTCAAAATAGCACCCACAATAAAGTCTCGGATCGTTGTGTGATGAGTAGCAAGCACATAAGAAGTTAGATACGAATGTCACCTCATCCTATCCTATTGATTGCTTTAGGTAAAATCATAAGAGGGTGAAAACATGAAGTCCCTAGAACTTGGTGAACAATTATTTTTATTCCTTAGAAAATATATAAATACATTTCCCAAGAAACCTATCGACAAAATATCATTTCCTTTGGAGTCAAAACAATGAAGCATAATAATCACTTGAAGAGAGGAAGGAAATAAAGAGCTTTATCATGGATCCCAAGAAATATAAAATCCAATCATTATTGTTGTTATAGGATTTTAAAAGTGAATATGCCTCTGAAAACTATATAAAAAATAGTCATAATAATATCATTTTTACCATATGAAGTGTGCCTTGTATATTAGGGTTTAGGAGGATGAGCAATAGGGGGAAGAAAAGGATTCAAAAAATTTCTGAAAATAGGATATCAGATCAATTATTATCTTTATGGCATCCCTCAAACAAAGTGTGGTCCCACTTAACATGTTCTCCAATGAACCTCTAAACCCCCCAAGGGTCAATATCGGCCTAGAAACCACTTTTCAAGCCTTCAAACTTAGCAAAAGTATTTGATATAATTGTTGTAACTGAAATAATAGATTTGCAATACAAAACCCTAGCAAAAAAAAATCAAAATATCACGTAAATTAACTATAGGATCAACACACCCTTCAAAATCCACCATTAATTCAATTAGGGTGCATTTTTTGTGGGATTATAATTTCCAAGTATTATTTGAGATACGAATTTTCTAATTTTTAGGGATTTTATAATATTATATTTCAGGATTTTTGTAATAAATGTACAAGATAATTTTGATAAAAGTAGTGACAGGAAGGAGTTATGAAATTAGTCTTTTCAACCCTAAGGAAATTAGAGATCAAGATCAACGTCCCTACTCAATTTGGCTATTCAAGATTTAACAACTCGGGAAAGAGGCTAGTAATTTGATATTAGGTCAAAGTAGCCAAAAACACTAATTAGGTAAAACTATTAACTCTAAGGACCATTGTGGAGAGCTCCTTCAAGAGGAGGGTCTCCTCAAACAAAGAAGACAAGATGTCGATAAGAATCTCTAATATGCCTCGCCCAAGGTGAAAAAGCAATGTTTAACAACAAAATTGAGAGATCTTACCAACATCAACAAAAAAAAGAGAGCAAGAGATAATTCATAGGTCCTTCCTTAGCCACAATTTAATACAACTATTCTTAAGATCAACCTTTCAGGATATAAAACCCTAGGAATATCAGCATTCAACCTTCATCGCATTTCATTCATGCCAAATATAAAGGTGCACATTACCAATTACTCCAATAAACCAAGAGAAAAAAAATACATATTCGAACCCTTTTCCATGTTTACAAATGAAAGTTAGAATCTTGATTTTTATAAGGATTCCTTGACTTAAGTTAATTTTAGATCCTACCTTACTAGAAAGTAAAATAATTTAATTTTAGGGTTTTTCACCCGCAATTCGGGGACTAACACACAAAATACTAAAGACAATGATAAAATGGTGCAATTGGCTTCATCCAAGTGAAGTGATGAGTTGGAGGTGGACATCATGGCTTAGATAACCTCAACAATGTAGAATATTCCTCAGATCCCTCCTCTTTATCAAAGTTTATCTCTCCTGAAGAAGAAAAAGTCATGATAATGTGAGCACATATGGACCAAGAGGAGGGGTTGTACAATAGAAAATAAGGTCCAAGTGGGCATTCAAGAGGTGTGATAAATTGGGTATGACAACCCTTACATGCGCAATCACCTCATACATAGAAACAAATTAGTGTGGCTAAGGTCCCCTAAGCCATGTGTCCTAATGGACCCATCCCAAGAAGCATCGAACGCCAACACAGTACCCAAATGGCCCAGCAAGACATGGGAAATACGCCCATCAATAGAATGTCAGCAATGCCACTAAGTCAACACTTCTTGGGATGAAAACCAAGACGACCTCCCATGACCAACCATGGGTCTTGAGCCCCTCTAGACCGCCACTTTTCCATGAACAAGCCCAGACATGGCCTTTTAGAATGGAAAAGGACCCCTTCACTCTAGTATATACTAACAATCATTTTGCGGACAATATAGACTATAATACCCAAAAATATATCAAATATGAGTATTTTATCTATCTTGTTATGGTATAATTATATAAACTTTCACATACTCTATTTTTATTGTGTAAAGAGCATACACAAAAATAAATTTATTCTAAGTTTTAATTTATGTGAGCTAAATGAGAAAAGAAATAAAATACATCCTTTATGATGGAGTAACCAATATATTATTTCCATCTAAATATGAATGAATATTTAAAAAAGTATAGGGTATGTCTATTTTACAATTGTTCTCCATACCTGTACTTTTTTCTTCTTCTAGCATTTGAATAAGCTTATTTGTCTTTTCTTTCGTACTTATCATGTAAATTGAAATATATAGAAAGAACAGTAGAATAAACATAACTTTCAAAATATGCCTCATAACAATATTTAATAGAAATATGAGGATAACATAAGTATTTAAAAAAAATAGTTTTGTAGGAGTCAACTTGAGCAAGTCCACGAACCACCCAACCATAGATTTTTTAAGACACTTTATTTTTCCTGTCTTCAAAAGTCACCCCAGAGCTAGACGATGATACCACTAGGACGAAGTAGGTTTTAGGTTTTCTCGGTTTACTTTAATTAGAAATTTTTCTAAGAAACTTAAATCAAATCCTTATAAACAAAGTACACTCTCAATATCTTCCACACCTAACACATATAATGTCATAAAAGTGTGCATAGAAAGTCTTATGTTCTTTTTATGTACCTATATAAGATGCTATGTTTTACCAATAAATATGATCGATATTAGGCACTCACATTTCCTACATCATACAACACTCCATGGTGCTCTTCGGAATGACAATAGAGAGTCCTATCCATATTCCAGTCATATTGGACTTGGAACATATTGTCATTTATTCCTACAGTTATTTCCAAGTTAATAATTTACGTCCTTTGGTTTTTGAAACCTTCTTTCTATATTCCTTTGTCATTTTTTTCTATTCCTCCCCTTTAAATCCTTCGAATGTCCCTTTTTGTCTCTCCACCTAAAAAACAAGAGAGTCATTTTCGTTTTCTTGGGATATTTCTTGTCCTTTAATATCATAATGACACCTCATAGCTAACTTTTAGGGTGTCGGTTACATTCTTGAGTAATATATATATTCTTGGATGATGGTTTTTATCTTTGAGAATGGGTTTCGATCTAATCTTCATTTAAAAAGAGTAGATAGGGTTTATTTAACACTTGGACATATTAGGCTTATAATACATTGATTGGGAAAGAGAGACTCAATGAGAGACCATGATACCATTACTGAGGAATGTATGTCTATGTCCAAATTTAATTTGTTGGCATTCAAGACATTTTTCTATGGATCCAACAATGTATTATATCTTTAGTAATCATTTTGCGATGTCTAGGTCATTTTAAGTAAGGCTTTTTCTGTAGCTCTTCCATAAATAACAATTTCATATATGTTGAATTTGGTATATACAATCTACCCATATACAGTAAAAATTCTTCTTCAATCATCTTGTATTCATATTTATATTTATGTTCAGATTCATTTTGTTGCAAAATTGTCTTTGTTTGCTCATAAAATTCATCATTAATATAAGTCCTTTTCACCCTACCTTTCCAATCATATCCACGTTTTCTAACATCCATCATATCAATCATATGTATGCTCTTAATTAATTCATTAGCCACCATGTTTTGTTTTCCTTTTATGTGTTTAAATTCAAAATCATATTCACTATAGAAATCCAACCATCTAACTTGTCTAGCATTTAGATTCTACTGGTCAAATAAGTACTTTAACCCAATATTGTTAATCTTCAACAAAAATATTCTACCCATTAAATAGTGTATCCATACCTTCAAGGCATGAATTATGGAAGCCAATTTAAGGTCATGGGTAGCATAGTTTCGTTCATTCTCTTTTAATTTTTGGGAGTCATAGCATATCACATAATTGTCTTATAGAAATACTCAACCTAGTCCTTCCTTATAGGAATTTGTACAAACTACAAATTCCTTATAGGGATATTCCATATTTGAAATGGGCATTGTAGTGAGTAGATGTTTTAGATGTTGGAAACTTTCTTCACACTTCTATGACCAAATAAACTTTGATCCTTTCTTCTGTAGGGAGGAAATGGGATATGATAACTTTGAAAATAATTCTATAAATAGGCTATAGTAACCTATAAGAACCATGAAGGATCTTATATCAGTTACATCTTGAGGGGTATGACATTCCATTATGGTTTTTGTTTTAGCAGGGTATACTTCTATCCCCTCTTCTGTGATTATGTGTCCCAAGTATTGAATTTGTTTTTGATAAAAAACACATTTTCTAAATCTAGCATATAGTTGAAGATACCTTAATGTTTGTTTCGCTATTCTTAGTTGTTCTTCATGTTCCTTTTATTTATTTGGGACACCTATCTCCTGATGATGAGCCCATTCGATGGATTGAAACATCGAGAAAAATTTATGCTTGAACACGGTCTTTCTCTTCTGTGTATATAAGTATATCATCAATAAAGACTAACACAAATTACTCTAAATATTTATTAAATATATTGTTCATAAGACACATAAAGATAGTTGTTGCATTTGTTAGACCAAAAGGTATGACTACAAATTCATAATTTCCATATCTACTCCTAAATGTTGTTTTATGAATGCCCTGATCCTTAATAGCTACTTGATGATATCCTAACCTTAAATCATTTTTTGAAAAATCATTATCTCATGTTACTAGATCAAATAGGTCATCTATTATGGACAAAGGGTGCTTGTCCTTTATGTTTAGCATATTTAATTAGTATAATATATGCATAGTCTTAAGGTTCCATCTTTATTTTTCACAAATGGAATAGTGCTCCCAATGGAGATACACTAGGTATAATATATTTCTTATCTATTGGTTCCCATAACTACATTTTTAGCTCCATCAATTCGGTAGTACTCGTTCTATAAGTTTCTCTTGAGACTAGTGCAGCTCCAGGAATTATATCTATTGTAAAATCAATGTCTCTTTTCATACATTTAGAAAATCTGCTAATCTTGAAGAAATTTTTTAAACATTATATGAGTCAATAGTAGGTAGTCTTGTGATCAAATATTTCAGTTAATCCAGAATTATGATGAACTCCATGCAACTAAAAGTCATGTTGTTTTATTGAAACATAATCAAAACAAAAATTACATTCAATCAAACTCTAAGCAAGTAAAAGCAAGCAAAAGCAAGCAACTAAAACCTGAACTAAAATATCCAACAAATCAAATCGTTTATTTATGTACAAGAAAACAAAACAAAAAACAATCAAGAAAAATAAGGCTTGAGAACTAAACCATTTACTGGTAAGTTCTCCTCCCACCTCTATAAGTCTTGCAACTTGTAAGTCGATGGGCCTAGCTTTGCTGCAATTTGGAAAGGGCCTACCCATAACTGCTCAAACTTAGTGTGCTTTCCCTTCTCATCGTGCGGGTGATCCCACTTAAGAACCAGATCTCCTACTTCAAACTCTTTTTTCCCAGCTTTGTGTTTGTCAAACCAACGCTTCACCATTTCTTGTTGATGCTTAAACCTTTCCCTGGCTTTGGACCTAGAATCTTCTAACTCCAACAGATTATAGATTCGGATTTGTAGAATTTCATTATCAGTACCCCTGAACTCTTGGGCTATTATGGAAGATGGAAATAGAATATTAGGAGGGAGGACAACTTATTTTCCATAAATGAGAGTGTATGGTGACACACTTAAGGAATTATTGGGTGTGACTCTATCAGCCCAGAGAGCATTAGGTAAAGCTAAATGCTAGCTCCATTGACTTTCTATCATTGTTTTCTTTAAAATTCTAATCAGATTTTTGTTTGTGGATTCTTCCAAACCATTTCCTTGTGGGTAATAATTTGCAGAATAGTGCAGCTTAATTCCTATTTCATTAGCAAATGCAGTTAATATAATAGAAGAAAAATAAGAAGCATTGTCAAAAACCAGGGAAATTAGAACCCCAAACCTAGTCATAATATGGTTCTGCAAGAAATCCATAACTGCATCTTCATTGAATTTTCGTAGCAATATGGCATCTACCCATCTGGTGAAATAATCAGTTGCTGTCAAAATATAATTGTGCTGTAATGAGGAATTTGGGTTTATTTCTTCGATAATGTCGATTCCCCATTGTTCAAATGGTTTTGAGATAATCACTGGTTTCAATGATCCCACTTCTTTAGCTTGTCTCCCATCACTTCTTTGGCACGTATCACACTTTCTAACATGGGCATGAGCATCTATAAACAACGTTGGCCAATAATATCCAGCTCTGAGAATCTTATGTGTTGTTGTGTCTCCAGAAAAGTGAACTCCAGCAGGTCCATCATGTAATTTTGCTACGACCTTCTTTGCATATTCTTGTTCCAAACATCTGAGAAAGACTCCATCATAGTTTTTTCTAAAAAGTACTCCATAAATGATCTGATATAAAACTGATTTCAGACGTAATTCTCTTCTTTGCTTGGGACTCCAATGCTCCGGAAAATACCCTTCTTGGAGATAATGGACTAGATCCTGATACCAGGAGTTTGGAGCTGTAAATAGAGGACATGTATCCACCATGTGTAGTTCAGCTTCATTATCCCAGCTGTTATCATCATTATTTTTACCTTCAGTCATTAGTTTACAAAGTCCTTGTCCCTTAACTATGGTTTTTGGTTTGAATTCAAGATCATATTCTTGCAAAACAGTCACCCAATTACCTCTTCTCTCCCCCAATTATTTCTGCACAAAAAGGGATCGTACTGCTGGGTGTGGGACTATTGTGTTGGTGCGATTCTTAAGTATGTATGGCCTGAATTGCTTTACTGCCTTAAAAATTGCATAAGCTTGTTTATCAACCGCTGGATAATTCAATTAAGCCCCTTACATACCAATGCTCATAAATGATATGGGGTACTCATCTCCCCCATCTTCTTTCTGTGTAAGCACAACTGCTAATGAATCATCAGAAGCAAAAGTGTATAGAATAAAATCCTTCTCAAAATTTGGAATTTTGAGTGATGGTGCATGAGCAACATATTTTTTTATCTTGTTGAATGCATTCTTCTCCAAATCAGTCCATTTGAATTGCACACTCTGCTTAAACATTTGCTGCAAAGGTTTGACGATTTGGGCAAAATCTGGTACAAACCTTTGCACAAAGTCGATTGTCCCCATAAAATATTGCATACCTTTTTATTATGGGGTAAAGGGATCTTCTCTATGGCTATAATCCTCTCCAGGTCTATGGAGATCCCTTTTTTAGAAATGACATGACCTAGTAGCTTTCCTTCTGTGACTGCAAACCCACATTTCTTGGTATTTAATGAAAATCCATATTTCTGGCAACACTCGAAAATCTGTTTCAAATTAAATGCATGCTCTTCTCTCTTTTTTGAAATGTTGTAACATCATCTAGATAAACCACAACACTACAACCAATCAAACCACAGAAAGCTATATCCATGGCCCTCTGGAATGTAGCTCCAGCATTGATAAGTCCAAAGGGCATCCTCCTATACGAAAAAGTTCCCCACTTGGTTTTGAAAGTGGTCTTGAGCCTGTCCTCTTCTGCTACTAATACTTGATTGTAACCGGAGAATCCATCCAGTAGAGAGAACAGTTCAGAACCTGAGACCATGTGTAGTATTTGTTCCATGGGTGGGATAGGATAATTATCTTTATCTGATGCATGATAAGATTTCTGAAATCTATGCAAAGTCGGATTTCACCAGAATTTTTCCGCACTGGTACCAAATTAGAGACCCATTCTGAATGTCTGTCTTTAAATATGATTTTAGCATCTAGCATCTTTTTCACTTCGCTTTGAATTAGTGGTTCAAGCTTTGGATGCATTTTTCTCAGAGGCTGCTGATAAGGTTTGACTCCAACCTTGATCGGAATCACATGTTGTATAATTTTAGTGTCATACGTCTTTAGGTCTTCATAAGTCCAAGCAAATACATCTTTATACTGTCTAAATAAGCTGATGAATTTACTCCTTTCGCCAGGTGAACAACACTTCCCCAAATTTACATATTTGGGTTCAGCTTCAGTCCCTAAATTTATCAGCTCAAATTGTAAAGATGAGCTATGAGTCTTGATATCCGCTGGCTTTCTGAACTTGTTATCTAAATCAAACATTTGTTCCAAGGTCCTAACTCCCTTTGGAATGAAATTCCTGAAATTTAATTCCGCTTGATGTTTTTCGCCATCTATTATTTCTCCTTTAAAAGTATCATCATTCATCAAACACTCCAGGATTTGCTGATCATTGTAAAAAACCCTTAGATTTGTGATGTTATCTAGAACAGAAGGCCTGAAAAGTAATTCAATAGAGCATCTATTATTTGAAGGTACTAATCTTGCGGATGAGGTAGATAGTAAGTCAGCTATTGCATTTTTTGATCTAGGAATTGACACAATATTGAATGCATTAAAATTTATCAGTAAATACCAAAATTCATTTTGGTAAGCTTTCAAATGTGATGAAATGCAGTGTATTTTGTCTTGAATTTTCTTAAAAACGATTTCAGAATCTTCATATACTTTCAGATTTTTTACTTTCAATTCTATTACTTTTTTAAGTCCTTGAACTAGTGCCTCGTAGTCGGCTATGTTATTTGTGCATTCGAATTCTAACCTACATGAAAGAAAATGTTTATTTTTTTCTGGATCAATCAAGACACAGCTAGTTCTTGACCCTTCCAATGTTTTAGAACCATCAAAATAAAGAATCCAAAAACTTTCTACTCTTACTAAATTAGAATTGCTAACTACATCTGAAACTAAATCTATTATGTTACAATCAAACTCATCAGCCCATGAAAATTGAAGGAGATCGGGCTGGATACCAGGTATACTGCTGGCTTCTTTAGCTTGGTAATTTCCTAGTTCTAGTTCAATGAAATAGTTTCCCAACATAGAGTTTACTGGTTCATTTTTCCCTTCTAACTGAGTCACATTATATTTCATTTGAGGCTCTCTTAACACTTTTATCTGATTTTGACATCATTTAAAAGGCAACCACAAATGTGACCAATCTGATGCAAAATATCCTTCTAACCTTGCTGACTAGTCTTGGCTCAAAACCAAACCATAAGCATTTGGGATGTTTGCTACGACAATGTCTATGTACTGACATACCCTCTCATCTGCGGATAACCGAATCAGAGCATCCTCCATTTCTCCTATTACTTTTACTATTGTTCTGTCTAACTGAAGAACTTGTCTAGTGGTTGGTTTAGGTTGACCATTGATTTGGTTGTAGACTGAAAGTGGCAAAACATTGACTATTGCTCCTGAGTTGACTAAATGGTTATGCACATTATATTTGAAAATTTCAAAGGTTAGGAGAAATGTTGGAGTTTTATACTTAGATTTTCCTCCTAAACTTGCCTCACCAATCTCTTTCTCAGGTTGTTTGTCACTGGGAGGCTCCTCCTCGAGTGTCTCAAGTGATTTTAAAAGCTTCTCCTTTTTTGAGGTAAATTGCACATTTCAAACAATGAGATATTTGCTTTAGCTTTTTTAATTTCTTCCACAACATCATATCCCATCTCATGTTCCTTGAGATTATTCTTGACATTATCAGTTTTACTTTCAGTAGGCTATACGGTTGTATTGACTTTCTTAGGATCCTGAATTGAAATCACAAATTCAGGTATTTTAACAGTTGAAGTGTTGTTCTTTATTTTCTTCATGTTCTCTTGAAGTCTCTTAATCTTTGAAAGTATTGAGTTATCTTGTTTTAACGGATTCTGACTTCTTGTTGTTACATTAGTTTCTAGTGTTTCTTCTTTGTCAGGGAGGTCTTCATCTTCCATGTTAAACATAGAAACACAGTCCCATAGAACCAAGGTATCTTCCTCTTGTGTTTCTGTAGGTTCATGATCTTTTCCTTTCTCCTCCTCAGTTTCTTTCAACTTGGAATCCAATAATTGGTTCATGACTAATGTCATAGAATTAATCCATTGTGGACAATTCTTCTCAGAATGAGGTTGTTGATGGAAAGTGCAAAAATTATCCATTCCTACATCAGTCAAATTCATTACTGAAGGGCTGTGTGGAGGAGGTTTAGGTTGACTGTTGTCTTCTCTTTTTTTATAATAAGGCTTATACTATTTGTGAGCCTCTTTTTCTTTTTCTAAATAAATCACCCGGTTTGATAACTTCTGCATCATCTTTACCATCCCATCTAACTCCTGTGATCACTCATCCTTAGGTTTAGTTAATAATAATGGATTTTTGTTTCCATAAGTTCTTTCATCTGATTGTGTAGGATAGTGTTCTATACTCTCCAATTCTGCCTCTACCTTCTCAGCTTCTTCATAGGTTTATACCAATGTGGGTCTAACTGATCTCTTGGTGAACATGGCTAGATCTGGACCGAGAGCTGAGGTATAGTACTCAATCAGGGCATGCTCAAATGGTTTGTTAGCTACACTGAAGTTGTTTAAGTAAGAAACAAATATTTGAGTGAAGTTATGTACTTTTTCTTTCTTTTCCTTCTTTAGATCAATTAACCCTTTCATTAAAGCTGCATGAGTTTTCTGTATTCTGTATTTGCTTCTGAACAGTCTCTCAAAAATATTCCAATTCGTGATCGAATTTATGGGTAAGGAAAAATACCATGAAGCTGCTTTTCCTTTCAGGGTGTGAGGAAACAATCTACAAAATACATCTTCATGTTTTGCTGCCCGTGGCCCTTCTAAAGCCAAATAGAAACTCTGCAAATGATCATCTACAAGAATTCCTTCACTTGGTTCAAACTTGGGTAACATCTTGTTGAAAGTATGAGGCAAATCATGCAATGGAGGTGTCAGGTTTAAAGGAGATCTATCTCTCCAAGTAGGTTGTGGAGGTGGCTGATTTGTATTCACATTGGCCATGATTCTGAGTGGAGTATGTGGTGGGGATTGAACAAGAGTCTAAAAACGTGAACAATGAGGGAAATCTGGTCCCAATTGATCCAAAGGTTGGTCAACTTCTTGTAAGGCTATTTATACCAATTCTTCAAGATCTTCTACCAACACCGAGTCTTCCAATTGAGGACGGTCCTTCTTCTGATACTCTCTTCTAGGTAGGACAGAGACAATAGGTAATCCTCCAATATTTTTTGCATATGCCCTAGTAATCCTCCTTAAATAATCAACCACTTTGTTATCAACGAGATATAGATACCCCTTTCCCTTTTCTTCAAGAGTGGGTCTCTTAAGCAAACTGTTTTTAGAACTGTCACCAGTGGGGTGATTTCAAGAAAGTGGGTTTCCTCGTCCAGCCATGCACTGGTGGCCCTCCTTCTAGCACCAAAACTATTGAGGCCTAGAAAATCATAGGTAACAACAGTAGGGATTCTCCCCAATAAACGTTCCCAACTAGCTCGTTATTGTTTGGTATGGCGAATCTGTAAGGTTTATGGTCCGGCTACCGTAGTTCAAGTAATGGTTAAAATGTTTTACCGATTATAGCCTGGTCCACTATTTAGGTGTATTTTTAGTTGATTATCTTTATGTATGATGTGCAAGTTCCTAACTAAATGTAGGCGATAGAGATAACGAGGAAGATCACAACATGATGCACAGGTTCTTACCTCTCTCACTTCTAAATCACAATTAAAACAAAACTAACTAAGACTAATTAATCTATCCCTAGGGAGCAATACTGTAATTAATGGTGAGTAATATATTGTATAATATATATTAAGAAAATTACAAATAGCTGTTAACATTTCTGAACACATGAATTTTAATAGACAAATGAAGAAAAAGATAGCTCATTGTTAATTAAAACATTCATTACTCAACTATTATTGTGGAAATTTCACCAAAATAAACAAGAGAACATTCACAACATGAAAGAATTCATAATTTAGAACGGTCTCACAGTTCATGGAAACAAGCTGAAATAGAAACAGTTCACATCCAACCATCCCATGACAAACATTTGAAACTCCACAGTTCTTTCTCTAGCCGAAAAGTATAACTCTTTATTATAAGATGAATTAGTTCTCCTTATAATAATCTTTCAAAAATATGTTTTGAAAAAAGGTCCCTGGCTACCTAAAACTTGCCTATATTTATACAAAAAGCAAAAACCCTTGGGCTGCCCCTTGCTTCCTTTTAGGCTTCCAACCTTTCTTTTACAAAAAATTGTCTTGTATCTTGTGCACAAAAATAAATATAATATATTACATTATTTATCAATATTCCAAAATATCCCACTAGGAGGGCCCAACTTGTCCGTTCATGAACTTTCTCCATATATTTGCCTCTGCTGCTATATTCTCAAAACCAGAAGGTTTGAGAAATCTGATAGTGATTTCGTGCTGAGCAGCCGGGTTTTTTATACTAGCTATCCTAGCAGAAATCAAGCATAGTTGGTCTTATAGCAAGTGAATGCTCATAGCTACATGTGCTACTTCAGTCTTTAGTATCTTTTTGTCCAACTCCTTGACTCGCTGGATGGCTAGTTCATATTTGCTGCGCTTGTCCTGTAAATGTTTCAAAAACATTTCATGTTCTGGTAGTGCTTCCAATCTCTTTGGAGAGGACGTATGACACCGATTATAGGTCAGGAGCACTCTCCTACAAAATTCAGCACAGGCACCATATGTTCTCTTCACGACCTTCTTTAATTATTCTGTTGCTTTACTAGAAAACTCAATCAGCTCGTACTATTGCTTTATTATCTCTTGATCTTTGACAAGTATATCTGTGGGATATTATTTGTTTTCTTCTACCCAAGCCATCTTTCCCCATGGAGTCTCCAAAATATCTTGGGTTCTATCCAAAAATATGAGGATGTACTTACAATCTCTTCTAATCTGATGTCTATTTGCTATACTTTAAGTCTTTCTTATGCTATCTGTTGTTGTATATGATGTATCTTCCTTCTAAGCATAAGAGCATGCTTCTTTAAAGGTTCAATATCAACCTTCTACTCTGTATCCAATTTCAATGAAGCTGCAAGTGAACTCTTCTCTTCCTCCAAGGCTACTATTTGAGTCTCATATAACTTGGCCTTCCCTTCTGTGGTGATCTTTTGCTCTTCTAGCTCTGTCACTTTACTTTCTAATCTGCTCTTTTCTTTATTTAGTTCTTCAACTGATACCCGAAGATGATTTTTCTCAGCCTCCAAATTATGATATTTCAGCTATAGTTTTTCCAACTCTGCTGAGATAGCCTGAGAATTCCTCTCGGTATTTTCTATAGATAGTACCAGAGCATCTTTATCTTCCTACAAGGTTTGACATTATTCCTTTGAAACTTTGATCTCACCGATCATGTCGTCATATTTTCTCTTCATATTTTGGTTTTCACCCCTTTCCTTCTTCAAAGTTTCTTTCAGTTGGGCCACCTTTTCTAAGACTTCTCGAGGCCAGTCATGATCCTATCCACATCATCTTCAGTGGCTAGGTTTAGAGCTTCCCCATCCCTTGCTAGTAATTGTGGATCCTTATGTGTACCGTGAACTACTGTTTTGTCAGTTACCATCATTCCTGGTTTACCCCCAGTGTCCACCTTCTTTTCAGTTCTCTTGAAAATTCTCTTTTTCTCTTTATCATAAAATATAGTATTGAAATATGGTACCTCCTCCCCCTCCATAGGCATGAAAGGAATTAAATCCAGTCCAAAAACTGACCCTGAACCTTCGGCTACTGTATTGCTAGAAGGAAAAACAGGCTCTAATGGGTTACTATCAGTCTAATCCTATTCTTGGTCTGTAGGGTCTTGTCCTTCTAATATCTCTGTTCTTGAGCTTTTAGGTGCCTTTTCTATTTGTTGTTTCTCCTTTTGGACAGCTTCTAATATGAACCCTTCACTATCTTCCTGCTTTTTCTGGATTTCATCTTCTTCTTGTTTTTTCCTTTCTTCTTCAGCCTTCTTGGTTGCTTCCTCAGCTGCTCGCTTCTTTTCTTCCTCTTCTATCCTCAGCCAATTCTTTGCTTCCTGTACAAGTCTATTAGCCTTCTCCTCTCTCTTCTTTGCTTCTTCTTTTTATTTCCTTTTCTGTTTCTCATCAATCTTTCCTTTACCACCCACAGTTGTTATTTTTTGATTGAATATTTTTCTAAGGGCTGTCATGTTCTTAGAATTGTGGAAAGTCTCCTCATCTTTGTCCCAAAATTATGTGTATTCAAAATGAACTCCAACCTCCTTGCAGTAATTAGCTACTTTTTCCTTGGAATCATTTATGTGGAAATTCATTTCCCCGAAGTGAAAATATTCCAATTCATGGACAAATTCTACCGCGGTATTCACCCTTGAAAATTTGTAACTCCCAACAAAAAAAGACATTGCAGGATATACTACCTTTTTCTATTCAAAAAGGAAATTCCCTACTCCATCAATATATAACTGTCTAATAGCTTCTTTATGGAGTATATAATCAGTAGCATATCTCGGGAGCAAAGAAGGGGCCCTTGAACCACCATACATTCTTACATATAAACCATCCTCTGTTAGATAATAACTTCCATATTCTTGCATGATCTTGAAATCTTCTACTGACATGCAATTGCATTCTTCCAAGAAAATCAAAGTGTATAAAGGCATGATGAAATGCTCACAGATCTCCTTATAATAGGTGTAGTATTTGTGATCCCAAAATAACTTGTAAGCAGCGTATACTAGAGCTAGATCCTTATCCCAATTGCATTTTAGTGTAGAGAAAGACCGAGTGCATAGAATGCAGTCGATCAAAATAGAGCTCATGTAGAATTCATACTTCTTTTGGGATACTCCTCCCAATGCTGCGTTGATGCAAGCTGACAGGCTATTTGACACTATACTTTCCCAGTTGAAAATAGTCCCCTGTGTAGCAACATGATAAATAATAGGTATCCAACCAAACTTAAAATGTTTCTGATTAGCTCTCCCGAATATTCGGTTCAACAATAAAATGATGAATCTATATGGGGCACAGAGAGTTGATGTCTCATATTCCCTGGAAGGTCCGTTCCTGAAGTTTTTTCCCGGGATCATCATTTTATTCATAGTCTCTATGAGGTCCAGACCTAACTCCTTTATCCAACCTTCAGTTAGATAAGTCTGTGGTGATGGTAGATGATATGCCATGGACACATAAGTAGGGCTGTATGTAGCATATCCTTATTTCTTAATATTCGCTAGGATCATCCTTGTCACATTTGCCCTGGGCAAAATCCAACCTATCACTTTCGAACATGGAAAAAGCTCAGGCCTGGTAGCCACTTTCATCAGGGCTGACCTCTCAATATTCGTATATATGTACATGTCTTCAAAACTAGCATCAGGGACACTTTGGCTTGAAATCATTCTGTACACTTCTCCCCACTTGTATTCTGGTTCAACCCTAGTAGTAGCCTTAGTGTCTTCATAAATGAATTCTACCTTGGTTATCACTTCTACTTTAGGCTCTTCTTCAGCCACTTGGGCTTTCTTCTTTTGTTTCCTTGGCATATTGTTGTAATGGAAATCAACCTGTAACAGTCATGTAACATGCTTTCAGTCTAACTATATCTAGCAACTGGTATAATAATAGAAAATAAAAACATATAATCATTACCTCTTCTTCGGTATGCATGTTGAAAATTTATGTTAATATGCAGTCCTGAGAATGACATATTTTAACAAAGAAAACCCTGTAAAATTTCTGCCCTCTAAATCTACTCAAAACTTCAACTATCTTAAAACGCTAATTTGGAAATTTTCCCTTTAACTTATACAGGAACTTTGATTTGAAACAAACTCATCCCGCCACTGCATATACAAGAATCCCAAAAACCCCTATTAGTTTCATCCAACTTCCTAAACTGACGTGAAAACTCATCTCCAAAAACCCTATTCAGTTGCGCGGCCCTTCTGAATCCCATGGGAAACTAAAACTGTAGGGGACACAGATTTCTAACCTCAGGATGAACATAAAACAACCAAGAATATCATGGTGTTGACAACGAAATGCATGTCTTCACCATGTCCTAAATCTTATCTCAATTTTCACAGGTGCACTCATGGAGAATAGCCTAAAAAACACCGGCCAAACAAAACGCTCATAGTAAACAGGCTGAGCCCTTGCTAGTAGAAAAAATCAATTCAAGAAAAAAGTTCTATGTATAAGAAAACCTAACCCTACTGTGAACTTCACCCCATCCACTTGGCAGTTAAAAATTACAAAAATCAATCCAAAGAAACAAAGTTACAGACAAAACCTACCTGGAAATGGAGATGCAAGTAACCTGGACGAGAAAAAACCTTCCACGGGTGTAGAGTAGGATGAATCAAATCTTGATAGCTGTGCACACACAAGAGGATGGACGGCTTCAATAGTGAAAAATGACAAGTAAAAACCCCAAAACGACGTTATAAGGGCTTGACCGGGTGGAGAACCATTGGTGGGAAACTTGTTTAACATCAACGGGAGGCCAACTCCAAAATAAAGACACAGTGTCGGCTGCTGATCACTCTATCCACCCAGTTATTGCTTGGGAAAGAAAAAATCGGACCTCGGAGGCACTAAAATCTAAGCTTCGGATCAACTCGCTATTAATATTCCACAACGTCGGCAACAGACTGCTCTACCAACCTGGGAATCGTATAGGAAAATAACATCAGACCTTGGTAAGACTAGGCTTTTCAAAACCAGCATAGAATATGTGAGCTTTCGGATCAGCTCAAAACTAATCCTCTCCAATGTCGAGTGGGAAACAGGCTAAAAATTTTTTTTCACTTTGGAAAACAAACCCGATAGCGAGATTGTTCACAATATCGGTTCTCGAAAAATTATAGATGAAGGCCCATCTGGTTCATTGGATATACATGACACTAAGAAGCCAGAGCCTTGGCAAACCAACTCCAAGAGGCAAAAGAAAAATTACTCCAATGTAGCAACGAAAATATCGGAAGGCTTCTGATAAACCAATCGGAAAGCTAGTTGACTGTACTTCTGCAACGTCGGAAGACTAGTCAACTAAGAATCTGATATCGAAAGGCTAGTGGATTGATAATCCGATACAGATATGTAAAAAGACTAAGTTTTTTCAGAAAAAAAACTGAGCCCAAATCAAATCTTGGAAAAATAAAACATTCCTAGGCCAGTTTGAAACTCAAACAAACAAAGGGGGGACCCTAAAAATAAAATTTTATAGGGCAATTGTTGCAGCTGCAACATGTCAGTAATCGTTTTTTGTGAAGCACTCCCCCTTCTGCCCCAAAATTTGTAGATGGAAGGTGGATCAATCACAAGCCTAATGGCTAGAGTTCCAACAAGGTTCCTACAAATTCGAACTTGTAAAACGTCATACTCTTGAAACAATAATTTAAAACCGATTGAGGTAACTCTAAATACGAGATAGATCTATGCCCTATCTAAGGAAAACCAAACTCTGGAAAGTGTGACATGTATGTCCTTGCTAGAATTAAAATCAGCTTTGAATATGAGCTCCAAAAATTGTGCTCAAACGCCCACTTATTGGACAAAAAAGATCAAGTTTGGAAATGGGGTCTAAATTTTGGAACTGTTCCCAAATGCCCCTTATTGGAAAAAAAAAAATGTTTGGAAATGAAATCTGAATTTCGGAAGTATGCCCTATCTAAGAAAGATCAGCTCTGAAAATGAGCTCCAAACATTGTGCTCTAGACGCCATTATTGAAAAAAATATCAAGTCTACAAATGAGATCTATGTTGACCTCCATTTCAGAAAATAGATAAATGCTTGCAAGGCATTGCAATTTTCCCCTTAATTTTAAACTTTTTAAAGTGACCCTAACTCAAGTTTGCCTCCTGTTGTTATTCTATATGTATTCCTTTTAACTAGATTGAAGTTGACCTAAGGATCTTCAACCAGTATGGCGAAAAATTATTTATTGTTTTCACACGTGCTTTAGAGACATGCGCTTCTCTGATGTTGGATAGCGGCAATATTATTTTTTGGGTCAGTAGGATGAAATTGATGCTTTTGACAGCTTGATAGGAATGCATAGACTTGTTGATGATAGGTTGCAAGCGAGGGATAAGTTTTAGTATATGTTATTACAGGTTCATAGTCTCGAAATTATAATGCAATTGAAAGATGTTTGTATGGAAATCACCTATTTTCATTATTTATATTCTTTATAGAGAAGACGATTAGAACCTTTTTAGTATGCAATTCATAGTTACCCTGATGCAAGATACCTATTCTTCTCAATATATCTATGGTATGGAATTTGAAAGTAGAATGGAAATTTCTCTAATGCTTGTAACTAAATGTTCAAAAGGGTCGGTTCAATGCATTAAAGAATGCATCAACTACATGGGTGATAATGCAAACATGCCATCTTTCCATATTAAAAATACATACAATCTCCTCCATTCAAGGTAAGGTGACCCAACAACTATCAAGGATACGGTGGTCCATTGGTGGGGCTAGATGGATTTCATTCCATACACCTAGGTTCAATTTTGTTGAGATATATTTATTATTCTGGCTTAGATGTTTGGCTAACGGCTTTCTTGACCTACCATCCATAGAATTGGGGAAGTTTGTTGAGAATTCTGATGTGTGTGTGAGATTTCCTTGATTCTTTGGGAATAGAAGGAAGGTGGTTTTTCTACATGAAAATTTGACCCAACGACTTCCATTGAAAACCTAATTCCATTTGAGATAAGGAAATTCCATACTTGCATGTGCTTCCTCTATTCATATGCAAACATATTTTTACGCCAACACATGAAGATGGATGGTTCTTGCAGTCACTAGTTAATGAACAATCCCCCAAAAAAATCATTTGGATTGCATTTGCTTCTTGGATGACATTTTCAATGTGGTCTTGACTCCATCCAAGGTAAAGTGACCCAACAAATTCCATTGAAAATATAATTCCACTCGAGATAAGGCAATTCCATACTTGCATGGGAATCCTCTATTCATAGCAAACATATTTTTACACCAACACATGAAGATGGTGTTAAATATATTGCAGTTGCGAGACCCATTCTCAGGGAGGATGGTACCTTAGTCAGTTAAATAGGGTAGAGTAAGACCCTAGGAGGTATCTTAGGGCCCCCAGTAGTCTCCTGAGGTTTGTGGACTAGGACCAAGCAGGTTGA
The DNA here is from genome assembly GCA_001517045.1 of Pseudotsuga menziesii. Lineage (NCBI taxonomy): Eukaryota > Viridiplantae > Streptophyta > Pinopsida > Pinales > Pinaceae > Pseudotsuga > Pseudotsuga menziesii. The sequence goes on from LPNX010628339.1 coordinate 45,983, forward strand.
TGCCTTGGAAAATTCCCTAACATATGATTAGGGCCCCTATATGTATCTACGATATTATAGTTTGGTACTAGACAATTTCTTGGAGATGATGTACTAGCAGATACTGTAGTTTGAGACAGACTTCCTAGTCTGGGACCAGGCAGATTCTTGGTATGGGACCAGGTAGTTCCTGTAGGTACATTCCTGGTTAGTTAACCAGGTGGATCTTGTTCAGTTAACCATGTGGATCTTGGTCAAGTTGACCAAGATGATTATGTGTGATGTACTCTCTCCTATTCGGTTATTGCTAGGTTGTTTCTCAAGGGATTGGCCACCCCTTGATGATGTCACTAGCACCTAACCCTTAGCAAATGTATTGAGGACCAGAGGATCACATCATCAGTTTGGATATTATCCTTATACATTGATGATAATATATATATA
>LPNX010628339.1:57344-86079 GCA_001517045.1 Pseudotsuga menziesii
AGGGTCTAATCCGTGCGATCTCAAGGCATATGGAAGGCCAGGAGTCATATGAGTCGGATCCAAGTCAAGGAAAACTCCAAAATGATTTGGACTATGCACACATCCCGATGTACGCGACTATAGGGGTCAAACACGCGTATGTACGCGGTTATCGGGGAAAAAGCCACGTATATCATAGTTTATATAATTTTGGGGATGATCAATGATACATCAAAGGATAAAATGTGATCCATTGGGTGTAAAGAGTCTGCAGCGGGATAGGGGAAGGCCATACAAAGTGTGATTCACCTAGTGGGGTGAAAATCTCTATAACACAATAATCTCCAGTTTATTTATCCAAATTTTTATATGTTCATTTGTACAGGATATTTTATCATTTAAGTACACTAGGCTGCCAAAATACCACGTAGGTTGGACACATACAATTCACTATAAGAAAAGATAAGGAAGGATAGAGGTTTTGTTGTTAAGAATATGAATAATTTTCTGAGTAGGAACATTGCTATTGATCTAAGCATATAGGAAATTCCATATTAGGAATTAGGTGATATTTTAACTTTTAACTTTTTGAAACCAAATGCTACAGAATATTTTTCCACAAGTGGAGCTATGGACACTTCCTCTAATCATGAAGGTATTACTGTAAGAAATTATAGTTGATTCTTTAGATTGAAACCTTTGTGTTTAGATAATTTTATTGAATTATGTCTTCATTAGTATTATTGTGAGACATTTTTTTATAAGAGAATGATATTTCCATTGATTGGAAAATTTACCCACATATAACATTAAAAATATCCCAACTGTGGTAGAGATGGGGAACAATCACACCCCGGATAATATTTGGGGACAACATCATAATTAATCTCTTAAACCACCAATCTACTGCAAACATTTTCATGAAGAGAGATTCCAATCTACTGGGAACTAAGATAGATTCCACTAGTGGAGCTATGGACACTTCCTCTAATCATGAAGGTATTACTGTAAGCAATTATAGTTGATTCTTTAGATTGAAACCTTTGTGTTTAGATAATTTTATTGCATTATGTCTTCATTATTATTATTGTGAGACATTTTTTTAGAAGAGAATGATATTTCCATTGATTGGAAAATTTACCCACATATAACATTTAAAATATCCCAACTCTAGTAGAGATGGGGAATAATCACACCCTGGATAATATTTGGGGACAACATCATAGTTAATCTCTTAAACCACCAATCTATTTTAAACATTTTCATGCGATAGGTCACTTGATCTTCAAAGTTGGAAAAATATTCTGTAGCATTTGGTTTCAAAAAGTTAAAAGTTAAAACATCACCTAATTCCTAATATGGAATTTCCTATATGCTTAGATCAATAGCAGCGTTCCTACTTAGAAATTTATTCATATTCTTAACAACAAAACCTCTATCCTTCCTTCTCTTTTTTTCTAGTGAATTGTATGTGTCGAACCTACATGGTATTTTGGCAGCCTAGTGTACATAAATGATAAACTCTCTTGTAGAAATGAACATATAAAAATTTGGATAAATATACTGGAGATTATTATACCCACTTCCCATTAGGTTATGTTAAACCTTCCCAAGTACATAGGGAAATAGAAATAGCTTCTAAAGAGCTCAACTAAATATTTTTCAATGCATGTGTGACAACATTTCCCATTGTCAAAAACATGGTAGATTTTATATTGGAATATGTATTGTAATTGAACTGGATTAAGACCATTTCTTAATGCTAGCTTTATATAACAAAATTCATGTATGAATTACTCTTCCATATTGACACGAACTTCATCACAAATTTCTTAACTTAGCAAAAGGAGTTCAAAGAGAGGACATGTTTAGAAAAACTATTAGTTAGTGTAAACAATGATAAATATGAAGTTTTATAAAGGAATGGTTTCTAATATATTCAGAGGATAGTCTTAGGGATTGCAGTTTTGGAGAGGGTTGAATACTTGAAACCGGTAACCAAGGTGGATTAATGACCACTATAGCACCTAACCATGATCCAACTCTCAGTCCAATTGTTTTAGCATCATGAAAGAAGAAAAAAACAAAACACATATTTCCTTATTTATCTACGCCACTACAAGAAACAATGCATCCTTTTTCTGTGTTGAATCGTCACAACCCTCCTCCTTTGCAGAAAAAAGAGGAACACTCATTGGATCTGATAACAAGAAAAAAAACAATGAGCATCATGTATCAACTTTTGAAGGATGATCAAACTATTATTTCAAATTTTCAAATGCTTTTTCAAGGAAAAAAAAATCAAATGCAAGCAGAGGTTTGCTTTGCTCCACTCTTGCTTCAAAATGATGGTTTGCTGAAATTTTGAAGGAATATTTATATCTTGATTCTGAAATGAAGGGAAAGTATTCCTTAAATCAATTGTTAACACAACTGATTTTTTTGAATTTTTTTTAGTAGAGTTAAACAATGGAAGTAGCGTCTCCCTGAGTACCATCCAACTATAACAATACAATATTTATGATAGGATTTTAACCCAACTCACGGGATGCTTATAGTTATAAAATATAAAAAATTGAACCAATGTCTGATTGACTACCTTAGGATGACCATCCATATGTGAATAAATCATTATGTTCCATTATAGGATGTTTTCCATGTTAGATATGAAGATAGAAGATACATTGGTTTGTCTTTATGACACTTTTTATGCCTTAAAAGACTATATTCCTTCCATCTAAAAGGACAATTCAAAATGGTTTTTCAACTAATGTTATGTCTAGTTATCATAGTCTTCCTGGGTCATTTAAGGCCTCTTTTGTGCATTGAAGAGCCAAAAAAAAAAATACAAAAAAAAATCCCTTTTCAGGACTTAACAATAATAAATACCTTTCTATTTTTTAAACGTATATAGCGGATCAATAGAATGACCTTTTCTTTTTTCTATGGATGGATTTCAATACCCGTGTATTCCTGCTCAGAAAAAGTTATTGCAAACTACAAATTAAAGGTTTATTTAAATAACTTGTTGGTTTCAAAGTCGAATTGTCAGTTAATGTGTGAGACTGTGGTTTCATAAATTTCTTCTTTACATCAATAACTATGTTCTTAATATGAATTAGCACAAAATTATCAATTTGACACTTGAAGTTGGCCCAATCTATAAGGAGTTGTGACCTGAAGAGTCCTAATTAATAATAATTATATCCTTTTGAATTACGTTATTTATATATATAGATTAGTAATATACTGTGTATGTTACATAAAGTGTAACATGTTATTTAAAGCTACTATCTTTGTTTCATTTTGGATAGTTATTTATAACATTTGATATATGTTATGGTGTGTCTGTAGTTAAGGATGTATGTTTACCATGTTATTACAAATAGGGTTGGCTCTTTATGTATCTTATAGTGGATTATATTTTTGTAGACCATCAACAGCTTGAAAAATGTTGATTTTATTGCATTGCTACAGTTTTTATAGCCCATCTTGAACATGCTTCTGCACCTCATTGGATATAGTGGCAAAACCATTTAGGTTTGTCAATTTCTAGGTTGGCAATACATATTTGTGTAATTTGAATATAGCTCTCAGTAGAACTTCATGCTTATTGATTCTAGATATGGTAAAGTTGATGCATTGATGAGCTAGCCATGCATTGTTATTTGATGAATGAAGAGAGCCTTGTATTCATATCTTAATACAACTGAAATGACAAAACTATTGAATTGATATCGATGGAGAAGAGTGACACATGTTCTTCTTATAAGTGAGGATTGATTTATATTGTTTTAGTCAAAATAGAGCATATTTTTCAATTTAGTTGTGTTATGTAGGTTACCTAGTTTTGTTTTGACATATGACTTGATGTTCACATATTTCTCCCCATATTTTGTTCTAGTAAAAGGCTCCCATATCTCAACAAGGTGTGATATTTGAAGCACGCAATTTTTTATTATTATAAAACTATTGAATTGAATAATAAATGTTGACTATACTAAAACACCCAGAAATTCAAGCCAATGAGTCATTATTACATTAGATTTTGTTGGCTCGAGAGAATGGGATATTTTATAATATATATTTAACATTGATGTGTTATAATGTCTTCATTTTGTACTTCTTAGGTAGATTCCTTTCGTACTATGGTTAACATTTTGACAAGGTATCATCCACTTTATGCTCAACTTTCACTTTCAAGTGTGAAGATACTTTCATGTTTTTACGTATGTGCTTTTAAATGTGCAAAATTTTCGAGGAAAGTGGAGAGAAGTATTTTCAATGCAGATACTAAAATAAAATCATATTTCTCTTGTTTAAATATTAAATATACTACCAATCTCTTTTGCATGGAGCAACTGCCGACAAGAAATGGAAACTCAATTTTTGTTCTGACAAAACTCATTGAAGTTGTCATTTGAATTAATGTGAATGATATTGTGACTCTGATTTTTCATTTCTATTATAATTTAATATTAGTGCTTTAGTGGTAGTGTTTTTTCTTACTCTTTTATTACCAATCCTGGGCATTTCTGGATTCGGTTCAGTCTGATGCTTGTGAAATCTTCTCTATGAAGTTTTCCAGAAAGTGAAATGTGCACTTAAATGTTTAGTATTGTTGGTTAATCAGTTCGTACCCTCTTCACTATAAAAATTAATTTTTTCTTAGATATATAAACTCATTTTGGTATATAACATATTTATTGTAAATTATTTCTAGCTTTACGTCAGGAAACTATAAACATCGATGGCTTAAATTGTAGAATGGGACTAGGTGGGATGTTTATCTAACTGAAAAGTTCTCATTAGAAATTAACATATCACAGGGTGAAAGAGTGAAAGGAAGAGGTCATAATAATGTGCTTAGTTACCCAAAAGTAACTCTGGGAGTGGTATGTAGATATGTCCAAGACATCAAAGGGGAGTGTGCAAAGTATACATGACCTAATTAGAATGTAAGCTTTAGATAATTGAGATCAGATGATTTTATTATTGTCCACAAGTGGCCAAAAGAGTAGTCTAATGGGAATAGAGAATACAATAAGTTACATAGAAAATGTTGGAGTGTCAAGGACACTTGTGAAAGCTAATATATAAATAAATACAAGTGAAAATAAGAGAAACATTAGTAGGAAAGGGTGAACCATGAAGGTAAACACCACAAAGCCCCACTCTATGCTAGAAATAGAGGAGGGCACAAAGCGATATTCATCTCCATAGATCATTGTATAAGTATCGGTGCAAATATCAATAATGTCCTTTGGGGGTGCAAAGCTCAATAATATCCTTTGGGGGTGCATATTATGTATTCTATGGTGTGTTGGATTAGGGATTAGATCCATTGGACAAAATCTAATTCCTTAGTAACATTTAATGAGCATGGTGGAAGCTTCTGACTAGATGTATGTGTCACTGGTTGAAAATATGACATGATGTATCGTTCCATGTGTGCCCACTGCCTCAAAATTGAGAAGGTTTATTATAAGTGTTTTGACATTTGGAAAATCTTCCTTGTTGAAATGTATTTTTGCTATCAGGTTTTTGCTTATGTTTATGGGAACATAATTTTTATGATGCATTGCATTAGAGAAAAGGGTGTTTGTGGCAAGTCCTTCGAATGAAATAGTATAATATTTCAATAGCGCTCGTTTTTTCCCTAAATAGACTAGACATTTCTAGATTTCTATGAAAATAATTAATATATCTAGAAAATTGTGTGAGCTTATTTCTAGAACTTTAGGAGATTCAAGTGATCAACTACTAGATTTGGCACATTTCGTTTCATAGTTCATATGTATTCTATCCATAGTGGAATGAAGTAATATGACATTATAACTCTTTATACAGTATGTTTATTGGTGTTAGATGCATATAGTTGGGTCAACATGTCTTTACAAGCCTTACATATTGCAAATTTATATAAGATTGAACATGGACGAGTGCAGGGTGAAACATGAGTCATCGAAGCAGAACAAAATTGATTTCTCATCCATTATGTGGAATATGCATTTGATGATTTTGGTGGAAGACAACCTCCAGTTTATCCAGGTCTATAAACTATTTGGGGAAGCTTGGCTTGGAGCAAGGAAATGCCCTAGATGTGAAGGGTTTTTCATGAATGAATACTAATTGGAAACCATTTTTGTTTTTCATTTCATAGTTTAGGTTATGGATTTAGTTAAGCTGTAGATGGCTTTGGACCCATGGTTCTTTTGGAGTATAGTATGAACATAGATAACTCTTGGAAGCAATATCGAGAACAAGTATCATCTTGGATTTTGAGAGGCATTCTTTTAGATAAAAAGGGGAATCATTTGAATCATATTTTTTCAATATCAACTTTATCACATACAAGGGTCACTTGGGTAGTTTCTTGGTAATGCGTAATAGTAGAAAAAATGTATGTGTGAGAAGACAAAGTTTCTCAGTTGATGTCTATTGATTGTCAAATTTTATATAGTGCACTGAATTGTTTGATGCTTCCTTTAGTTTTGTTGGTACATGTGCACATTGTAGTCATTGGATGGTTGATTGTGCAAACTTAAGACTAATTAATTGATGATCTTATTATGCAAAATAAATTTGAGTGTGATTTTATAGTGAATTGTACATGTTTTTGTTATTTTGGAATGGTTTTCTTAGTCGGTCTGCTGGGATCAAATTGTGCCCATGCAAAAGGTAGCATCCATTGCATGTTCTATCATATATCAACTTTTTTTTATTGAGAAATAAATTCAGATTGGAATTCAGTGCGTGCAGTTGTAGCCATCTGTTATAAATGTATTATTGTTTTTGACATTTAATGGTTTCCATGAAAAAAAATATTATTATTATCAAATTGATATTTCTACTTTTGACAATAAAGGCATATGATAATTGAATACCAAACATAGTGTACTTCCCAAAATGATTTTTATTTCCATCTTATTCATCAAGTGAGAGCTAATGGAGAACATAAGGGGGAGGGAAACATGGTATATTGTATATTCTTAGCAGAGGTGATATCATGTATCATAAAAAATAGATCATCGTCTTGAGAGTCGATTTGTATTGTCCAAGTTATGATGAATTATTACTAGATAGAAGGTGGAGAGAAACTTGATATACTGACTTATTACTACCTAAAGAGATGTCTATGAATGTTAAATTTCAGTTGTTATCTTGCATAGAAAGAGTTTGAAGTCAAATAAATGGTGCATTCTTTAAGCATCTATACCTTGTAATATTGTTTCATGGGTGGTGTTTATAAACTTAAATCGCCTATCCTTTCGTTTCTTCCATCCATTAAAACATGTTATGACATTGCTTGGTTACTCCAGGTAGATGAATTTTATGAAATAAATAAATATGGTCAAGCTCTACTACAAGTAGTTGTAGATGACCATATTCAAATTGGAGAGAAGTTAACTACTAGTGAACTAGGTAGGGTACTTGATTCTTGTTATATGTTGTTGTAACTTATCTAAAGTTGTATTTGAGCCATTTAAATGTGCGTGATATTCTCATCAATCCCCTGTAGTTTGACTTGGTTTATTTTAAATAGATGAGAATAAAAAGGTACGCCATTATGGATCTATAGTAACTTAGTAATCATGATTTTATATGCTTGAATGATGCAAAATTTGTTTGAATATCATCCTTGTCAGGAAATAACAACTTCTTAAAGGGTGCTAGCTCAATGGAAGAGCACCTACCTAATTATAGGAAAGATGTTGGTGGTTCGATTCCTCCATGCCCTATCATAAATTTGTGATTAAGAAAACGACTAAAATTCACATATACACGACTATTAATAGCTAATTTTTAGTATCTAATAGCGCGACTAGCGTTTAGTCGTATTTATCTTAGTCATTAATAGGTTACCTTGATTTATCATCTAGTAGTTTATTTAGTTGTATATTTGGTCATTAATTGTGTCAATTAATGACTAAATAAGTGACTACATCAATGATTAAATCAATGACTACATCAATGACTAATAAGTCAACCAGTTAATGACTAAGTTAAATATGACTAAGATAGTCAATCTATAAGATAGTGGAAATTAGCTATTATTAGTCATCGACTCAAAAGTAGTCGTTTATATCCGAATGTTAGTCCCTTTTTTAGTCACTAATTTCTCATTTTGTACAAGTGATTCCTAGATGGGTGGCATTAGATATTTTAACCAGTGCACATATTCGGGATAATTATGTCATGTTGATCATGTAATGGTTTTAGGAGTTTAGGGGTACAAATTCCTTTTGTGGAATAAAAAATGATAGGTTGTGTATGGCATCCCATGGGTAGTCCAAATCATGGTCTCCATGATCTCTTCATATCAGTGGAAGATATCGTATAAATGGGTTAAATCATATGTACATGATGTGGATAATGCTACTTGATTTTGGCTACCACTTTGGAACCTCGATAAGCTCAAATGGGGCCATCAATGTGCATGTAGTGAGAATTTATCCTCACTACAGGGGTAAAAATGGCTCTCTTGTGCCTATAGGGCACAAGGGTAGGTTTCTACGCTTAGAAAACAGTAAAAAATGAAAGTAAAAATGACTGAACTAGAGTTGCAAATTGAAACTAAACCAAGCTACACTAGAACAAGTAAATGGCAGCTGAAATAAACTATATCTAAGCTAATAACATAAAGAAAGAAGAGATGGAGCATTGTTGAACCCCTCTGCACACAGTGGGTTAGGATTTTGCCTCCAAAACTTGCAAGAGAAACCTATACTACTATGGAAGAAACCTACAAACAAATGTTAATGAAAACCTGCAAATGACAATATGAGTCAGAAAAAAAATAAGCAAATGAACATAAATAGAAATGACATTATACCTCACTTAGGTGGAAATGGGCCACCATGCCCTAGCTCATGGGAGTACCTCTCTCTTGGTTGGGGAACAATGGCTTGGAGAAATGGAGATGGAGGAGAGGGAGAGTGGGTGGTTTGAGAGCAAGAGGTCTCAAAGCATCCATGGGAATCATAACAATATGCAAATGAGGAGACTTTTGAGAGTGACCCCCCACCCTCCTTATCTAGTTTTTCCAAGGGGTTTTAGGGTTTTAATCCCTTGGTTAAGGCTTTAGCCCCTTCCGCCCTAAATTTTGCCCCTTTTAGGGATTTAGCCCCTTTTTGAGGGCTTTAGCTCCTAGGGGTCTATTTTGGGCTCTTTTTTGGGGTCAAATGGAAGGTCATGGAAGGTCTTATGGAGTGAAATGAGGTGTGGGGGTCAAATGGAAGGTCATGGAAGGTCTTATGGAGTGAAATGAGTGTTGTGAGATGGTGTCCTTGGGTGGTGTAGGCCATTTGAGAGTTGTGTGGGGATTTTTGGGTTAACAAATTGCCCTCTGATGTGTGAGGGTAGGAGCTCAATGTATGGCCGATGGACATCATAGGATTTGCTGTCGAGAGGTGGTGCTTCCAGGGCTGGGGCATGGTAGCTTTTGGTTTTGTATTAATTTGGTTCCCATCAATGGGTGAGATACAATAAATGTGTGACATGTATATGGATGAGGCGGGCATTCCCATGCTCATGACAATGTCAAAAGAATCATTTGATCTATGCTCTAAAATACAAGAGCCGATCATATACAATTGATGTTACAATGATGGTTGCCTCTCATGTGAGGCTGAATACAATACTGATCTGGTACATTGGACCCATGGCATTCTCATGGAATGCTACATCTTTATGACTGACGGTCTGCTGGATCTGGTACATGGCTATGTGGACTCGTTGATTGAGAGTCAGAGTCTCTGTAGTACAAGTATGCTGCATCAATCATAAAGGTATATCGAAGCACTGCTGGGGCTTCTGAACACTATCTCCAACATAACCCAGAAATCACAAGGGACATAACCTGTTTAGGTCCCTCGAGTGGACTCACCAATGTGCTAGAGTCGGGTGACATCCGAGGTCTTCGACCAAGTACTATGTGGAGAAAACCCTGTATGAATCTCAATGGTGCAATTATGGAGTTGAAGTCGAGCACATGAGAAACAACCATCCCAAGAGGCACTAAGGACTCCTCTCAAGTGGTCAAGGAACTCATCAATGATGTCAATGAAACCAAGGTACAGGGATCTCTGGGTCTATCTTCTAGAATATGTGTGTTGGCGTCGACAGAAGGAGACTTGCCCCTAGTCAAGGCATTGATGTTTCCTTGAACAGGAGCGCGAGGGATAACCAAAAGATGTGAAGCAATTTGCGTACTGAATCACTGAATTGGGGGGGATGGGGGGGGGGAAAGAAAAACTAAACAGGGGCAGGGGGGGAGGGAGACTCAAAATTCCTTTGTTCAGAGTATGAAAGTAGGGCTTGACCAGGAAGCACATGAAAATTACTCAAAGGAATGGGATCATAGCTATAATACCAGGAATGTCGCTGCAGATGAGAAATACTTGGAGGAGGTGGACACTTTTGATATTGATGGGATCCAAGGAAGACACATTGCAGAGTACTCTGAACAAAGGCGACTTGATGTGGGGATGCTACCAAACTATTTTCTGTGGGGTGGTGTTTAGGGACATCATTTTGGTACGATCTCGTGGATTTTTGGCGAGCCCAAGAAGGTAAGTGCTCGATGGTGCTTTCAATTTTAGAGAGTATGAAAGCACGAAGAAGACTCCAGTGGGGGCTCTTTTTCATTGGTAGTCTCCTATGCCTGAAAAAGGATAAAAGTATACATAGGAGAGCTTGCGCATCCTGGAGGGGATGAGAGACTTCTTTACCGTTGGTAGTCCAATCAGGCTGGAAAAGGTTAAACATATACTGATTGGATGGTCATTCAAATAATTTTATGAGCATGAACAAAACAAAGTTTGCTTGGCTATCTTTTCTTGCTGAAATGGCTGGAAAAGAGCTTAACGACAACCGATGGTGAGCTTTTTCATAAAGTGTGGCCCCTCTGCTTGAGAAAGCACAAAAGTATCTAGAGGGGAACGGTCTTGGCTTGAGTGTGCCAAGGAGGTCCTTTTCATGAGGTGGTCTACATGGTCCGTAAAAGGAGGTAAACGAGACAATGTAGATGCCATTTCCTATAATTTAGCGAGCGGGAAAGGAAGTAGCTGCACTCAGCTATCTTTTCATTGTTTTAAGGAGTAAAAAAAGAGCTTAAACGAAACTCCAATGCAGCCAATCGATGGTGGCATGAGTGGTGCTCCCATGTCAGGACGGTGGACAAAGGTCCACAGGTCATCTGCACAGTATGGACAGAGCAGAAGGCTCTCAAACATACCAGTACATGTATGGGATATATCGCAGCAAAGGCCTGCGAGACGGTGCGGTAGAGGCACGCAAACCAAGGTGACTCTCGAACAGAGGTCAGGAGAGCATGTGTGTGTGTTAATGTGGATGGAATTGACCACATGTGATGTAAGTACAAGTCCAGAGGCATTTATATGCCAAATATGTGCAAGAAAAGAAAACTTTTTGTGGATAGTGGTCCAGAGGTCCACGTAAGGTGCGGTGAAAAGAAAATACAATCTACGTGTTAAAAATACAAAATAAAAGCTAAAATTACATTCCTAAGTGGGAAGCGGCCCGAGGACACTTGTATGTCAAATATATGGAAGAAAAACAAAAGGTTTCTATGGATGATGGTCCAAAGATGTCCGCATAAGGTGCGGTGGAAAAGACAATTATAACTATAAAAAGTAAAATATGGTACAATCCTTAACGAGCGGCGGCCCAATCACTCGCATGAGTTGCAATCAGGTAGTGCAATACGAGTACCGGTTCGTAGACACTCACATCGTCAGGTCATGGCTCGTGAATCGAGGTGACTTGTGAGAAATGGTCCCAAAATTGATTGTTTAAACATGAGATGATGGTCTCATAACGAGATAGAGGGAAGAATTCTGAAACCAGTGGTGCAAATGGTGTCTCAAATAGAGTCTGTATGGGCCTGTTATGTCGATCGAAAGAAATTAGGTCAAATGGGGCCTATAAAAGGGGAGGGTCCACATGATGAAGTGTCATTGTCACTGTTCATTGTGGAATTGGAGAGGTTGACCCTAATTCTTCATTTGCTGATTTCTCTTGATCTGATCGATGATTTTGTGAGTCGCAACTTGCAGGTAAAATATCTCTCTGAACCTCTTCATTTTGAAGTATTTTTGACTGGATTTGACCACCTGGGGGCCCCCCTTGAGCTGTTTGGGGTTTCACATGCACCAGGTCACTCATTTCAAAGGGAAAGGTGCACCTTGGGTGCACCTATTGGGCCATTATGAGCACCCTGGGTACTCCTTTTGCTCTGTTAAGTGCACCCTGGCCCTCTTTGGGTGGTTTTTTGATGATGGGGAGGTCTGACCTCAGGGTTTTTTCCTTGTACAGGATGGTGGAGATAAAATGGAGGGAGAGAGACTGCAAGCCAGTCCGAGATGCATCATTATGAGACGGGGGTGTTAGAGACACACTGGCGCATTGTGGGTTACTGAAGTTCATGCGAATTATTCTCATGCGGAGCTTGGGTTTGCTGATGCAAACTCTGATCAGTTTTTGGGATGTTACTGAGGATGTATTCCTCTTCTAGGGACAGCGTATTGAGATTGTTCTAGAGGATGTGTACTTCATTACTAGGATCCCAATATTGGGAGTAGTTGGTGACTTGGCTCCTATTTTGTCTCGAGGGGAGACATTAGAGGATTTATGCAATCGGCATTGTTACGCTACGAGGTATGTGCGTGGTTCTTACATCCTAATGTGTGACATCAAGGAGTTGTCCACATGGGTGGTGGGGACTTTACTACAATGCATCTTGGGTTCCACTGGGAGCCACAAGATTTCTGGTGGTCAGCTACAATTAGTCGAGCGTTCCATTGGTGGCACTTATTATGCATGGGGCCAAATGTACTTATAGGCTGTTCGGCATCAACTAAACAAGTCGAAGACTACTGGCGCGGGTTTTTGCTTTGGATCTTTTATATGTGCTTTCTTCTTTGAGAAAGTACCTACACTTCGTCCTCATTAAGATGTGGAGGATAGTGGTCCACGGGAGCCGAGGATGTATAGGTGGTGCTAGATGATGATCTGCGAGGGTGGCGGTAGAGTGGGCCGCTTCTCCACGGAGGAGTTGTTGGAGCAGTGGCTCCAGCTACCTGTGGTGATCGAGGAGTACCCGTATGCGGGTATGGACTTCCAGGGAGATCCAGAGATGCCGCGACCTCCTGGTCAAGCTTGGGGACCAGCTGGTATGTATGCTTGATGTTTTTATGTTCATCTTTGTGCATAGTATAGTTGAGCTGGTTAGTGATTTTCATGTTGATGTATGTGGACTGATGGTATCCTTGATTATGTCTGCAGATTTTGGTCCTTTCCCACCACTTGGGAATCGGAGGCGGGTTGTTACCATGCCTCCTGCAGCAGCTTCTGCGGTGGCTCCTTCAGGGAACCCTCGCAGGCGACAGCGGGTCATGGATTGGATGGTGCCATACATGGAGGAGGTGGCTACTGGGGTGTCAGATGTTGGTTGGAAGCATCTGAATACCAACTTTATTGCTGCTATTCACAATCTTCCTCCTGAGTTGACGGGCGTGATGAGGAATATGGCAATAGCGTGTGAGCACTTTCGCCAGACAGCGTGATGAGGAAGATGGTAGTGGCATGTGAGCACTTTCGTCGGACGGTGAGAGGTGGTGTGCTTGCATTGGATTTGTCTTCTTTAGAAGATGATGAGTCCGAGTCAGATGATGGGTTTGAATCGGATTAGTAGCCTTGTGGGGCTAACCCTTAGTGCATAGGTGCCCTTAGTGGTTTTTGTATCGCTTATGTATATCCTGTTGAGAAAGCATATGTGGCTTCTCTCTTTTTGTATTGGACATATTGTGGACATGCGACTTATGTATTTATGTTTATATATATATTTTACACACGTGGATGTGATTTTATGGTTTTATTATGTGAGTCTTTTATTATGTTGTGGAATGCAAATGCCTATGTGATGTATTGTTACACTGTGTGTGTATTTCTATACATGATTATGCATTATGTTATGGTTGTATGTTTCCTATATGCTGTTGTGGATGTGCTAATTTAGAATGTCATTAGCCATTTGATCTGCGACACTATTGAGGTTCCTGGGAACATGTGTGAATGTGATAGATTCAAATGTTCTGACCATGTGTTTAGTGCGTAGGTAATTTCTAAAGAGGCAGGGATTGCGAACTCGGTAATGGTTGTTCAGTTGAGAAACAAGCAGTTGAGAGTCTAAGAAGACATCGAGATGGTGAATTCCTAATTGTAGAGCAGTGGCCAAAAGGCCATTGACACCATCATATTCCGCCTAGTTGTTGGTCGCGGTGCCTACGCATATTCCGTTGATGTGGATCAACTCGTACAACAGGGAGTAGATTACCCATGTAGCCAAGGCGAGGTTTGGGTACCATCTGCTTGCTCCATCTTTGAATCCCATATAGTGATCCGAGGAGTGCTCCATCTGAAGAAATGAGAGGAAACGATACATAATACTCAATCGAGAAAAAATGTGTAAAACAAAAAAAATGAAATGACTATAATACAATTAAGGACATTGTCACTCAAAGGGGTGACATTAGGGGGAAAGTCGTTTGGACTTTCCTAGGATCAGCTGTCATTCCTTTGTGTGACACGATGAATCCTTGGAGACGGCCCGTGGGGACACAGAAAACACACTTGAATGGGTTCAAGCGGATTCTGTACTAGCCACATCGCATTAAGACTCGTCGCAAGTCATCTATGTGTTGTGTGTGGCTTTGTGACTGCGCGATGAGGTTGTCGAAACACACCAACATGATGTGAGTAAGATCACAGAAGCAGTGTTCCATGGCGCGCTGGAAGGTGGCTCCAGCATTTTTGAGGCCAAAGGGCATGACTTGGTAGGTGAATGTGTCCCATGGGGTTGTGAATGCCATTTTGTAATGGTCTTCTTTCTGGATTTGGATTTGGTTGTATCCGAAAAAACCGTCCATGAAGGAGAAGGCCTCATGTCCAGCACATGCATCGATGATCTGGTCAATGAACGATGTGAGGAAGTTGTCTTTGGGACATGCCCCATTGAGATCGTGAAAGTCTATGCAAACGTGAATGGTACCCTATTTTTTATTCACGAGAACAGGATTAGAAACCCAAGTTGTGTATGCAATGGGGTAAATGAAGCTGGTTGTGCACAGCTTCTCTATCTCGGCTTTCACCGCAACCACTTTGGATGGATGGATGGGCCATTGCTTCTGGCGGACGGGTGCCACATCAATCCATGTGTCAATGTGGTGTACCACGATGGATGGATCTAAGCTGGGCATTTCAGTGTATGACCAGGTGAAGATGTCGCAGAATTCTTAGAAGAGAGCGGTATAGGCATCGACCTCTTTCGGGGAGCAAGATGCCCCCAGCATGATTTCTTCAACGATCTCAGAGTTGGTTGAGATGTCGATTTTAATGGTTGGTGAAATGTTCACCATGTTCCCTTCTTTGAAGGCATCAGGTGCTGGGATTGGGTTCTTGAACCAATCTACCTTCCCATGGATGAAATCTTTGGTCTCCATGGAAAACTGGTCAGACTGTGACACAAGCTCTTCCAGGAGGAAGAACGAGCAATGGTGCATGTCGTCCCATGAGTATTTCGGGGCGGTCAGAGCTTCAAGAATCTCCTCATCGTTGTTGAAGCAATGAAGTGACAAGTCTGATGGACCGTCATTGGAGATGGGAGTGAGCTGGTCAGGGGAACTAGACATCATGTAAATGGACATGGTGTCAGACGAAGGAGGTGGTGGTGGGTGAAATTATTCGATCAAGGTGATCTCAGACTCAAGGGAATGGTGATGGAGGTCAGCAAGAGCCATTTGAAATTCGGGTAAGTCTTGGCAATGGTGGGAGTAATGTCCATACAAGAAACAAAGGGCGCAAGCATGGTTTGTCCTAAATGCCTTGTTCTTTACTACCAGCACAGTTGGGAGTTCAACCACGGGGATGTTTTCATTCATATCCATGGCATCCAGATGCGCACAGATCACTGGGATTTCAGGGAAATCCTAAGTTGGGTGGCCCTATTACTCGTAGACGACACAGGGTGGTACTAGTCGTGGTTCTGCAATGGCTTTGGTGTTCTTCCCCCTCGCCCTTTTGGGTTGGGGTGGTGTAGATGCGGGTGCAGTGGTTGGCCTATGTGGACCAGGTGGGGGGTGAGACTGGACCACAATGGGTTGCACCAGAGTTAACACAACTTGGGGCACTGGTGGTTGAGTTGGTGGGTCTAGATACCACACTGGGATCCCCAACATAAAGTTGGGTAGGCTTAAACTGGCCATGACTCGCTTGCTCATGACACCAGGTGGGGGAAAGAGGAAGGGAATTGTATGGATCAGAGATGAGCCCACATAACTCCTAGCTGGTTACATGTGGGGGTGAGGTTGTGGTTGTGGCTGCGCAAAATGCTGCTGCTGTGGGTGATGTTGTGGCTGCAGATGATGTTGTGGTTGTGGTTGGGGCTACGGCTGCGGTTGCTGTTTGGGTGCAACGGTGCTTAATGAGACCATGCACAAGTCCGCAATTTTCTTTTGTGTCAGTGGTGGCGATGCTAACGGGAAAGGAGCCATCATGGTGGGATTAGTAAACAACCCAGGGCTGACATTCAACAGTGGGGAGGCTGATGTGTTTTCAACCACAGTGTTGGTTGCAGGGATGACGTTAGCATGTGTGGTCACCCCTTGCAGCTCGGTGGTGGTGATGGTAGGGATAACGTTGGCAGGCACTATTAACCCTTGCGGATCGTGGTAGGTGAGCTAGTCAACCATCACAATCTTCCCTTCGTGGGGGAACATCATGAGGCGGAGGACAGTTGATGTGACCACTCGCATGGCATACATGTAACTCCTCCCAAGGAGGAGGTTGTAATCTAGTTGAGCATTGATGACCTCAATGTCAATCATGACTGTCTTCCTGGATAACATGATGGGGACATGAGGGAGGATTCCTTGGGCTTTAGTGGGGTGCCCATCATAAGCCCACAGAGTTGTGGAAGATGGTTGCAGAATAGGTGATCCAAGCTTCTACCAAACCAAGGTAGACATGATTCATGTGGATGCCCCCTCATCCACTATGCATCGGTGCACAACCAAGTTTCAAATGGACACCAGGATTTGGAAGGCGATAGTGGAGGGCATGCGCAGCTCTCCATTTTCTATGTCAAAGGTGATCAGCTTGGAATCAGAGGGGTCTATTGCCCCTAGAGTGGCTAGTAAGGCTTTTCATTGCATTGGGCATGTTTTATGTAGCTCAAGAGCGGACATGGCGGTTGGCGTTTGGGCCAAATCATCCACAACGCTATAGCTGAATGCAGCTCTAGCTGTGGCATTATTGGTGATTCTGCATATGGGGGGGCACGAGAACGGGGGTAACTGGAGAGGTAAGTTGGCTGTCTTAAACATAGATGTTGTTGACGAGTCAATAGGTTCGATAGTGGTACCATACTAGTTTCGTCTAGTTTGTAAGTTAACCTCTTCAGTGGTCATGGTCATCAGGTGGTGGACACTTGTTTCGGTCGAGCGTGGTGCCCCCGGAGCGTTGGGAGTGGCCTGGGGAGGAGTGGTGGTTGCCACCAACCCTTGGACTGGTAGTGGGTTTTGAAGCACCATGGGAGGAGGTCCTTGTTGTGCTAGGTTGGGTTTTTCTTGGTTTGTGGCATTGGCAGCCTATTGGGCCTCGTTTCGAATGGCCTGCTTCACGCGACCCATGAGGGGACACTCGAATGTATAGTGCCCATAGACCTCACAGAGTGTGCATGGTTTGTTTGTGCGCAATGTGGCATTGCATCTTGGTGCATTTGGTCATGGGGGGTTCTGGGCTGGCTGGTTTGCAGTGGCATTGTTGGGGGGATTTGGTTGTTGACCGCCTCCCTACGGTTGGTTGTTGCCCTAGTTGCGGGGCCAGTTATTTCTAGCTTTCCCTTGTTGATTGTTGGGGGAAGCCTGGTTGGGACAGTTTTGTTGTGCAGATACTTGACCCAATGGGGCGGGTGGAGCTGGTGGAGCGAGAGTGACAGCTTGAAATTGTTGCACTGGTGGTGCATATTATATTTGTGGGGAAGGTGGTGCCACAAATGTGGGCATTTGTCCCACATATTCTTGTGTTGGCCAAGCCATTTCCTGAGCCTACTGCGGTGGCCCAGGTTGTGCATAAGAGGTTGTTGCCCCGAACTGAGACATCATTCTAGCATAGTCTAGATCTTGGTTTTGATAAGCAACATTAGCCGTGTTGCTTGGTTGCGGTGCCGTGGCAGGTGGTGTTAGTCGAGGCTGTGGTTGTTGGGAGACTGAACCTATGATGGCATTCGCTGCATGGGATGCCCCTAGTGCGTCGCTGTAAGAGGTACTTGGACGGGGAGCGTCTGGGATGACGGTATACAAGTATCCCGACTAGGCGTAAATGAGATCAAATTGTTGGGCCTTCAGTATGGCCTATTCTTCATATTGGGGACGTTCAGATGTGACATCCTTTGCGATGGGCGAGAGAAAAGTCTTGAGGAACCAATCTAAGAAGATCCTATCATCAAGTTGGATCTTGCACAAGCTGCGGCACTGCCGCCACTCATGGATATGGTCAGTGATGTGGGTGGCAGTGTTTTGGCAACAGGATAATAGGATCTCCACCCCTTCATCATATCTGATGGGGAGTTGGAAATACTGCAGGAACATGAAGGATAGGGAGTTGAAGTCAGGGTACTTGGCTTGTGGTAGCTCAATGTACCATTTGGCTGCGGCACCTATGAGGGTGCGTTGAAACAGCCTCAGCCTGATGGAGTCTTCTACAATGCTATTGGATGAGCATCATAGATGGAAGGTCATTATATGATTTTGGGGACATTCCTCGGCTTTGCCTTCAAACTTTGGGATGTCTGAAGGTAGCTTAGTTGGCATGCGTGGCGAAAAAGCTTGGTGACGGATGGGGTCATTTGTCAATCTAGCAGGGTCAGGCAATTTCAAATGAGCCATGAATGGTAGATTTGACCCCAAGTTGATATGGGTTGGGGCTACAATGGGGGTGGGGTTTGCAGGTGCATAATGCATTTGCACAGCTGGGGGTGCTTGTGGTGGGCCAATGCCCCCAATTGTTGTGGGTGGGATGGTGTGGGTGGTGGGGGCATTTCCCCCCTGTATGGTAGTAGGGGTAATGTGGGTGGTTGGTGCACTACCCTCCTGTGTGGCAGGTGGGACAATGTGAGTGGAGGGGCCATTGCCCCCATGTGTGGCCACTGGACCAACTTGGCTGGTCACTATGGGTGGTGGCCATTGGCTAATGATAGTCTATATGACTGTGCTTGGGGCGCTTGCCACATTGTGGGTGACTGGTTGTGATGTGGACATGGGTCCACTTGCTAAGGTTAAGCTGGAAAATGGATCTGGGTTTTTGGCAGCCATGGGGCTGGATGGTGTGGTATGGAGGTCTCTTTCAGACTGATATGGATCTGAATCAGAATCAGAGGCTATGTGGCCCTCTCATGATGGTGTAGGAGATCACTGAGAATGGCTACGACGGTGCTGACTAAGTGTTCCAAGCGGTGTTGGTTCGCCTCTTAGGCATGAGGAAGATCATGGAGGATCAATTGTGTTTGCTTGTGTGTATGAAACTGGTGGGTATGAAATTTGGACCCCAGTTTCAATGGCTTCCTACTGGCTGAAGGTGGTCTCTCGGCCACCAAGACTGCTAGAAGACAATACTTGGATTGTTCCTCATGGGTAACTCTACTCAATCGGAAGGGGTCATTGCTCGTTTCACTTGGCAATTCCTCTCAACGGCCAGCTATTTTGGGGTTCCTATGGTACTCCTCACAATGATTTTCTGGGCAAAGCCCAAGTACTTCCCACAGTTGTAGTAGTCAGGGACTTATGTCCTTAAAGACTGCAGAGTTGATTGAACTTAGTGTAAATTTGGTAACTTTTAAGGCTCACTCAGCATCATGAACTGAGTTGGGTTAATTATGTGGTATGGTGTGTTGGTTTTCTTGCTTGTTCTGGTATTTGGTTTGCAATATGGTTTATGAATTCATGGTAGAGTTCACATCATGGTTTTGAATGTAAATGTAAACAAAAACTTGTAAGAAAATATTGTGATTAACCCTGAATTGTTGGCCTAACTAAGTGTCTACCTCCCAGTGGTACTCTTCTTCAACCAAGAGAAGGTGCTGGGCTCTCAACACAATGGGACTAATCCCATCTGTAGATCCTCAAGTCACCTCCCAAGTGCTATGTTGTTCAAGCAAGGAGGATGCTTAGCGCCGCGAGAAGCCCTCCTTCTCTACTCCCCGTACCTTCTAGGTCACCTGGTTTTAATGGTTTAGGAAAAATGCCATGGAGTGCCTAGATCTATACGAGCTGTCCCTTCGTCGTATCCCAGAATACCCAGAGGGTGATGACTGGGTAGAGGAGGAAGGGGGCAACAAGATGGTTAATTTTATGTTAATTTTAGTTAGGCTAATTCATTTTATTGAACCTTGTTGTTCATTGATTTATTTGCAAAAATTGAAAACTGAAATAAACAGAGACCTGTAATGGTGGATAGAGGTGGATGGGCCGCACTAATAGTCCTATAAAACTGGAAATTACTACTAATTAAACTAAAAAACAACTTCTGTGTGACAGGCCGCACCTTTCTGACTAAATCCCACAAGGGGGCCACGAGATTTTTCCTGAAATGAGCGAGGGGGTCGCACAAAATGCCAAAACAGCCACAACTTGAGCTCCTGGGCTGAAGTCGTGTCTGTTTGAGGATTAAGTGTGCCCCGGGCATGCCTATCTACCAATTAAGTGTGCCTTCATGCACCTTTCCCCCCGATAAGAGCGACCTGCTTCGAAAAGGGGTGTTTTTGGTGATGCAGGGTCATATATGGCCGACAGTAACTGGTACTGGGTTAGTCTAACTTGGCTCAGCCTAGGAAAGGCTTCGACACTGACAGCAAACAAGGAAAAAAGTAGATCTAAACAGATCTAACAGAACATTTTTGAAACTAGGGTAAAAACTAAAAAACTTGAAAAACTTTGAAATTTTTTCCCAGGGATCCTGTGTGATTGACCCATGAGAGTCGCCAAAGCTGTAGTGAGAATTTCTCCTCACTACAGGGGTAAAAATGGCTCCCTTGTGCCTATAGGGCACAAGGGTAGGTTTCTACCCTTAGAAAATAGTAAAAAATGGAAGTAAAAATGACTGAACTAGAGCTGCGAATTGAAACTAAACCAAGCTACACTAGAACAAGTAAATGGTAGCTGAAATAAACTATATCTAAGCTAATAACAGAAAGAAATAAGAGATGGAGCATTGTTGAACCCCTCTGCACACAGTGGGTTAGGGTTCTACCTACAAAACCTTCAAGAGAAACATATACTACTATGGAAGCAACCTGCAAACAAATGTTAATGAAAACCTGTAAATGACAATATGAGTCAGAAAACAAAATAAGCAAATGAACATAAACAGAAATGAGATTATACTTCACTTAGGTGGAAATGGGCCACCATGCCCTAGCTCATGGGAGCACCTCTCTCTTGGTTGGGGAACAATGGCTTGGATAAATGGAGATGGAGGAGAGGGAGAGTGGGTGGTTTGAGAGCAAGAGGTCTCAAAGCATCCATGGGTAACATAACAATATGCAAATGAGGAGACTTTTGAGAGTGACCCCCCACCCTCCTTATATAGTTTTCCCAAGGGTTTTTAGGGTTTTAAGCCCTTGGTCAAGGATTTAGCCCCTTTTTTGGGCCTTTAGCCCCTTTCGCCTAACTTTATCCCCTTTCAAGGTTTTAGCCCCTTTTTGAGGGCTTTAGCTCCTAGGGGTCTATTTTGGGCTCTTTTTTGGGGTTTTTATCCCTTTTCTTCATCCTTGGGCTCTTTTGGAGGTGTGGGGGTCAAATGGAAGGTCATGGAAGGTCTTATGGAGTGAAATGAGTGTTGTGAGATGGTGTCCTTGGGTGGTGTAGGCCATTTGAGAGCTGTGTGGGGATTTTTGGGTTAAAAGTGCATATGGAGTAAATGGAATTATATTTTGACCGTGATGGTCTTACCATTGAGCTATGAGTAGGTAAACCAATGTTAATGATTGATGAAGAACCATTATGTGTTAATGTTTCGATTAGTGTGGAGATGTAGTATATTGCAACATAATCTTAGCTTTCAGTTGTTGGTGGTTGCAGTATATGATTGTGATTATGAACTAGTGAGTTTGGTGGGGTAGGGTGTATCACAATCATATTACCTTCAATTGTGGGTGGATTGATAATAAATTATAAGCGCGTAGCATGGAAAAATCATACTCAATGATTGTAGGGAGAGCATATGTGCAAAGACTAAACTACCCACATATTGCATAAGGGTAGGTAGTGTGTGCCTTTATAAAATTTGAAACATAATATATGGTAAATGTCCATTTACTATCTATGTGATGGATTAGTGTGACCTATTCCTGAGGTTCTACATGTGGGGTAGATGGCATCATATTCTAGTGAACAATAACTAAAATAGTATGAAACCTATCCGAGGGATGGGAAAAGGTGTGTGTGATAGTTGAGTGTGTGGCATAGGGCACATGGGTGGATTGCACAAAGTATTTTTCTCTATGTTTTAGAAACTTCTTTTTTAGCAATGAGGGGGCACCCATAGTAGGATAATGGAGAATATTTCTTAATTCGAGGAGAGAATAAAAATGATTAGTACCATGAATGTGAGTATCACATAATGTGCATAGGGGTGAGACTTTGGTAGCCTTAGTTGTACTATACAATTTATGTCAATTTATGTTATTATTCTTTCCCCATTGGCTTTGTTATTTCCTGGCATTGCTAGGTTGATAATAGGAAAAGTTGTCTCTTGGAATATTTATATCTAAGTATGCAAGGGTGTCATTGGTAGGATAATTAAATGAGCATGTGATGTTGATGTCAAACTTGTGTAGTGTCCTCCTTTGTCTAAACATGATTATACTTAATACTAATATTATTTAAGGGTAAGCTAGTTTAAAGAATGGCCTAGTTAAATAATGGATTTGTGTTTCTAAATGGCTTTAGAATTTTACTAATTGATTTTCTTATTATGAATGATTAATGTTTCGTTAAGATGTTTATAATGTTACTAATAATTTGAAAAGTGTGATACAAAGGTTAGTGGTTCATGAAAAAATTAGATTGTTTTAGATGGTAAAGACTTTGGATAGAGTCTAGTTTATACATATCATTATGATTAATGAAAATTATTATGTTCAAGTACTTTTATTGGATAGAATGATTGTCATATCAATGTGTAGATACAAGAAATATATGCCAATTTAACCTACACATGGACAACGGTGTTGTATGAAGGTCGCAATGAGAGAATTAGTCTCCCTACGTATACCTACTAGAACTCTTGTCCGTGAAGGAGTTGAAAAAGAATATTTATTTTTCTTAAATACTTCATTATTTCATGGGTAGATCATGGATTTAATCACTTGCAAGGGTGCATAATAAGGTGAAGCATTATTCCTCAAATGGTCCATAATTACTCTCTCAAACATGGCAGTACATACCACTTCCCCACTTCATAGATGATAAAGGCAATGCATGAATAGTTGATAACCATATAATTGCATAATCCATATTTAATTATTGTAATTTGTGATAAAATAGATGTAATAAGTGTAGTGTGCATGTAATTATTAAAAATAATAATGAAAGAATATTATCCCCTCTCATCAATCCACGTGACCAGGGAGATATTAAGGAACTTAAGGAACACCTAGGAGAAAATATAGGGATATAGTTGAGATGGGTGAGTGAAATTAAAGAAAATAATTTAAATTTAAATTAGAAGAAAGTAATTACATATGCATCTTCTAAATGAGAGAGAGTAATTTGTGATAAAATAGATGTAATAGGTGTAGTGTGCATGTAATTATAAAAATAAAAATAAAATATGATTCACTCTAGTCAATTCATGTGACTAGAGGGATATTAAGGGACCTAAGGAACACCTAAGATAAAATATAGGGACATAGTTGATATGGGTGAGTCAAATTAAAGAAAATAATTTAAATTTAAGTTAGAAGTAATTGCATATGCATCCTCTAAATGTGTGTGAGAGAGAGAGAGGGAGAGAGAGAAAAAAATTTATGATAAAATAGATGTAATAGGCATAGTGTGCATGTAATTATTAAAAAAAATATAAATATAAATAAAAGAAGACTATTCACTCTTGTCAATACACATGACTAGGGGGAGATTAGGGAACCTAAGGAACACCTAGGAGAAAATATAAGGATATAGTTGAGATGGGTGAGTGAAATTAAAGAAAAGAACTTAAATTTAAATTAGAAGAAAGTAGATACATATGCATCCTTAGAGAAAGAGAGAGGAAGGGGGAGAGAGAGAGAGAGAGGGAGAGGGGGAGGAGGAGGGGGGAGAAGGAGTGGGGGAGGAAGAGGGAGAGAGGGGGAAGAGTGTGAGAGAGAAGGATATAGGGATATAGAGGGAGAGAGGTGGAGTGGGGGAGGTAGAGAGAGAGGGAGGGGAGAGAGGGAGAGGGAGAGATGAGGATAGGGAGAGTAAGAGAGTGAGAGGGGGAGATAGGGATAGAGGGATAGAGGGAGAGGGAGAGGAAGAGGGAGAGGGAGAGGGAGAGGGACACAGGAAGGGGGAGAGAGGGAGGGAGAGAGCGGGGGAAAGGAAGGATGGAGAGAGAGTGGGGGAGAGGGAGGGGAGAGGGAGGGGAATAGAAGGATAGGGTGAGAGAGGGAGAGAGAGAGGAGTGGGAGGGAGGGAGAGAGAGGAGGGGGAAGGAGGGAGGGAGGGAAGGGGATGGATTCCTATAAATGAGAAGAAATTAATTACTCATGCATCCTCTAAATTAGAGAGAGTAAATTGTGATCAAAATATGTAATAAGTCTAGTGCACATTTAATTATAAAAAAATAAAAATAAAATAATATTGTTCACTCTCATCAATCCATGTGACTAGGGGTAGATTAAGGAACCTAAAGAACACCTATGAGAAAATATACGAAAATTTTATAAAATGGGATCACGGATCAATAAAAATAAACAAGATGCAAATATAAAACACATAAACACATTACAAGTGAGACGCCAATATAATGTGGTTCACCCAACATGGGTTACATCCACACAGAAATTTCTAGTCCTTTTATTAAACCATCCAAAAAATTAAAGGGATAAAACCTCCAGCACATCCACTGCACTTCCTCTTCACTCTCTCTCAGTCTCTCTCACACAATCATAGAGATCGTTTTCCATAATACTAATACAATACACAGTTATATTACAATGCCTTCATTTTATAGAGTGAGTATTATGGGGAAATACCACAAGCTACCCAAAACCATGGGCATGTAAACTATTGGCCAACAAACAACCCAAAAAAATATTTCAAGGGCTCGTTGGCCCCTGAACCCACCAACTAGTGGGTACAGTACCCCCCAAACCCATGCAAGGGGGTGATCCCCCGAGAACCCTCATGTTGGGATGAGTGTACAGTAAAACTAGGGTACAAACACAACTGAACAATAATATCTCTGAATCAAGAAGATCAATCTCCACAACCAACAATCTCCCACTTGGATACTAATCACAACAACTCCACCACTGTTGAATTTGTTGGACTATGCTCTAAACCCTGGATCTGGTAAATTTCTCGTCTTCACCTTCATGCTTTAAATCTAAATGAAACCAAGCAAGAACTTAGTTTCTCTCTATTTACTACCTTTATCAACATGGATGCAGGATTATGGTTAGTGTGTATCTTTTCCAACTTCAATAGTTCATATTAAAAAAAAATGGCAAGAAATGGTACTTTATTTGTAGATGTTTAATATTAGAATGGAAGTATTATTTCTTTGTAAGATAAATGGCACTATGTAGCAGCAACATACTAGCCTTTGTAACCAAATCATCTCTTTACTAGCCTTTGTAGCAGCAACATACTTTGATTCCATTATTGAAAGTGTAGCAACATTTGCCAATTTTGAAATCCAACTTACGATTGTTCCACCAATAGTAAATACATACCTTGTAATGATCCTCCTGGTTTTTTTTTTTACCTATCATATATGCATCAACATATCCCTATAGAGCAGTGTCTGAACCTCCAAGACATAATGCATGGGTAGTGTTACCTATCAAATACTTGAGAATCCATTGTACTACCCTCCAATGCTCTTTACCTGGATTGTTCATATACCTTCTCACAATTCCCACTACATGTTCAAAATATGGTCTTATGCACACCATGGCATACATCAAGCTTCCAATTGCTGATAAATGTGGAACATTTGACATATATGCTATCTCTTGTTCTCTTTCGGGACACATCTCCTTAATTAGTTTGAAATTTCTGGCCAAACATGTATTAACTGGTTTTTTGCATTCCAAACTTCTCCAACACCTTTTCTATGTATTCACACTGAGACTCATGTCAATTTATAACTTTTCATGTATCTTTTTATTCTCATACCAAGGGTTTTCTTTTCAACACCCAAATACTTCATTGCAAATGAATTAGCTAATTTCCTCTTTAGCACATTTATATCCTACATGTTAGACCCTGCAACAAGCATGTCATCCACATATAGTAACAATATAATATATCTTCCATTATCTAGCCTCTTGAAATAAAAACAATTGTCAAAATGACATATACTATAAACTTGTTATGTTATAAACCTATTAAATTTCAAATATCACTTCCTAAGAGATTTCTTCAAGCCATACAATCTCTTCTTTAACCTACAAACCAAATTATCCTTCCCTTTGACTTCATACCCCTGTGGCTTCTACATATAAAACTCTTCCTACAAATCCCCATGGAGAAAAGTTTTTTTACATCTAATTATTCAAGATGCAAATATTATACCACCACTAGACTTAAGATAGTCCTAATTGAATTCATTTTAACAACAGGATAAAATATCTCATCAAAATATATATCTTTCTTTTTATCAAACCCCTTTCGAACAAGTATAGCCTTGTATTGCTTCTTGCATCGTTCTTCTTCCTTCAACCTGTAAACCCAGTTATTATGCAATGCTCTTTTACCTATAGGAAAATAAACTAAATCCCAATTTGGGTTTCTTACCAATGATTCCATCTACTCATTCATGCCTTTCTCCCACTTCTTTCTAATTTATGCCTTTATTTCTTCTTCATAACATTCTGGTTCACCAAAATCAATCATCAATCAATAATACATTGAAGGAGATAATTACTCAAGGGGTCTATTTAAATTGGTAGACCTTCTAACACTTGCAGGAGTTTGAGGTACCTACTGGATTTCCTTATATTCTGGCACCTTTGGAATTTCATTTTCTTTGATTTCATCGAGCATGGTGTACTATGTGTTTTCTTTTTCCTCTTTCTTTCCCTACAACCAATCTTTGTGCATAACCTTTTCATTGAATACCACATCTATACTCCTAATGATTTTGTTATTTTCATAATCCCATAGGCGATAACCAAAATCTTAAAAGTAGAAAACACAATAGATTTATGTCTAATGCAATAAACTCATTTGTTTCTAGTTGCATAATCAATAAAAGTAACATAATAATGAGAGACACCAAGAAATTGTACCTAATTTGGTCCCCATACATATTTATGCACTAGCTCTAAATTTTCAGTCTTCTTATGTTTCCCAACCATGAGAAATATGACTCTTATATTTTCCATAAACACAGTTCTCACAGAATTCCAAACTTACCTACAAATATGGTAGCAACTTCCTTGAGTGGAGCATCTACATCCCCTTCTCACTCATGTGGTCAAGCCTATGATGCCACAACGATGTACCTATTTATATGGAAGTTACAAAGATAGAAGAATCAATATTATGAGGACATACATACAATGTACCTATCATATATCCTTTTTTTGTTACCAATGGTCCTTTAGTGATCTTCCACTACATTTATCCAAATGTAGATAAACAGTTGCCCTCTCCAAACTTTCCTATTGAGATCATATTTCTTTTCATAGCAGGACTATGCCTTACATCTTTCGGAAACAATTCAAATCCATTATTTAGCTTAATTGTACCTTACCGATTCCAACAATTTTACATGGTTCATCACCACCCAATAAAACATGTCCAAACTCACCTTGAACATAATCATGAAAGAATTACCTATGGGGTGCAGCATGACATGAATCCCCTGAATCTACTACCCAATAATAACTAGTATTATCTAATGCAATAATCAAATCATATTGTAACACATCACTTGCTACATTTTCTTCATGATTAGTCTCTTGTTGTTTAATTTAGAAAAGCTTCAGGATCTTTAGATTGGATTGAACCTCACTGTGAAAAAATATTGGAGGAAGAAGAAATTTAGCGTACAATGATCAAACAATCATGGTGAAATTAAACTGAAAAGAGGGAAAAATTTGGCAGCATAAAATTAATCTCATAATCATTAATCTGTACATAATACATCCATGATACAATAAAGGAAATTTGAATCCAGGCTAGGAGTGATTTGAATTCCATGACTTGGACTGACTCCAGAGATCACTAACTATGGAAAAATAACCACTAGAGACTCACTAGTGTGACTCTGGACAATTGAATTAGTCCTCAATCAGTTAACTAACCAAGGTAGGTGAGCAAAGGCACCTAACTCCCTTAAATCATGCAAATTTGGTGCTAGGATAACTGAATATGAACTAGTTGATGCCCATCGGAGCATAACTCAACACAGACTAGGGTGAACTAATGGTGGAAATCCCAATACTCAATGTGGGTTCCTAAAT
>LPNX010628339.1:88634-103206 GCA_001517045.1 Pseudotsuga menziesii
GCATTCTAGACATTTGGTCTATGGTTTTCTTCATACATAGGTTCTTTGGGTGATTCTCTCTCTTGCAGTTTGAGCACTTGGATTTTTCAAACCTTTTGTGCTTTTCCTTCTTGGAACATCAGGATCCTTCTGGAGGATTCTGCTTCTCCTTAGGTTTCATATCAGAGTTCATATTTTCCTTGCATTTATGCTTCCCATTTTCTTATGCATTCTTGGTATCCCCACCCAAGAGAGATTGATTTTTGGAGGCTTTGAGGGATCCCATTTGTATCAACTTATCTTGTTCCAAAATAAGAGATTATATGAAGGCATCAAGAGATGGAATTCACCAATTTGAAGGTGCCAGTCTCCTAGAGTGAAAGGTGGATACGAACATTGAGAATTATGGGCCAAGTTTGTTCAAAATCGAGAGCACCAATTTGTCATCCTTATTTTCAATCCCACACTGCAGTGCATTGCATGACCAAAGATTTGAACTTGGTGAAGAAGTGTTGGATGGTCTCGAAATTGTGTTGAAATATTGTAACTTCGAAGAATATTCTATATATATCTGTTGTGGTCCCCGATGGTCCTACTAGGAGAACCACTTGTATTATATTGTACCCCAATGCTTCTAATCAGAATAACTAATAAGAGTCATGAGGTTGTCCCCTCTATTTGTAAAGGTGGGTCATTAGCACCCCAGTGTGGTTACTTGAGCCTACATGTGTAACTCGAGCCTACATGATTAACTCGAGCCTACAAGTCGGATGAGTTAATTAAAGTGAACAAATGAATATAAATAGAGGTGTGGTGCTCCTCATTTGAGACACACACACTCTCACTTGTGTAGCGCATTAGTGGAGAAGAGAAGAGTAGCTGGAGAAGGAGGAGGATCAGGATTTGATCTCCTTGTTGGTTTTACCTTTTATCTTTTTGGGGAATCTATATTGAGGAAGCTTTTGCTGGGTTTTTCCCTTTATGTTTTTCCCAGGATAAATATTTGTGTTCCTTTTGTATGGTTGTGCTTTTCTATCTTTTAGTGATCCTGTTTATATGCTTTTGTTATAAATTCGAAATGAAATACTAATGATCTAGCTTAGCATATGAAAATTTAACATGGTATCAAAGCCACCTTGAAAGAAGACATTGTGCAGCTACAGAATCTAGGGATTCTTAATTTTTGGGTCTCTATCCACAATCGATCAGCATAAGAAGGCTAGACTGTCTCTCCATTGAAGGGCGCATCTTTCTGTCGAAGCGGAATTCGATTCCGAGCATTTTCAGTTTTGGTGCGGATAATTAGGGATTTCTACAAAAGAGGAATTTTTGTGTGAGCCCAGCATAGGATTTTTATCCTCATAAAAATCTAATTTTAGAGACTTGGATCAAGAAATTTGGTTGGGTGAAACTCCAGGAAAGTCAAACCCTAGTTTGACCCCAAGCTAGAAAAACCCTAAATACTAAAACTACTACGTTTTGGTACATTCGCTATATCCCGATATTGGATAGGGATTAGGAGTGGAAAATTGTAGAGGATAAATATCAAATTCGGATGTACATTGTGTCCAAAATTCAGCCTCATATTTTCTATATTCTGGGAGATATGATCCCTCCAAGTTAGGGTTCCATCCTCTTCCAGAATTCATCCCTAAATAGGACACCTGGGGAGAATTGCTGTAGCTTGGTATACAAAGTTCCAAATGGGATTCCTAAATATGTTATAGAAATAGCATAGACTTCAATTTCTGTGATCCAAATTTTAGAACTAGAAGATGAAACAGTGACACGTGGCAAGCCATACAACTTTGCTGTTCTGAACAGTCCTATAAAAGATCACCTTGGGAAAAGAATCATAAATCCCAATTGGTGAAACCAATTCTGATGAAAAATATGGTATTGGATCAGGTACATGTGAGGTTACCTTAGTGTGAAATTGTAGACATATAGGAGCATCATTTTCAGAGATATCACAGAAACAGTGACAGGCATTTTTGCAGAAGAAAATGGAAAACTAGGGCTTATTGTTCCAGGAGCTTCCCTCTACTGTTTTCAGAAAAGGAGTACATTGAACAGATCCATTTGAAGAGATATATACTTCTATCGAATCAGATATGAAAGATTCCAAGTTTTTAAAATTAGGGTTTCTCTAACAAACCCTAGATCAGCCAGCCCCGGAAGCAGGACAGACACCTCAAATCGGTAAGATCTAATCTTTTGCTATTTGCATTTGAGGTTTTCATTTCGAAGTGATCTATCACATGATAATCTTGATGAAGTTGAAAAATTCCAAGCATGGAAGTATTTGATCTCTTTGAATAAAATGAATTGGACACCTACATGAGTAGAGAGGTTCCAGAGTGAGATGAGGCTTAAAGCCTTACACCAAAAGAACTTGGTCAAGGCCAAGAACATCATTGTTGATTCAGTCAATAATCAACTTGTACCACAAGTGTCTTCCCTAAAGACACCGAAAGAGATGTTTGATTCCTTGACCAAGCTATTTGAAGGAAATAAC
Source organism: Pseudotsuga menziesii (assembly GCA_001517045.1). Classification (NCBI taxonomy): domain Eukaryota; kingdom Viridiplantae; phylum Streptophyta; class Pinopsida; order Pinales; family Pinaceae; genus Pseudotsuga; species Pseudotsuga menziesii. The sequence goes on from LPNX010628339.1 coordinate 91,132, forward strand.
ATACATCGAAAGATGACCTTATAAAACAAATTGAAGAGGTAAAAGAGGAAGTGAAGAATGCAGAAGTGGTGATAGCCACCTTGAATGGCATCCCAGGATCATGGGATTCATTCATGCGAAGAATTTATGCTAGAAGGAAGTGATTACTTTTAGCTCAATTCATAAGAATAGAAGAAGAATATGGGAGCAATTGAAGATCAAGCTCCCACCATTCAAAGAAGATCCCTCATGCGATGAGGAATATGAAGAACTCAATTCTTGAAGAACCTGTTTTTCATCTTATCATTTGGATAAGAAATGATGATTTCATGAATGAAGAAGATGATAAAGCAGAATGATCAAGATGGAGTCTACCCATGAAACAAATAAAAGATAAGTATTCAATTGTCATTTCATGATATTTTTTTGTTATACATTTGATTATATTCAGTTGATGTGTTATGCATGATAGATTCTTTGCATTAATGACTGTATACTACTAATATGCATGTGATGGGTACGTAGGTCATGGTGCTATACAAATATCCATTGCTACTTATCTAGAATGAAGCCTCCTTGCTGACATATTGGATTAGTGCACAATCTCAATAATGTCATGATAGAGATGGAAGGCATCTAGAAAGTTTCTGTGAGATATGGATGAATGATGTATTGGATAAATAGTTGCATGATGCATAATAATTTGTCATTATGCATATGTTTTATGAAATAGTTCTAACAATGCAGCTGGTGCATTTAAATTGTAGGAAAGGTCCTGTACAACCTCCTAAAAGAAAAGAAGGATGAGACTTGTTCCGAAGAACAAGTGATGACAATTCAATAAACATGAATCTGAAGCTCCCAGGGTTAGAGACACCATGACGAAAGAAAGAGCTTCAAAGAGCGGTAGATACACTTCGAAGGATGAAGACCACCATGGGTATGAGAGATAACTCAAGATGAAGAAAACAAAAATGCTATGAAAGAAGCTATGATCAAAGAATAACAGTTGATTATGGGGAATGATGTATATGATATGATTTTGAGACATAAAGGGAAGTACGTTGTTGGGGCTTAGGGCAGACCCAGGTTCTTATACTTTTATCTTTGCACCAACAAAGAGACCCACAGTGTTGGCCCTTTCAGCAACAACCTGCGAACAAGTTGCAGTCTCACTCGAAACAACTATGGGGTGTCGCAGAATCAGGTTTCTGTAGGAAAAAGAGGGATATTACTGTACCTTTAGCCTTAACAAAGAATAATTATGCAATACAGAGCTTCGATATTCACTTAAATAGATTCGCAGTTTAGATAAAATGACAGTTACTTGCTTAACCCTTAACTGGGAATTCATAGTGAAGTTAATACTTAACAGTTTATATTACTTTATCATTCATCTACTTATCAAATGCATAAAACATAACATCACAAAACAAAAAGGAACCACCACAACACAAGATATACATGGTTCACCCCCAGTGTAGGGGCTACGTCCATAGAACTGCGTTTATATTCAACTCTTTACAAACAAAACAGTTCTGATCTGCGCACTCAGATGCAGATATTCTCATAGTTCTGATCTGTGCACTCAGCTGCAGATCTTCTCAACAACCCAAAACTGCACACTTAGCTGCACATCTTTCCTTCCAAAACCCTCTACGCACTCAGCTGCAGAGGTCATCCACGCACTCAGCTGGGACTTAGCCTTAACAAAACCCTCTGTGCACTCATCTACAGAGGTCGTCCATGCACTCAGCTGGGACTTAGCCTTAACCCCAAAATAGACCTTAGCTTCTTTGCATCAAATTATCATCATACAAAAACCTTCGAAAAGCTCTTTTTGAAGGCTAAGAGCTTTTCGAAAAGCTCTCCTTTACATAAGTGCCTATTTATACAAGTGCACTATTACAATACCATGAGTTTAAACCATGGGCCTAAAAAACATGCACTTAAACCATGGGTTATTTACAAAAAGAGGGGCTTCGACCCAACCCCGAAACCCCTAAGACTATTTTGGACCGCAACTCCACTTACAAGCTTCGCACCAAAACCACGGAGTTGCCAAAATTAAGGACCTTTAAGGTCCGCGCCCCAACAGGTCCCTAAGACTCACCAGTGTCCCGTCCTAGGGCACTCTGCTACTTTTCTGGTGGAAGAATCTTGTTGGCGAAGATAGTAAATTGCTTGTTGAGGCTGCGCATGATATCTTCGACTGCTTGCTCCTTCTCTACTATCTCCTTTTGCGCTCTGTCGAGCTCTGTATCCGTCTGCATCTTTGTAAGCATCATCTTTAATCCTCCTATCATCTTTCTCCCTTATATTCCTGTCATCATCATCATCCCTTCTGCTACTTCTACCACTGCCATGGCTTGCTCTATCCTTCATCCTTTTATCCTTAGCAGAATGCCTGTGTTCCCTATGATCGTCTCTCATTCTGCTATCTTCCTTCTCGAAATATATTTCGGCGTCATATTTCTCTTCGTAATATTTATGATGGTCATGGGAATAATTGGGCCTTCTAAATCTATCAGCGACCCCATCCCTCGAACTGCCTCCGTTCTCACCAACTGCACACCTTCTGGCAGCGAAGGGGTGCGTAACGTGAACTTGGTTGTCTGCCGAGGTGGCTAAAATCCTGGTTGAACAGGTGGAAGATATGGTGGATGATGTGGTGCTCTGTTCTCATCCTCACCAAAGTCTTTGAATTCTCCAGGAGGATTCATCACGAGATCCTCTAGTGTCTTTCCTGATTGCTTGTGTCTTTCTTCGTTCTTCTTAGAGTGAACTTCTGGCTTAAAATTCTTCCTGGTTGATCATGTCTACATTGGTCGACTCGACGCTGGGGGAGTTTCTTCGTGAGGTGCAGATGTAGGTGGATTTATCATAAGGTTCTGCAGACCCCTCTGTCTGAGTTCTCTCAACAATTCCTGGACTTCGCGATCAGCTGACATGGACTCAACTCAAGAAAATGCGTAATGCAAAACTTGCAGGCCTAGGTGTCTTCTTATAGAATCCAACAACCAAATCTGCCATAACTGTGCATTAAAGACACCAAATTTAACAGAGCGGCTGTAGATCTTGTCCAAACGGCGCTAGATTTCCCAAAATCTCATCATTACAGGCAGTTAATGCAGTTAACGTACCAGCGCCGCCAAATCTGATTTTTCTCAACGGTCACATTTTAAGCTTCGACACACCTTTCTTCTTCAGCACAACCACTAACTTCAGCTTCACCACAATAAGGACCTTCGACACAGTGCATACCTTTGACACATCCTAACACCAGTTTCAACAGAGCTTCGAGCTTCGACCCACGACAAAATTTTCTTCCACAACCTTTGACACTTCCAACAATGTGCCAAATATTCATTGAGAACAGCTTCATTATAGTCTAGTACCCAATTTCAACTATTCTTGGTACTTAGACTCTTCTTCTTGCTATTACTTCTAATCAAGGGGTACAGGCTTGTCCCTGTACTTATTTAATCTACTTCCATTCACCATGGAGGGAAAAATTTCTCCATTCAATTTAGCTAACTGAATTGCGCCACCATCGATAACTTTCTGAACTATGTAAGGTCCTTTCCAATGTGTCTTGAACTTACCTGGGAACTTCATGAATTTACTGTCGTACAAGAGCACAAGATCACCATTCTGGAAATGCTTCTTCTTAATGTGTCTATCAGGCCATGATTTTTCTCTAGCTTTCTGCAATTGCTGCTGGAAACCTACAATGAATCTGTCTTCTTCTAGTTCTAGTATCTTCATTAGTCTTTCATTCAACATAGCTGGATCATCCATCTTTGTGAAGGCAGATATTCTGAGGCTAGGAACAATGTACTCCATGGGCATAACTGCTTCTTGTCAATATACTAGCCTAAAAGGTGCATGGCCTGCCAACTTCTTGCAAGTGGTTCTATAAGCCCACAATACTGCTGGAATTCTAAGATCCCAATCATTTCTGTTAACATTGCAAACCTTCATTAGAGCATGCTCAAGAATCTTGTTAAAGGCTTCGACAATTCCATTTGCTTGAGGATGGTAGGTAGTACTCTTCTGATGATATACTTGAAATTATTCGTTCAATGCTTCAATAGTCTTATTCAGAAAATGTGATCCTTGATCACTCATAAGAATTCTAGGACATCCAAACCTTGACAAGATATTATCAAATATGAACTTCGCAGCTGTAGCAGTGCTACAGTCCTTGACTGGTTGAGCTTCGGCCCAATGAGTAAGGTAATCAATTGTTGTAATAATGTATCTTGCTCCAAATTTCTTTGCAGGGGGATTGATTGGTCCAACAAAATCAATATCCCACTTGTAAAATGCTTGTAAAGTTACCTGTGGAACCAGAGGCATCTCATCCCTCCTGGATGGTTTGCCTATCCTCTGACAGATATCATAGCTGTGGAAATACTCTCTTGCATCCTTATGAATCGTAGGCCACCACAGTCCATCTGTTAGAATCTTCTATGCCGTAGCTTTTCCTGCATAACGACCTCCTGCTGCTCCAAAATGTGCCTCAGCCAAAATTAATGGCTTTTCATGCTCCAAGACACATCTGCGTAGTATTTCTTCTGGTCCCATCTTATATAGCTGTCATGCTATCAAGGTATAGTCAGCTGCTCTAACCACCAACTACTTCTTCTAATGTGTTGTCATCTCAGAGGGTGCGAACCCTGTAGACAAGTACTAAACAATATCCTGAAAATAGTCATCAACCATCTGGATGGAAAACAACTAGGCATCAGGAAGACCTTCATCCAAACTAGTGGGTTCTTCTCTTGACTCAAGCCTCGACAAGTGCTCATGCCCCAGGTTAAGTCTTCCTGGCTTAACTATGATCTCAAAGTCATACTCCTGAAACAAAACCAGCCATCTACATATCTTTCCACCTAACACAGGCTTGTTAACCATATACTTCAAAGCATAATGGTCAGTGAACATCTTAAAATGAGATCCTAACAAATAATGTCGAAATTTCTGCAAAGCATAAACCATAGCTAGACCTTCTCCTTCTGTCGTAGTATAATTATTTTCTGCTGTGGACAATTTTCTACTTGCAAAAGCAATAGGGTAATCAATATTACCTTCACCTGACTGAGCCAATACTACACCTAAAGAAATGGAGGATGCATCGACATGAACATGAAACTCCTTATTCCAGTCAGGGAATACTAAGATAGGGGCAGTTACCATATTTTCTTTCAAAATGTCCAAGATTTCCTGACATTCAGGTGTCCATTCAAACTTAATATCTTTCTTCAATTTCTTTTCCATAGGGGCTGTAATTTGAGCATATCCTTTAATGAATTTCCTGTAATATCCAGTATGACCAAGCGTAGTGCGAAGTTTCTTAACAAACTTTGGAGGTGGTAAGTTCACAATAATGGCTATCTTCGTAGGATCCACCTTCAATCCTTGATTGCATACAATGTGACCTAGCAAAATTCCAAAAGGTGCACAAAAGATACACTTCTTTAGGTTCAATGAAATCTGATGCTGTCTACACTTGTCCAGCATAAGTCTTAAACTGGTTATATGATCTTTCAATAACGAAAAGATGGTCCAATAATCAAAGTAAACTTCCAAGAACTTATGAATAAATTCCTTAAATGCAGATATAACTACTCTGGAAAACATAGCAAGTGCATTCTTCAATCCAAAGGGCATAACAGTATACTGAAAAGATCCCATTTCTGTAGCGAAGGTTTTTTTATGTTGATCCTTTGGAGCAATTCTGATCTGATGGTAACCTGAAAATCCATCAGTGAAAGAATACACTTCTTGACCTTCGACATTGTCTAAAACTTCACCTGTAAAGGGAGTAGGGAAAGGATCATGTAAACATGCATCATTCAGCTTCCTCAGGTCAACACAGATTCTAATTTCTCCCTTGGTATTCTTTTCTTGTACCACCATAGGGCTAACCCATTTGGACTCTTCAATAGGCTCAATGATTCCTACAGCGAGCATCTTATCTATCTCCATCCTGAATTTTTCTTTATACCTAGGATTCAGCCTATAAGGGCACTGCTTCACAGGCTTCGCATCACGTCTCAAAGGTATTTTTATCACTCCTATATCACCAAGGATACCTTTCCTTTATGAGAACTTCGTCAAAAATAAGTCCTGATACTCATGGAGAAGTTCAGTCACTTTGCTGACCATTTCTTCATCCCAATAATCTCCAATGGTAGCGTACTTAGGAATTTCTTCTGATCTAATGTTTACTTTCCTTATTTTCAAGGGCTGAGTTACTTCAGGTGATTTGACTGCTGGTCCATGTACTTCGCAATGTCCTTCTGACTCAGGAATATTAATGTTGCGAGGGTCATCGTCTTCATAAATGGCGAGGTTATAGCATTTACTGCATTAGCTTCTTGTTCCTTCCAATCAGGTTGGTGCTCAGCTATTTCTTTATCATCAAACACTTTAGTATGGATCACCCTAATAGTTGCATCCAAAGCAGGGCAATCCTCATTAATAGAAAATGTGAGAACAAAACTATCGATAAGGCTAACCCAACTTACAATACCATGGTGAAGCTCCACCTCCACATACCAATTCTTTGCTACAGGTTCCAGAGTGTGTACAAACCTATGTACCCATTCTTCACAAGGTACATGCGTCCATGCTTCATAACACTGCTCCAAATGTTCCTGAGGGCTAGTCTTACCATTAAATCTACTTCGTACCTCCTGAGGTTGATCCATGAATCTCAGGCGAAGAAACTTTTGACAAGCTCTCCAACTATGAATATACTTTTTATGACCATTCCACCATCTGGTAGCTGCGGCTCTGAATACTAAATCTAGAGTCTCCATTTTCTGTGAATCTGGTACTTGCTCTGAGAATTGTACAATAAAATCTTCTGGGTTTGTCAAGCCATCAAAAGTAGGTAAGATCTTTGTCTATGAGCCAACCCATCTGATAGACTTGGTAATTCTTGCACATCGATGTCCATGTAGCTCATAAAGTCTATTCTTCCAATTCTCTAGGCCTTCGTCTGAATCAGTCATGCAAGAATTGTCACACTGCCAATCCATTATACCTTCAGTAGTAGGGTTAACATAGTCTTCTTCTTTAGCTGTGACGTTGTCAATATGATCCAAAACATCTTGATCTTCATCTCTGACTGGATCCAACGGTACTATGACTCTCAAGCCTTTTCCTTCAAAAGTCATCTATCTGTTCTTAAGGTTGATTACTGCATCATTGTCTATTTCCCATTCAATTCCTAGCAATGCTAGATAGGTGTTGCTATCATCAATTATTTCAATGACTTCAAAACCTGCTAAGGTACTGACTCCATCAATGTCCACTGGTACACTAGGGAATCTTCCCAAGGGCACAATCTTCTGCTGATTGGATAATCTCAACTGTATAGGGGACCATTCAAGCGTAGGTCTTCCCATTTGTTCCCATGTCTGCTTAGTTAGGATATTCACTTCTGATCCCAGGTCTAAAATGATATCAGTCATGTCATAATATCCTATCTGAGCATGCAATCTCATTTCTCTTCCAGTCCTTCTAACTCTATTAACAGTTTTTCCTCTATTAAAGCTTCGTTGAGGTTCGCAAGACGCAATAACTTTCTGTAACTCATTCAAAGCATTTTGATTTCTTAATAGCTTCATACAACTCTGTAAAAATGATGTTAGTGTACTTACTTGATCCGGCGAAGCTTCTTGAAACTGTAACTGCTGTTGATGTTGTTGCATAGTTGCTACTGATGTTCTCGGATCAGCAAAGTATTTTTTAGCTTCCATAAATGTTCCTTTTTCTCTTCCAACGTTGAAGGCTGGAATTTTCGCTGGGGTCTTATGGACCCAAGCCTCGTCAGGCTATTTCCCGTTATTCTGCACTTGCGTCGTAGCTCCACTCCTTGTAACAACGTTAACGGCTGGGACAGGTCCTTTCTCGACAACAATCATTTGAACATTCTGAGTAGGAGCGCCATTTATTTCTTATATATTGGCTATCAACTTTGGGCATTGCTCAATCACATGATCGACTACTTTGCAATATTGACATGTTGTAGTTGGGTTCTGACAGTCTCTAGCTACATGTCCTGCCTGATTACAGTTATAGCAAACAACCTAGCCTCGACCTCTTCCAGGCATACCACCATGACCATGACCTCTGAAATTACCTCAACCTGATGTACTACCATGGTAACCATATCCATCATTTCCTTGTGCATCGGGTTGTACCCTATAAGCATCATAGGTGTGCTCTCTCATGAGGTCAAAGCTGTGACATTTGTCTTCGTTGTGTCCAGCTGACTTACAGAACTTACAGTAGGGATTCTTAGGTACTTGAACATATCTCTGTAGCAGGTAGCAATCTTCAGGTCGATGTTGGCTAGATGTTCTACAGTTCTCACAATATAGGACATTAGGGTTAAACGGGTTTGGTGCACAAATATTCAAATAATTTCTTAGTGCAGGACACTGTTCTTTGTCATGACCTTCTGTCTTACATCGTGTACACCAAACCTCTTCTCAAATAGCTTTCCCTCTTTTCATGTCGCGAAGCTCCAAAGCCATTTCTGCTAACTGTGCTTGTATTTGGGCTATTCCATAATTATCTCCAACATGAGCTGTTTCAAGTTTCATAGCAATTTCCAACGCCTCTTGCTAATCAGCAACCTTCTGCTGCATAAGTGGAGTCCTGATATGAGGCAATAGTGCTATGATGAACCATTCTTATGTTGTTCTGGTACAATAGTGAAACTAACTTTATCCAACAGAACCTTGAACCTCTGATCAAAGTCCCAAACTGATTCACCTCGCTTTTGCTGAATTTCTTTTAGTTCAGTTAAACACTGTGACTCTGATTTAGGCTTCTTGAATTCTTTGATCATTTCTTTTTAATATTAGCCAATATATAGTTCTGAGTACTGGAAAACTTCATAAACCAAGTCAAATCTTGGTCTCTGAAAGAGGTGACCAGCTGTGCTGTTCTTGTATTTTGATCCATAATATTCTTAGCAGTCCAAATAGCTTGGCATAAGAACCAAAACTGCTCTGGATCCTCTGATCCAGTTCCTCTAAAGACTGGTAGCTTGATATCATCATTCACATGGGCCATATTGGATCGAGGGGGGGGAGGGGGGGGGGGGGGGAGACAAGGAAATGGGGGGGGGGAGCTTACTGAGGTAGACTGACCTGCGATAGGACTACTCGGGCCAGGGTTACTTTCAGACTACGAAGGGTTCTTAGGGGATACCAGATCTGCACTGTGGAGTTATAGGAGGGTTTCTAACAAAAGGGGTTTCTTTAGATTCAGATTCTTCTGGACTTAATGGGGTATAATTGGTATTCTGGCCTAGGGTATAGGATCCAAAATTTCTCTTGTATCTCTTACTGTTGCGAAGCAAACCACCTTGCTCGTCAAAGTCACTTTCGCTTTCAAACATAGGTTAGTAGCAATAAATCTAGCAATCTGATTGGATAAGCAATATGCCTTTTTCAGCCAACAGCATTTTAATTTTCAAACTTAATGAATTCAGTACTTACCCCTTGGTCCTTTGAAAAACTGTCTTTCTGCTTTGCTGAAAGAAGTATGTGTGTCGATGGTGAACTCCGTCACAAATGCGTCAAGGGTTCACGTTATCCAGAAGTCAACAGCTCTAGATACCGCGTTGTTCACACTTTTCAACACATTAGAGGAAATTTGGGGTCTAAAATGGGCCTTATAAGAAAACGCGCCAACAATAAATTTTGTGAGTTGGAATTCAAGAACCAATAGAATTTCAATAAAATGAGTCAACCATAATGGTTGAATTGACATTATTTTCATAAAAGAAAACTACTTTTTTTGTTCGTATTTTTGACATATCTCCCTATGTTTTTACTAAAATTTCAAGCGGGAGAGCTCGTTGGATGCAGAATTTAATTCTGCATCCAACGAGTACCCGTACTGCATACTTTTGATATACTCTGCTACCCCAAAAATAAGAAATACCTTAAAATGTGATGATGATGTCATCATCACGTTTTTAGGTATTTCTTGTTTTTGGGGTAGCGGGGTCTGTCAAAAGTATGCAATGTGGGTACTCGTTGGATGCAGAATTAAATTCTGCATCCAAAAATCCCTCCCGCTTAGAATTTGAGTAAAAACACAAGGAGATATGTCAAAAATACGAACACAAAAAGTAGTTTTTTTCATTCTTCCTCCAAAATCAATAACTATTATTCTATTATTTTAACTATTATTTTATTATTTTCCTTAGGAGGCACATTTTAGACCCCAAATTTCCTCTAATGGCTTAATTCTTTCTGAGGTCCAGGCAGGAGACTGATCTTCTTTGAAGTTTGTCTTTATTTCTGTCAACCTGGATAACCACTGGTGCAATTCTATGTGGATACTACCAAAGAAAATTTCATAAATATCAGAAAAAATGTACCTTTGTAAGAAGTCGTCTGAGCTACGACGAGGATCCTTATTTTCTTGTTCAGCAAATATCAGATAAGTATCTTCAATCCAATCATTGACTTCTTTTACTGAGGGCCTCCAAAACATATCCCTCCAGGTACGACGTAGATCCCTCTTGAAGTAGATACTGGTTCAACCGGCAACGGAACCAATTTGTTGGGGCTTAGGGCAGACCCGGGTTCTTATAATTTTATCTTTGCACCAACAAAGAGACCCATAGTGTTGGCCCTTTCGGTAACAACCTGCGAACGGGTTACAGTCTCACCCGAAACAGCTATGGGGTGCCGCAAAATCAGGTTTCTGCAGGAAAAAGAGGGATATTACTGTACCTTTAGCCTTAACAAAGAATAATTATGCAATACAGAGCTTTGATATTCACTTAAATAGCTTCGCAGTTTAGATAAAAAGACAGTTACTTGCTTAACCCTTAACTGGGAATTCACAGCGAAGTTAATACTTAACAGTTTATCTTACTTTATCATTCATCTACTTATCAAATGCATAAAACATAACAGCACAAAACAAAAAGGAACCACCACAACACAAGATATACGTGGTTCACCCCCAGTGTAGGGGCTATGTCCACAGAACTACATTTATATTCAACTCTTTACAAACAACACAGTTCTAATCTGCGCACTCAGTTGCATATCTTCTCATAGTTTTGATCTGTGCACTCAGCTGCAGATCTTTTCAACAACCCAAAACTGCGCACTTAGCTGTAGATCTTTCCTTCCAAAACCATCTGCACACTCAGCTGCAGAGGTCATCCATGCACTCAGTTGGGACTTAGCCTTAACAAAACCCTCTGCACACTCAGCTGCAGAGGTCATCCATGCACTCAGCTGGGACTTAGCCTTAACCCCAAAATAGACCTTAGCTTCTTCACATTAAATTATCATCATACAAGTGCCTATTTATACAAGTGCACTATTACAATACCATGAGTTTAAACCATGGGCCTAAAAACCATGGGCTTAAACCATGGGTTATTTACAAAAAGAGGGGCTTCGACCCAACCCCGAAACCCCTAAGACTATTTTGGACCACAACTCTGCTTACAAGCTTCACACCAAAACTGCGCAGTTGCCAAAATTAAGGACCTTCAAGGTCTGCACCCCAACATACATAGTATCTTCCATATGGATCTGCAAGAACAAGTGTACAAAGTAAGAATCGTGATTTGCCTCAGAAAGAATAGACTATGACATGACATACTCTATTGACCAGTATATATCAAGCATAGAATCACCTATACAGAATGAAGAAGGAAGATAATACTCCACTTCAGGGGGAGTGACTACAGAAGATATTTGAGTTCGACACAATACGACATGATGGACAACTTCCTGATGGATCAAGACTTTACCAAGAGTAAAGTGGGTTCCAACCTTCAAAGTTGAATGCAGAAGACTAGGATATGTTGATGATCTGACAAGACAAACTCATGGAAGATGTTATGATGATGTTTGGGATATAGTACTTAAACCAGAAAGCAAGCATGTGGTATCTTACAAATGGATTTGCAAGATAAAACATGTCACTAATATAAGTAAGGAAAGACTTGTGGCTAGAGGTTTCTATAAGAAAGAGGGAATTAATTTTGAAGAGACACTTACTCCAGGAAGCAAGGTACACTTCCTTCAGAAC
>LPNX010628354.1:0-13469 GCA_001517045.1 Pseudotsuga menziesii
TTGATTGTTAAAGGCTTGACCCCTCGAACATATCTGTTCATTTTGAAGTTGAATGCCCGCTATTTTGTTTGCCTCGTTCAGTTTAGTTTGAGTCATGTGATCTTTTTTAATACCCATAGAACATGAAATTTTTTCCTTAGCAAAGAAAAAATATTTTTGGCTGTAGTTGATCCTTAACGCTATTGGTTTTCTCTTTGGATCGGGCCTCTTTCGGAAGATGCTGAGCCTCATCTCACCCGCCGTTGCAACTCCTTGATCAAACTTTCCGCCCAATTGGAGTTTCATCTGACGTCCGATTCATTTGTTTAGACCGACTGCTCCCAAGTTTCTACTCGCCCACCGTTGAGGCTTGAAGGATAAAGTCAGCTCCCGATTAGAGTTTCATCCGACGTCCGACTTAAGCTCTTTTCTCTCGCCCGCCTATTTTCAGCCTTTCCCCCCTCCGCCGTTGTGGGTGGTAGAGCAATATAGCCTCCGATACACTCCTCTCTGGCATCCGATTGCCTTTGTCACCCATGTTGTCACTTACCTGGTTCTTATGCTCCTCCGCCGTTGCGGCTCCTGAAGCCTTGTCCCACCCGATACAGAAGTTTTTTTTTCGTCAGATCCAAGTATTGCCTGACCGCCGATTTATTTTGCCACGAGTTCTCGCCCGGATGAACCAGGCTAGCTCCATGTGGATTTATCATTATGGTTAGAAATTTTCAATGCCTAATATCTCATCTTAGTGGATAATGCCCCAAAGTTGTCTGCAGGTTTAATCCCATAGATTGCTGAAGCAACTTAGAGCGAAGAAAAGGACAAAACAAACAAATGACAAAGGCACAGAGGAGGCAGTTCCAACAGTTACGGTCAGAAGGTAAATGCCTATGGAAAATGATTGGGAAAACGCAACGACCAGAGAAGAAACTGAATCGTCAAGGATGCTGAAAGGTCACACGCTGAAGGAATCCCAGAAGACAAGCAATTGTGGTTTAAATAACAGGAATCCTGACTGAAAAGGGGCTTTTTCCCCTGGAAAAAATTGTAAATGTTTGCTTGTAAGAGGAACTACTTTGTTTTACAAAAGTAACTGCAATTATACCTAGTTGGAGAAAGTGAAATGGAATGTATCAATGCGTTTCGATGAATGATGTTGGAAAGGAACTATTGTGTTTTCAGCTGCGTTTCATTTACTATGAGAATGTTTAATTTCCTAAACCTATGTTCTTATTGAATGTTCTTTGGTATTTTCATGATCTTTCCATGTGAGTAATAATGGTATTCATACAGCAATTGGCTACCTAGTTGTTAAATATTTGTGATTGTTCATGTGTCTGAAAGGAGTATCAGCTAACTGTAACCCTTCATACTGCATGTGCAAAAAATTGAATTACTCACTTAAAATTGATGGCTCGCTCCCTAGTGTTAGATTAGACAATTAGTTACTTTCTCATTGTATATGATTTGGTTGCCTGCAGGTCTAAGATGAGAGGTAAGAACCTGCACATCACATGGTGACCGCCCCTCGCAGTCTAATCACCTTGCACTTAGTTAGGCACGTGCATTTCATCTCTTAAGTTAAAATACAAAATCTCGGTGGATCAGGCCGCAACCGGTAAAGCTTTGTTTTTTGTTACTTGACTTATGGTAGCCGGAATGCAAACCGGACGGATTCCCTATACCAAACAGTCAGCGGGATAGTTGGGAACGTTGATTGGGGAGAATCCCTTACTGTTTCCGCCTGCAATTTTCCAGGCCTCAACAGAATTGGCGCTAGAAGGAGGGCCACCAGTGTATGGCTGGCCAAGGAAACCCGTTTTACAGAGATCATTCCGCTGGTTACAGTTCTGAAAGTAGTGGACCGCGCAATCCGATTCCAATAGAAGAAAACAGAGAGCATTTAGATCCTGTTCGTAATGAAATTGTAAATGATCTAAGAAGACATACCCGTGCGTATTTAAAGAAGATTGGAGGGTTTCCAATTATCCCCGAACTGCCTAGAAGAGAGTACAAGAAGAAGGACTGTCCTTTAAGTGAAGATTCGGTGTTGGTAGGAGACTGGGAAGAACTTGTGGAAACTGCCTTACAGGAGGTTGAATTGCCTTTGAACCAAGTAGGTCCAGACACTCCTTACAGTTCTCCTATTCGCACCCCTGCTGGTTCACGTCCCCACACTCCTGTTGGTTCACCTCCACATTCTCCACCCCAACTCATGGCCGGTGTTAACGCCAATCAACCCCCACCTAATCCTCCACCACCTGCATGGAAAGCCAGGTCACCTCTGAATCTGACCCCGCCGTTGCATGACCTACCTCAAGCCTTCGAAAATTTATTACCTAAGTTCGACCCAAATGAGAAGGTATTAATGGATGATCACTTACAAATTTTTTATTTGGCTGTAGAAGGACTGAAGGCAGGGGAGCATGAAGATGTGGTTTGTAGATTGTTCCCACATACCCTCAAAGGAGCTGCAGCCTCTTGGTATTTTGGACTGCCCGCCAATTCTATCCCAGACTGGGATACTTTCGAGAGAATATTCAGAAGTAAGTATGCTGTCCAAAAGACTCACGCTGCCCTCTTGAAAGGACTGTGTGCATTGAAGAAAGAGAAAAAAGAAAAGGTGCACAGCTTTACACAAAGGTTTGCAGCATATCTAAAAAATTTCTCTGAAATAGATAAGCCTTCAGACAAAGTACTGATTGAATACTATACTTCCGCTTTGGGTCCTGATTTAGCCATGTTTGCAAAAGGTAGGACCAAGCCTACTTTGACGGAGACTTATGAAGAGGCAGAAGTGGTGGAGGCTGAAAGGGAGAGCGTCGAAGATTATCCTGAGCAGTCAGGGGAGAAAAGGAAAACCTTATTGTTTACTAAGCCCAAAGAGGAGAAAGCACCAGACTATGAAGGTATGGCCAAAATGGTGCAAAATCTCTCTAACAAGATCATAGATTTAGAGAAAGAAAAAGAAGCACAAAAGTTCTACAGGCCATACTATAAGAAAAGAGAAGATAGCAATCAGGCCCAACCTCCTCCTCAAAGGAATGCATCCATGAATTTGACAAACATAGGTATGGAAAATTTCTGTACTTTTTATCAGCAGCCTCACTCCGAAAAAAACTGTCCGTAATGGATAAATTCAATGACATTGGTCATGAATCAGATGTTGGATTCTAGACTGACAGAAGAAGATGATGAGGAGAGGAAAGAAAATGCTGCTTCCACTTCTACAAAAGAACAGGAGGAAGAGACTATGACATTATGGAGTTTTGTTTCCGTGCTCGACGCTGAAGAGGAAAATACTCAAGGACGCAAAGGGGTCAGAGAGGCTAACGTGACAACTAGAAGTAAAGGGACAGTTAGTGATGACAGTCTTTTACTCCCAAAGATCAGGAGGCTGCAAAGGAATGTCAGGAAAAAGTTTCAAGACAAGGCCTTGGCTGATCAGATACTGGAATTCACTATTACCAGCCAAGACCCTAGACAGAACAGAACATCGCCTGAGTCAAATCAAGAGAATGTGAGTGCTGGTAAATCTCAGCCTACTAGATCACAAATTGAATATGACATTGTTGAAGATTTGAAGAAGGTGAAAGCAAACGTCCCATTGTTCGAAATGTGCAAAGTACCTCAACAGAAAGAAAAACTGTTGAAAGCACTTGAAACGTCTGAAGAAAAACTGCCCACTGAAAATCAGCCCCGGGATGAAGAAGAAATTGGAGAAGCTAGCACCAGAGGTATGTCTAAAACTAAACATCCACCTTTCCTCCTAACATTTGAAGTTTTCAATCATAACATGCACAATTGTCTAGTAGACTCAGGGGCATCAATTAATGTCATGCCCATATCGGTATGCAAGAAAATAAATGGGCAGCCTAAGCCATCCACGTGGAGGGTGGTGCAATTGGATAGGATAGACGTTAAGGTGATTGGTGAAATGGAGGATGTCCTAATTCGCCTAGCATCTGATAGCAAAGTATGCCAAGTTATTAACATCATAGTGGCTGACATACCAGATGCTTATGGCCTGGTCCTGAGTAGGGATTGGTCAGCTAAATTAAATGGGTATTTCGCTTCAGATTGGTCACATCTTTGGTTACCATACAAAGGAAGTCCCAATCAAATCAAAGTTCTGAGAGAACCTTACATGAAGTATAACATCACTCAATTGGATGAGAAGAATGTACCAGTTGAATCTGTATTGGGAAACTACTTTCTTGAACTAGAACCATGGAATTATCAAGCGGAAGAAGCCAACAGCACATCTGACACTCAGCCTGATCTACTTCGTTTTTCTCAGGCTGATGAGCTTGACTGTAAAATAGTAGATTTAGCTGTAGGAGTAAATTCGGTTTCAGTAGATAATTTTTTCTGGACTCTATATTTTGACGGCTCAAAGACATTAGAAGGGTCAGGGGCCGGCTGCGTCCTTATTGATCCACAAAAAAATAAACACTTCCTTTCTTGTAGATTAGAGTTTGAGTGTACTAACAATACAGCTGAATATGAAGCATTATTGCAGGGACTCAAGAAAGCGATCGAGCTAGAGGTTAGTAATTTAAAAGTTTTTGGGGACTCAGAAATAGTTGTGAAACAAATAAGAAATCAAATACATTGTGTCTCCCCTCATTTGAAAGCTTACCAAAACGAGGTATGGGATTTGCTTAGACATTTTCATGCATTTAACATTATTTCAATCCCAAGGATAAAAAAGCAGCTGCTGATCTTTTAGCTACATCAGCTGCCAGGATGGTTCCCACTAATAACAAATGCTCTATTGAATTACTTTTCAGGCCTTCAGTATCGGACATGATCACCAACCTGCGAGTATTTGATGATGATCAGCAGATAATTGAATGCTTGACGAACGATGAAGTCTTTAAAGGGGCTATCATAGACAATGAGGAACATCAGGCTGAAATGAAATATAACAATTTCATTCCCAAAGGAGTTAGGACATTGGAGAAAATGTTTGATTTGAATGAGAAATTTAGAAGACCCTCTAATGTGAAGACGCACAGCTCAACTCTACAGTGTGAGCTAATTAACTTAGGGACTGAAACGGATCCCAAGTTCGTCAACCTCGGTAAAAGTTGTTCACCCACGGAAAGGGACAAGTTTCTTAGTCTATTTAAGCAGTACAAAGGATGTCTTCACTTGGACGTATGCATATTTGAAAACTTACGACACTAGTATTATTAAGCATATCATTCCTATTAAGGCTGGCATTAAGCCATATCAACAGCCGTTAAGAAAAATGAACCCCAAGCTGGAGCCGCTAATTCAAAGCGAGGTGAAGAAATTGCTAGACACCAGGATCATCTTTAAAGTCAGGCATTCTGAATGGGTGTTAAACCTGGTGCCTGTCAGGAAAAATTCAGGAGAAATCAGACTGTGCGTGGACTTCAGAAACTTAAACCACGCCTCGGATAAAGACAACTACCCAGTACCTCCCATGGAGCAATTGCTTCAGATGGTTTCTGGTTCTGAAATGTTTTCATTGTTAGATGGTTTCTCTGGCTACAACCAAGTATTGGTATCCGAAGAAGATCGATTGAAGACGACATTCAGAACTAAATGGGGAACTTTTGCATATAGAAGAATGCCCTTTGGACTGATCAATGCTGGCGCAACATTTCAGAGAGCGATGGACATAGCTTTTCGCGGATTGATTGGGCGAAGTGTGGTGGTATACCTGGATGACATCATGATTTTTTCGAAGAAAAGAGGGGAGCACGCGTTCCACTTAAAGCAAATTTTTGAACGCTGCAGGAAATATGGTATTTCCCTCAATCCTAAGAAGTGTGTGTTCATAGTTACTGAAGGTAAGTTATTGGTGCATATAGTTTCGAAGAGGGGTATATCCATAGATCCATAAAGAATTAAGGCTTCTGAGCAAATCCCTATGCCTCATAATAAAAAGGGGATGCAATCCTTCATGGGAACGATAAATTTTGTGCGTAGGTTTGTGCCTGATTTTTCCCAGACTGTTAAACCATTACAGCAAATGGTTAAGCAAAATACACAATTTAAGTGGACTGAAGCGGAAAAGAATGCTTTCAGTAAAATCAAGACTGTTGTTGCACATGCGCCCTCTCTGAAAAGTCCAGATTTTGACAAGGATTTTATTATATATACATTTGCGTCCGATGATTCATTGGCTTCCGTACTTACACAAAAGGAAGACGAAGGTGATGAATACCCAATTTATTTTATGAGTACTGGGTTGCAAGGAGCTGAATTAAACTACCCAACCATTGACAAACAGGCATACGCAGTATTTAAGGCAGTCAAGCAATTCAGGCCTTATATACTCAAAAAGCGAACCAAGGTAATAGTCCCTTACCCAGCCGTAAGATCCCTTCTCATTCAAAAGGAATTGGGAGAAAGAAGGGGCAACTGGGTAACAGCCCTTCAAGAATACGACTTGGAATTCAAACCAACCACTATAGTGAAAGGTCGGGGGTTATGTAAGCTGATGACTGGAAGCAGTAATGATGAAGAGCAAGCATGGGATGATGAAGCTGAGTTGCATGTAATGGATGTTTGTCCTTTATTCACAGCTCCTGAATCTTGGTATAGAGACCTTGTACATTACCTGCAGTCAGGGGTGTTGCCTAAACATTGGAGTTCCAAACAAAGAAGAGCTTTGCGTATAAATCCATCTTCCTACCAACTCGTAGAGGGCATATTATTCAGAAGAAACTATGATGGGGTCCTCCTAAGATGCCTGGAAAAAGAAGACGCTAAGAAAGTAATGTCTGAATTGAATGATGGTCCGGCCGACGGACATTATTCAGGAGACACTACAGCGCACAAAATCCTTAGGGCCGGTTACTATTGGCCAACACTCTTTAGGGATGCACATGCGCACATCATAAAATGTAATACTTGCCAGAGATGTGGTGGAAGACAACCTAGAACAGCAGCACCTCTAAAGCCTGTAATGATCACAGAGCCTTTCGAGCAATGGGGAATAGATGTCATTGGAGAAATAAAGCCAAATTCCTCCCTGCTACATAAGTATATACTTACTGCAACTGATTATTTCACTCGCCGGGTCGAAGCCATCCCATTGCGCAAGATAAATGAAGACGAAGTCATCAGTTTCCTAAAAGACCATATCATGACCAGGTTTGGGGTTCCAAGCTCGTTAGTTTTTGATAACGATAAATACTTTTCATCCATTAAAATTACTGCATTTGATCATGAGAAAGGAATAAAATTACATTATTCTGCTAACTAATATCTGCAAGGGAATGGCCTGGCTGAATCCTCAAATAAAAACCTCATTAGAATCCTGAAGAAGACCGTCATAGAAAACCAGCGAAGTTGGCACTCAGCCTTACCCAATGCCCTGTGGGCTGACAGAGTCACCCCCAAGTCTGCAATAGGAGTGTCACCCTTTACCCTTGTATATGGTAAGGAGGCCATCTTTCCCCCCAACATCATGCTCCCATCTTCCATACTAGCTCAGGAATCTAGGGGGTCAGATGATGAGGTTCTCCAAATAAGAATATACAATCTTCTGAAGGCAGAGGAGGCCCGATCCAAGGCTAGAGAGCGTTTCCAACAGCAGCAGGAGGTAGTGAAGAGATGGTTTGACAAACATAAAGCTGGAAAAAGGCACCTGGAAGTGGGAGACCTTGTTCTCAAATGGGATCATCCCCATGATGAGAAAAGGAAGCACACTAAGTTCCAACAGTTATGGGTAGATCCGTTTCAAATCACCACTAAACTTGGCCCTGTTACTTATATGTTACAGGATTTACAGGGATGGGAGGAGAACCTGCTAGTTAATGGTTTGGTTCTCAAACCTTATTTTTCTTAAGTTGTTTTTGAGCTTTCTGAATTGTACATAAATAAGCTGTTATGAGTTAGGCTTTCATTTGTTTAATTTGAGTCTTTGTTTTCAATAAAGGTGGTTAACTCGTGGTTATGTGGGGAACGCCAAATTTCTGGAAATGGTAAACATTTGTTGAATGGTCAGACTGTGGGTTACCATGTGAATTCCTTCCACCAAAGAGTTTCTCGAAATCTTTGTGTGCATTGAGGTCCTGCTTAAACTCCTGTAAGGTCAATCAGATTCAAAAGTCTAGAATACTATGTTGAGGCTCCGTACACTTTACACTTAAAAGTCTAAGGTGCAATGACAGGGGACCCATAGAGAAGAGCAAGATGAACAGAGTGTTAAATATAAATGATCCCATGCTAGGGAATGAATGCCAGAAGGCAGATAAGAGTCAGAATTCCTATGAAAACATCATGCTTCAAAGCTAAATCTAGATCATAAATTACTAATTTTCCGATGATCCTCTCCGTCCGTGAGCTGAAACTTTAAGCACATCGCTCACACAAAAGGGCACTATGGGATAGAGGATCCTGAATTAAAATTCAATAAGAAAGGCATGCATGAAGACTTGCATTAAAAGGGGACAAAATCCAAAAGCACAGAAGCTGCTAAAATGGCATGGGAATGAGGAACAAATGAACGTTTCTGTTCATCACCTGCTACAATCCTGTGGTGTCCAATGTCGTCAGCTACCTAAAAGAAAAATTAATAATGAACTCATACTTTGGCCTCAACAGAGTTATCTGGAATCTAAAATCTTGACTTTCATCGCCTGAATTGGACTGATATCAATGATTAAGGTACACACTTCTATTATGGAGAAATCTGTATAGTTGGAAGAGTTCAATGGATACATTTGTTATGGAACAGTCTGCCATTCAAGAAAGAAATCACCCAGAGATCTAGGTTCACCAGGAAATCGCCAGTTGTTGCTGCCGCAACTTTTCCTCCTTGATTTTATTTTTTCACTTAAAATCTGGGACCCCTCCTCATCATTTTGCTTGGATTGATTGTTAAAGGCTTGACCCCTCGAACATATCTGTTCATTTTGAAGTTGAATGCCCGCTATTTTGTTTGCCTCGTTCAGTTTAGTTTGAGTCATGTGGTCTGTTTTAATACCCATAGAACATGAAATTTTTGCCTTAGCAAAGAAAAAATGTTTTTGGCTATAGTTGATCCTTAACGCTGTTGGTTCTCTCTTTGGATCAGGCCTCTTTTGGAAGATGCTGAGCCTCATCTCACCCACCGTTGTGGCTCCTTGATCAAACTTTCCGCCCGATTGGAGTTTCATCCGACGTCCGATTCATTTGTTTAGACCGACTTCTCCCAAGTTTCTACTCACCCGCCATTGCGGTTGGAAGGATAAAGTCAGCTCCCGATTAGAGTTTCATCCGAAGTCCAACTTAAGCTCTTTTCTCTCACCCGCCTGTTTTCAGCCTTTCCCCCCTCCGCCGTTGCGGGTGGTAGAGAAATCTAGCCTCCGATACACTCCTCTCTGGCATCCGATTTCCTTTTTCGCCCATGTTGTCACTTACCTAGTTCTTATGCTCCTCCGCCGTTGTGGCTCCTGAAGCCTTGTCCCACCCGATGCAGAAGTTTTTTTTTCGTTCGATCCAAGTATCGCCCGACCGCCGATTTATTTTGTCGCGATTTCTCGCCCGGATGAACCAGGCTAGCTCCATGTGGATTTATCATTAGAAATTTTCAATGCCTAATATCTCAGCTTAGTGGATAATGCCCCAAAGTGTTCTACAGGTTTAATCCCATAGATCGCTGAAGCAACTTAGAGCGAAGAAAAGGACAAAACAAATAAATGACAGAGGTATAGAGGAGGCAGTTCCAGTAGTTACGTTCAGAAGGTAAACGCCTATGGAAAATGATTGGGAAAATGCAACGACCAGAGAAGAAACTGAATCGTCAAGGACGCTGAAAGGTCACACGCTGAAGGAATCCCAAAAGACAAGCAGTTGTGGTTTAAATAACGGGAAGCCTGACTGAAAAGGGGCTTTTTCCCCTGGAAAAAATTGTAAATGTTTGCTTGTAAGAGGAACTACTTCGTTTTACAAAAGGAACTGCAATTCTACCTGGTTGGAGAAAGTGAAATGGAATGTATCAATGCGTTTCGATGAATGATGTTGGAAAGGAACTATTTCGTTTTCAGCTACGTTTCATTTACTATGAGAATGTTTAATTTCCTGAACCTATGTTCTTATTGAATGTTCTTTGGTATTTTCATGATCTTTCCATGTGAGTAATAATGGTATTCATACAGCAATTGGCTACCTGGTTGTTAAATATTTGTGATTGTTCATGTGTCTGAAAGGAGTATCAGCTAACTGTAACCCTTCATACTGCATGTGCAAAAAATTTAATTACTCACTTAAAATTGATGGCTCGCTCCCTAGTGTTAGATTAGACGATTAGTTTCTTTCTCATTGTATATGATTTGGTTGCCTGCAGGTCTAAGACGAGAGGTAAGAACCTGCGCATCACATGGTGACTGCCCCTTGCAATCTAATCACCTTGCACTTAGTTAGGCACGTGCATTTCATCTCTTAAGTTAAAATAAAAAAACTCGGTGGACCGGGCCGCAACCGGTAAAGCTTTGTTTTTTGTTACTTGACTTACGGTAGCCGGACCGCAAACCGGATAGATTCCCTATACCAAACAGTCAGCGGGCTAGTTGGGAACGATGATTGGGGAGAATCCCTTACTATTGCCGCCTGCGATTTTCCAGGCCTCAACAGGTTCACATTCCCATTCAATCAGTTGAGTGGCCTAATGAGACTGACCTAAGGCACCTCTGTGGCTTGGGTGATCTCTGTGGCTTGTTCCCATACTCTAAACTATTGGACTATTAGTATTTAACTCATTGGCAGAATGGATACCAGAGGATCCTCTTATATGCTTATATATATTAGTCGAACTCTCTTGGCTTGAGTAAATGTGATTGCAATGCATCTCTTAAAGGCTAATGGCAATCAGAGAACAAAAATAATTTCTCATGGGTTCTTCTCACAGATTTGCAATAGATGATTTTGATTTTGAGTTGGTGATACTCAGAGTTTACGTAATTCTCTGTTTAAAAGGAACCCATATTCTCACCAGAGTTATGTAAATCTCTTTTTAATTGGCACCCATATTCTCACCATAGCTTGGGAGGTCTGTATTGACTGCTTATGGGTTTTGACCATTGCAATTTTGCCAGTCCCAATTTTGCTCATAGCTGTCCTGGTGATCTATGACACTGTCTAAATTATCTTCCTCCAAACGATTGGAGGTAAATTTTAATATCAGGAAACCCTAATAGTTCACTTATGACTCAAAACAACAATGGCTCAACCTTCTGTCATCACCCGTCAACTAGCCAAGTGATCTTGACTAAGGTCTGCATGGGCCCAATTTTCTCTAGTAAGATGACAGAATTGTACAGCAACAAATGCCCAATAATAACAAAAAAAATTGTAATGAAGTAGAGAGCATTCTTCATTATATTTTTAGATGATATATAAAATAAGAGTTATTGGTTGACACCCATACAATCCAGAATACAATTGGGTGCATCTACAACCCCCCAAAATGGAGGAAATTCTCCTTGAGAATTAAAATATATTAAGAGAAGCAACTAATGATATTTTTAAGAGGTAAGAGTTGCTTATTTATAGAAAAAGAGAGGCCCATCTGCTTCCTAGTATCATATTACTTCATATGGGAACCTCTTTTCAATAAGATAGTATTATTAAGTCTTAAATAAAGGGTGTCACCTATTAGGCTATTTAGGCCTCAATTAGGGCTATTTAAGCATTTTAAAGGACATAAAATTGTATTTAATTAGGTGACTTATTTTTGGCGTATTAAACCTTCTGATAGTCTATTGGGTGCTTTCACATAGAATTTGAGCTTAATACATGACTTTTATTACTTGACAAGAAAGACTTATGACAACAGTTAATGATTACAGGCTTATATGTTGGGCTCTTGGGGCACATGTTTTGCTTAAAGATGCTTTGTCCTCAAAGTTGGGACAAATGTGGGTTCTGACAAAGGAACATCTTCATCAAGAAGCTCTTTTCTTTTTTTTTCCAATCTTTAAATATGCTTGTTCTGCAAGCTCTTTTTTTTTTCTAGAATGACTTTGGGTTGAAAAAAAAACCTGCATTCTTCATCAGTTTAAGGGATCTCTGTCTGAAAAACTATTTGGTTACCAATTACATCATCATTTGACCATTACATTTATAACTGCTATTATTTGTTTAATTGAAGTCCACTTCACTAGAGGAAATCCAGGTTGGTGAAAGTGGGGTGCTGTCACAATCCCCAATAGAATTTGAGTCTTCTCACATCATGTAGTTGTTTTCCTAGAAAGCGGGCTGGTGTGGTCTCACAAGGGGGATACTGTTCACACAAACTGTCATGGTTGTTAAGTCAGGTTGAGATGTCACATGCCTGATTAAAGTGTATGGAAGTGCCTGTCTCTAAATGGATTTTCCTTCTTTATCCATACATTGCATTTTGATGATTTTTTTCTTTTGCAGTCTTTTTGGTGGTTTTCAAATAGACAAGGTCCTCTTTCAAGTTATGAGTGCCTTGAAGAGAAGACAGACTGGGTTCATCTCAGAGATATGAAATGCAAGAAACTGATGTGATTTATATTCTTCATTACAACCAATCATTTTTGCTCCGTTTTCAAAAGGTACACAGATCTTCTTTAAATAGGGTTCCTACTACTCTTTTTAAGGAAGCAATTCTTAGAAACACACCTAAGGAGCTGCACTGAATAGTATGGTTTTTACTATGGTTTAGATGCCATGCTCGGAAGACTATTTATTTTTCCATAGTCACCTGGGACATGCACCTAGCCTTAGCTCTTTCTATACCACCATGCAATTCAGGTGTGGCAGAACACAATGTGAATGAAACCCTAATGGATGCCTTTAACTTTGTAACCTTACCAGTGAATAAAAGTCTCATTGGCATTCCTACCCACCATTATCTACCGTGGAGATAACTATTACGAACTTATCTATAACTTAACTCTAACTATAGGTTTCCTTATTCAAAACAGTGCATTATCTTTATGCATATCACATGTTGGCTTTTCTTCTTGTTCCTATCTTTTGATCTCAGCCTTCCTTTACTGTTTTTCATACTTACTGCATTTTTTACCTAGGAAAACGTCACCTGGAAAACTCCCAAGTACATCCCTGCATTTGTAGATGATGCCTAGTGCAAATCTGTCAGCATTGATTATGGTAGCTAACCTGTCAGGGACAATGAGTGAGGCACACAACAGAGGCAGCCAATCATGTTAATTGGTTATATTTAAGGATTATTCTTCTACAGGTTGGCTTCTAGCTACAATTTTTCAATTGGGTCCTTTCTTTTGTACAATCAGTTTCTTTCATTGTTAAGATAAATGGATAAGATTCAGGTTTCTTCAGACGGGGGAAGGGTCTGTAATAAGGAATTAGAATGGATGGGAATTCATGTATTCTCATTTACTCTTGATTGATGACATTCTCCTATTCACTAATTGTTCAAGAAGGGATATTGAAACACTCAAATTTACTCTGGATCTTTTCTTAGGGGAATTTGGTATGTTGATCAATGACAAAAAGTCCTCCATCTCCTTTATTAC
>LPNX010628379.1:0-49038 GCA_001517045.1 Pseudotsuga menziesii
TAATATATAGTGAAAAGAAGTCCTAATTAATTCTGGAGCAGCAGGTTTGGTGTGGGAGATATCCATTGTCAAACTCTCCTTTTTATTCTAATATTTTAACTTGCAAATACAAAACACAAAACAATTCTTAAAATGACCATCAAATATTTAAAAAGAAAAAAACAGAAAAGAGATAAGCCCCCAAAACCAGTGTTTGTTGATATATATTGATGAAACATATATTGCTTTTATTAAATTACAAATAATAAATATCAAGATTGCATGAGCTTAAAACATAACTGATGTAAATCATTTAATAATCTTATGGTTACCTATTTCTTCCTTCCTTCCACTTCCACTAGACTCCAACCTCCAGGCTCCAGGTTTCTGTGCACCGTTGTTTTCCAACTTCTTTTCTCACAACTTCGAACCTTTATCTATGGGAAAACTGCAGCAAAAATCTTACTCTTGCAACTTGGCCACAAGAAAGAAAAACAATAATGAAATGGAATGGTAAGTATTGGGTATGATATATTTGGCGGGTGCAGGGCTGGAAACAGATGGCAGAACGATCAAGACTGGGGTAGAAGTGGTAAGCGATTTTACGAAGGCATATCCCTGGGGACACACTGCTAATATACTGTAAATCATAACTACCCAGCAGATCACAAAAGATCTTCTTCTGCAAAGATAGAAAACCCTTGTTTCTGACTCCATATAATATACTTGATCTACTAAAATCGTGGTGTTTCAAGTTGTACAGATGCTTGGCCAGAGTTGATTTTCTGACACCACCCATTCCTACAATCCCCACAATACTGGTTGTGTTTCATAATTAGATTTTGGAAATCTTCCGTCCCTTGGTCCAGGCCAACTGGGTGTTTAGCTACCTCTAATGCTTCCTTTTCAAGTACCTCTTTTAATAGAATTTTCTCCAAAATTTCCCATGGTCTCTAACAGCTCAAATAGATACATTCACTTATTAGGGTTAGCATTTGGAAAAGTTAGAACTGAATTTGACAACTACAAAATTTCCAATGCATATAGTTCAAGGTCCGCAATAAGTAATGTATGGATTAACCTTTCTTCCGTTTTGAACAACACGCCATAAATATGAGACGCTTCGTTGAGGGTTGTTTTCCATTTCTCCAAGTCTTCCATGACGACTCTGCCTTTGTGCTGGTGTTTTCAAAGGTGTCTGCATAAGGCCCGCTCTCAATGCGATGAAGGTCCAAAGGCTCAAAGCTAGAAAACAGGGGAATAATCTTGCTGTTGCGCTTATGATGTGATCTCAAAATCCAATTTAATTCGTCTAAGCACCAACTGGATTTAGCATAACGCTCAGAAAATATAGCAACATGAATCGAGGCACTGTGAATGGCGTCGAGGATTGCAGGAGACACAGTATCTCCTGTATCTCCTGTGCGAATCTCCTGTGTGAAGTTCGTTCCTATCCAGAAAGATGCTGAAGCCATAGATTTTTGAGCCGATTGTAGATGAGGCTGTAAAGAGTATTTTTAACGTCAGGTCCCTGTGGTGTATGACAACATTGACACTGTCTCTGGCACTTGCTCCATAGATTATACAGGATTCGATAGAAGATGAGGGAAACGGTTTGCATGAGAGAGACCGGGACTGACGAGGAAACTACGAAAATATGAGAGAAATGCTAAGAGTATTTAGAAAGGAGAACATGTCAGCAATCAATCTGATGGGAGGCGAAATAGCGGTATGTATGGTATCCTGGCCTGCTATTCATATGGGTATATTAGCTCCTACATCCATCTATATTTATAATCATTGTAAGTACCAGGAAAGCGTAAGAGGAGGCAAGGCAAGGCAAAGCAAGGGTAGACTTGTTTACCTTCCCTTTCAGTGGTTTTACGTCATCAGATGATACTCACATGTTGCCAATGGCCATGCTTGCCAAAGTGCCATGCTTGCACCAGGCATGTACTAGGATTTTTGACGTTTGATGGACACCAATAGACGTCAAATTGACGGTCCACATTTTCTTTCACACGTAGACGGTGACGTGTGGCATATAATCTTAACCGTCAAATACGTTTTATTTTGTCAAATACGTCCTGTACCACGTCAAATTCCAGGCCTGGTTATGAACATTACTAAAGTTAATAATACTAAAGAGTCAATATTTGCTTTGGGTCTCACTTGGTCAACAAATTTCGAATTTGATTTGGTAAGAACGGTATTGAAAGATGTTGATGTGCTCTTTAATCATGAATATTGAATTGTTTTAATAATATTTTTATTGATTTATTATTATTATTTAATTGATGTGACAATGGACTTTTAATCACTCGATTCACTCTAAATAGGTCACTCCTTCCTTTAGATCAATAGGATAAACATTATATACCTAACAATAGTGTATATAATATGATATTTAATTTTAGATTTGACAATATATTAATATGATATATATTATTAGATGTGAAATAATTTTAGATATAACAATATATTGTAATAGGATAAACTTTATACACCTCCCATTAATATTGTATATAATGTGATATTTAATTTTAAATTTAACATTGTATTAATATGATATATATTATTAAATGTGAAATAACTTTAGATATGACAATATATATAGTAATAGATGAGTTAAATTTGAAAATATTGTATATAATGTGATATTTAATTTTAGATTTAACAATATATTAATATGATATATATTATTTTATGTGAAATAATTTTAGATATGACAATATATATAGTAATTGATGAGTTAAATTTGAAATGATTTTAGATTTGATAATTTATATTTTAATAACCCTCCAAGATATTTGAGATTGTGTTGTCAACTAAGTTATGCAATTACTTCTAATTAGACAAAGCATCTAATTTGAAATGAATACAAATACTTAAAAGAGTTTTTATTGCATCTAATTTGAAATGAGTACAAATTCTTAAAAGAGTTTTTCTTGCATCTAATTTGAAATGAGTACAAATACTTAAAAGAGTTTTTATTGCATCTAATTTAAAATGAGTACAAATTCTTAAAAGAGTTTTTCTTGCATCTAATTTGAAATGAGTACAAATTCTTAAAAGAGTTTTTCTTTGTAAAATGGGTGGTTGGGCATGGTTAGGAAGTTCAAAATTTATCAATAAATATACATAACACAATGTCAAAATTTTCATTTATTAAAAATTAAAAAAAATCCCAAAATTGATTATAATCTTTTTTCTGTCACTTCTTATAGATTTATCTTTTAACTAGATTGTTCCGTAAATGTGCCACTGTGTCACCGTGGGCAAAAATCTGCCACAAACTCAAACTCCACACGCAACATATTGAGACCTCCGCACACAAGATTTTGGCTGGTATGTGCAAAACAGTGCCTAAATAGCCATCAGAAGCTATAACGAGCAGAAATGTCCTCTGCAGTTCAGGCGGGGTCTCTTGTTACGTCCTCTTGTCTCTTCCTTGCGACGACCCAACTCAGGAATTCGCCTCAAAAATCCCTTCAACCATTCCTTTCATTAGTTTCTGCATACAGTTGGGATTCTCTCAATCCCTCCTTCAATTATTCTCCATTAAGCCCAAAAAGAAGAATCAGCTCAGTTTCCCCTGTAAATAATTTGATGGACGGGTGGCTGAGCAAATTCGGATTCGGGGGCCGAGCAGCTTCGAGGAGCAGCGGGGCAATCGATACAGAGGGGGCTTCGATTGCCCAGGTGCCGGACGATGATGTCCCAGCCCCAGGCCAACAGTTTGCCCAATTCGGCGCAGGATGCTTCTGGGGAGTCGAACTGGCGTTCCAGAGAGTCCCAGGCGTCACCAAGACAGAGGTCGGATATTCGCAGGGTCTTACGCATAAACCCACTTACGAGGATGTTTGCTCTGGGAACACCATGCATTCGGAGGTTGTGAGGGTTCAATATGACCCCAAGGAATGCTCATATCACAATTTATTGGATGTCTTTTGGGCTCGACATGATCCCACCACTCTCAATCGCCAGGTATGCCTAAAATTCCAAGTTATCGTTGTAACTGTGAATAATTGAATTGAATTCAATAGCCTAATAGAGTTCAATTTAACAGAAGTTGATACTAACAAGAACTCATCGAAGCTCGGACCATGAGCATGCATATCTCAATTTCACACAAATTACTGACCTATCAAACGGTGGAGCTTTAAATAGTTTGAAAGTCGTGCATACCAGACTCGGGTTAGATGGGTTTGTGCTAATGTCCATATCATATTCAATACACCTAATGCAATTTTTGAGTCAATGCACTGTTTTGCAGTGCGAAAGGCTTTGAAACATTAGAAACATAACCTTTATGTGTTTGTGTGTATATAGGAACTAAGTTTAGAGGGGTATATGCTAGTGTCTATATTCAGTGCAGAAAATGTGCTGTCGAGATTCAATGCAATTCTATGCCTTGCTCCACACATGAGCGGAATAAACTATTCTTGTTTCAATTCCCATTTCCTTTTTTAGTGTCTTTCCTTTCTATATCATGTGTAAATTTGCAAATTCAAGATTTAGATTACTGAAATAGCAGTATGGAGTTGTTCCAGTGAAAATGGGGGCTAGAAATCCATCTGCATCGTCAGAATTTACAATATTGTAGATCTTTTTATCACAATTGCAATTTTTCATGGCCGGATTCCATCAAGTTGCTGGAAGAAGAGGATTGTTTGCGATTTGATGGATTCCACACGGGTACACACACGAAGAGTTGATGGATCATCCCTACCCCTGACCCCACCTGGGTTGTAGAATGCATCTTGTTTCTCTTGGTGCAATTATACAGTGACGATACTGTAATTGTATTCTTTGAAAGTTTGAATCAAAATTCCTCTGATAATTGTATTCTTGTCTGCAGTTCAGAAGAAGAGTAAAATTGAAACAAGGTGCATCCTACAGCCCGGGTCATTATATACTGTGATTTTACAGTGACTGATGCCTTAGTTGTATTATTTGAATTGAAAGTTCCTTTGATAATTGCATTCTTGTTTGCAGTTCACAAAAAAAATAAAACTGAAACAGATTTATAGCATAAATCGTCTCAGTTGTTGTCTTTAAGTATATGATTTTCACTTCTATTTTTAACTTCTGTAGAGGTTGTTTTGAGAAATGCGCTCCAAGGTTGAGGGTTGCTTCTCATAAGACAGATTTTGTTAGACTTAGGTGCCAGGTCTATTCTATAACTATTCTACCAAAATCATCCAACACTTGCAACTGGTCTCATTCATAAACAACAAGTAAATACGACGGAATTATGAATAGTAACCTAAGTGCTTTGAATCCTATGGGCTATGAGGTGTAGAAAATTAGTTAAGGGGGGAGTATATGAAGAAAGTATATATATATATATATATAGTCGAAACTCATCCGAACCTCATTAGAAAATTCCAACCTAAACCGAACCTAGTCCTTGCCGAACCCGAACCATGTGACTTAGCTCTAAAAGGTCTCTAGAGTCCATAAAACTTCAAAACTTCATGCTACAACAAATAACTACATATCATGAAAATCATTGCCAATATTGAGATCCTATTTGTCAATAGCATCTTGTGCTCCCCACTTCTAGGCTCTAGCCCTTGCCTCTATCTCGAATCTCAAAGTACTTCGCATGCCTAATAACTAATTTTCCTTGAGTGAAGGGTACATTTTTAGTAAAGTCATGGCGAAGGATTCAAACAACTAGCACCACCAACATCGAGGTACATAGAGGGGTTGATGCAATTGATTAAATGCCAATCCCTAACCCTCATACATGATAGAATCTAGTGGAAACATTCCAATCTTGAAACCCTGAACATTGTTAAGTTTGTTGAATTCTGAATGGGATCTAAAATTCTACTTTTTGCATTTGAAGTCCGATGAGGTTGGAGCCATAGTAGCAAGATTCGACTGTATTGACACTTCTTGTACAGAAATTCGGGTCATGTTTAAAATACGACGAATATTCGACATAGTTCGGATACGATACATTCAACAAACCCTTGACCAAATTCTACAACTACCAATTTATTTATTTAGAATCTAGGAAATTTTAAGTTATTTTTTTGGTTTTACCATATTCCAAGTTAAGCAACTTAAAAGTTTTAAGAGTTAAGGTTACTTAATTTTCTTTAAAAATTGAGGTTCACATCCAAGTTATATATACAAATTTTCATAAAAAATATTTATATGATTATTTAAAAATATATAGATGTAAAAAAATAACAATGTCACAACAATGTAAAAAGTGAAGACTAGAGCAGATTTTACTATGTATTATTTGTTGTTTTTGGTAATTATATATTTTCTTTAAGTTCTAAATGTGGATGATGATATCCAAAACATTGTTAGATGTATGACATGCTATGTTTCAAATTTGACATATATTTCGAGTTGTTTTCAATGAATAATTAATGTATACAGTTATTTAAAAAAAATTAGAAATGCATGTTTTTGTATTTATAAGATGTCTACTCTCGCATTTTAGCCATACTTGATTTTTTCGCTACATATTTTTTCCATATCATATCCAAATTGTATTCGAATTTGCACTCGAATCTTGCTTCTATGGTTGGAATCACTCTCGAACATCTTGAAACAATTAATGGTAATGTTAAAATTTAATTGAAAAAATAGAAAATGAAAGATAAGGAGAATGCCACTTTTACTTTAAGAATTTAATATTACCGTTCATTGCTATTGATGATTATTGTTTAGATTAGGTTAGGTTAGATTAGAGTTGTTTTTTTACGGTTTTTAAAAAAATTGCATTTTATGGGCCCACAGCCGAAGCTGTACGACGCCATACGAAACCAACCGGTTTGGTGTATAAAGGTCGGTTTTGTACTGAACCGACCATTTCTGGTCTAGGTAGGCGGTTTGGATCATTGGAGGTCTGAAAACGATTGGGTTGACTGATTTTTGTAGAATCAGAGCAGTTTTGATAACACTGGTTATGCCATACTTTGTGGGGCACCCCTTTTCTCAGACAAATTTTTGCTTTTTGAGCAAGATGCAAACCAACGTATTGAGGCCCATCTGGGCCTTCTCCATAAAAGGAAGAGATGTATGTGATGATCAATGATATGCCAATGTTGTACTTGTTATTGGTTTCCAATACCATGATGATGATAATGTAAAATGATGTACTAGATGATGCTATTGAATTGGTTGATGTATTGACTGTCTAATGAGTATAGTTAGTAGTATCACACTTTCAAGTTGATGAGGGTAATAGATACTTGATCTACTTATGTACCATTGCACCTAGGTGATGTTTAAGTGTCTTGCAAGGACTTATACCCCCTTCTCTGGGTCCATATGGACCATCCACCCATCCATTCCACTCCATAATTTTGGTATGCATCCTTGGTTCAAGGTTGTTGAAGTTGAGATCTTGATTTTCCCTCCGTGACCCTTCACCATGAAGGCCTCCCATTTTCCCTTTGAGTTTCGGGCAATGTTTTGTAGTAGCAATCTTGTGATGGTTCAAGAGGCTTGCTTGTGCTTATCAAGCAAAGAGACATTCCACGGAGCAATGATCTTCCTAGACTTGACTCACGAGGCATGAAAGTCCTTTCTCTTTCTATGCCCGAAAAATAATTGAGGCATGAAAAGAAGTTCCTAGTCCAAGACTCCTTGTACTTGCAAAGTCAAAGTCAAAAAAGTTGAAGACCAAGTTAAATAAAGAAAATCAAGAAAATGAAGAAGCAAGTAGAAAACTTGCCAACGATGAAGGCCTTCAAGTAAAATCCAAGGCTAAGGTCTCCATAAATAAAAGAGTTACAAGATTGAAGAGTCCAAGAAATAAATGAAGATTACTCCAAGAAGACCAAGTCCAAGGAGTTAAATAAAAAAGTGAAAGTCAAATGGGGGAAGTCTGATTTCTAATGGTTAGGTGGGTTATTATCTCATTACATAATCAACCATTTGTGAGACACTTCCCTAGTGTTTGACTAAGTGGTAAAGATCATAGAGATCTCCTTCTTCCTACATCTTCAATCAACCAAGTCGTCTTTGACCAATAATTTTCACTTGTCTAACCTTGGTCTCTCCATCTAACTCATCCCATTGAAGAAAGTACTCCTTGCAAGTACTTGAATGATGTCATGGATCTGGTTAGTAGGTAAAGCTTTCTTCTCAAATATTTGTTTGAAGATGATTGTGGTGTAGGTATTAATCATGTATACATGACTAGTTGTATGATGGCTCAGTTTGATGGTTAATATCATTTGCTATGTATTGGTCCATGTGGACACCCTTTGCTGTTGGTCCACTAGGGATAACTTGTGATCCTAAAACTTTCACAGTTGATATACTCAGTATTTTGATGATCCAAGGGTAGATCTAGGCATCCAATTGGCTCTTCTACATCCTCCAGCCTTTGCATGTTAGAATGCTCTTCTAGATTGGCTAGATTCCACAAGAGCCCTTCCTTGGTGTTAGTGAGCAATGTAAAAATTTCATGAACATGCATGGGAAATACCTAGCCATTATCTCGACGACGATTTGATAATTTTGGCAGCCCATTGGGCTATACGACTCATCTCAACTGACTCCAAGCAAAGCGTTGCCCATCTGGGCACTTTTCTAGGCACATGGGGATTTTACAATGTTACTTTAGGCTAGCCGCTAAATATGAATTAATTGATGGCACACCTTAAGGCTTTTCATTAAAAAGGGCCTAAGTTTGTGTTTAATGATTCATTAATTGCTGAGTTTAATACTGTTGTAAAAATTTCCTAGAAGAAAATAAAATACTCTCTCTCACAGGTTTTCCCCATTGGGGTTTTTCTTGGGGCATTTGCCCAAAAATACTGAGTCTGGTTTTTTTACTGTGTGTGGCCATTTGACGTTAGTAATTTCCTCATGTGTTTCAATTTCTGAATTTGTTTATGAATTAAATTCATTTTCAGCAGTTAAATGATGAATGGGTTTGGGCATTAAACAATGATGTTCAATGAAACTTGAAACCTGGTTGGGGAAGCATATTTTTACAATCGAGAACTCTACTGTCCTAACCACTGTATCATCTCATTAATACTGGTAGTCTTATAGCCCTTTTTGTTTTACAAATCCTTGAATCATATACTTCAGATTGTGATACAATCTTACTCCTATAAAGGGGCAGCAGGGGAGGGTATTTTTGATCATTGTACAATACTACAATGTATTTTCATCATTATACTATTAGCTTATAACAGTGAACATAGTAAAGTCATAACAAGGTCAATCTATGGTAATATTCGCTCTAAATTGACTTACTTTCTATCTGCAAGTTGGTTTATTACTAGTTCTTGAACTTATTGATGGTGGTCTAAATCACATATGGACTTTGGTGAATCCTAATTGTTCATTATTTGACATAAGAGGTTTGATTCGACCCCTAATAACTCTGTTTACAAGTGTGTTAAGTTGCTGATGCTATTTAGTATGATGATGCTTTTAAAGATCTAAATTTAGCTCATTATTTTATGGTTTTGAAAGTAATTAAAGTTGAGCAACAAGTCTTGGTGTCTCATCCAAATAAGAAGCTTTTATGATTCGAATGGAGGTGAATGACTTACGTGTGTAGCATTGCAAGTGGATTCTTACCTATACTTTTCACATCACTTAAGACTTGTCTTTCATACTCAAAGTTGCAGTCATTTTAAGTCTAGCATATAATCTTTGGTTTATCAAACATTTATATGAAAATTCTAAAGTGGTTTGGGTAGCGGAATTGTGATAGGGATCTAGTCTTTAAAGCAAATTGCTCCCCTTTATTACACCCTTGAGTGACTTGTATCTTTCATGAGGAATAAATAATGTGTGGAATTATCTAGTACTGTCATCTTGCTATGGTTCATTGCTAGATATATGAATGACCTTATATTGACGACTTGGTGAAATTGCTAGAAATGTTTTGTGAACATTGTAATCATTGACTTGCGCATTTTCTATTGAATGAATGCCTCAATGATCATAAAAGACTAGATTTTTTGGAGATTTCATAGTATTGCCATTGTCATAAGTATTGGTATATTGTAAGCTCTTGTGGATTGTCTCTAGTGCTTTGTTGAGAATTTATGTACTTTTTTTCCTCAGAAAAAAGCATAAGTTTATTTCATAAAAAAAGAGAACAAAATTACATTCTGCAGATGTGCCTTCAACACATATTCAAAAAGCAGGCCAAGAGGACCGAGGCAAAAGAATTTGAGCCAAAAACTCAAAACTTTTCATTAGATCAAGGATTGAAATAATCCTCGATTTTCCCTTTCTTTCCCTTTTTTTTCACCTCGATCTAAGCACCAGGTGGTGGATGAGGATCCACAGTTATAATCTGTAAAGCATTTGTCACAACTTTGTAAATCATCAAAGGTTGCTGCTCCTTATTTGAGTCAGAGCTCTTCGATTCATGGGATCTCTTCAACCCCCCTGTTGAAGCATTCACAGAAACCGCAACCCCTTCATGTGCATTTTCCAAGGATATTTTTGTCTCTGTTTTTTGTTCCAATCCAACATTCTTTGTCTATGAAGTATCTTGATTGACTATTTCTTACCCAAAGGAGGGAAAATCTTCCATTTGCTTGTCTTCTTCATCCACAAGAGGAGGGGGGTCATGTATTTTCCAGTTTGTAGATTTAGTTGCCAGCCCCCTTTTTCTCTTTTGTGAAACTTCTTGCTTGAGGGTAGGTATCGTGAAGGTGCCCAGTTTGATGACAAAACGTCATCTAAAAGTTGTATTTTCATAGTCCAAACTCTGTATCCTTTGAAAATTTCCAAGCTTCAATAGCATTTTGTCGGGAATGCATTTACTAAGATCAATCTCCACACATATGCGGGCATATGTGAACAATCCCTGCTCATTTCTTTTTCTATCAACCTTTATGAATCTACCCAAGCAATTTCCTATATCTTGTAATGCCAAATGGTGCCATAAGGGAAGGGGTAGATTTGGAAGCCGCACCCAAACTGGCATTTTGGTTGCCACCATAGAAATGGGGTTAAAATCCGGAAAACAAGGAGTGATGAAGATCCTTACTCTTCCCCAAAACCAGGGTCCCTCTTCAAAGACTTTCTTGTAGTCCTCCTTAGAACTGAAGCAAACTACAAAGAAACCCTTGGAGCACAACAGAATCTCGTAGTTACTGGTCCAAGTAGAGTAGATCCTCTGATGTAGATCTTTTGAGGGAGGCCAAAATTTATTAAATCTGCATATAACTGCGTTAGATTCCAGAGAAAGGAAGAAATTCTTTACCTGAGGATTCTTGACCTCCAAGGATGGCATCTCATCCAATTTTTCAACTATATACAGACTGGACAAAGTAGGAGTCTGCACTGCTTCAGGAGGAGCCTTGGAGTGAGCAACATCTTTATAATATTTGGAGGAGGAGGAACCCCTTAGTCCCACACCTCCACCATGCAAACGCGTCAATAAAACAAAGGTCGAGATTTAGGAGATCTTATACTTCTTCAACAAGGACGAGTCCTACAATTGTTTTCCCCCATGAATCAAACATTGAAGAGCAGTGGGAATCCCTAGTCGCTATTCCAAAATGAGCTTTGTGGATGCGACTGAGTCGCCATTAGATACCCAAACCAACATTGACTTCCCAGAGAGAGTTTTAACAAAGATCTAGAAACGTTTAGAGGGATCAATCCCTTGGTCTACAGGAAATTGGCCTTGGGGAAACAAAATCCATTTCTTCTTTGAAAACCCCACAAATCTAACTTCTTCAGGTAGAGAAAGAGGAGAAAAAGAAGGGAAACACATGAAAATGCAGTTTTGAACATGCTCTTGCCAAAAAACCTTAGATTGAAACAAATGTACCCAGATCTGGGACTTCTAAAGTAAAAAATGAAATACATAATGCCTGGGACTTGCCACTAGCAGGGTGAAAAGCCCCGAGAATCTTGCAACGCACTTCATCAAAACTATCCACTTGAAGAAAACAAGAAGACACTATCCTAACTGGGAAGATGACCCACTCCAAATCCCTAGCAGGAAGAAGCTCCAAAATGGCTGTAGAGGAGATTGCAAAACCCTAGCCCATTATTAACTCCCTATTAGATAATAATAACATCATTAAATATTCAAGACATTCATATACTATTGCAAGTGATTATTGTTTTCATTGATTGCTAATAAGATTTGCTCATTGAATTGATTTCATTGTTGGAATTTACATGAATGCTATGAGTTATAGTTGAATGAAAATGATACATTAAGAATTTCATATTGGAAGCATTATTGTGCGTATATTTTGGCTCAAACGATAAATTGGGAATCTTGGGTAGTAGATGCGTGTCAACATCTTTAACGATTTTTAGGAGCTTTCGTTCAGTGGGTAAAATTGAAGTTTAGGGGAACAATACTAGTACAGTGACCATTGTTGGGACACGTCTCTTGGTATTCTCGTTAGGTGGAATTTGGACATTCACTTTGAGTCCAGTTTAGTACCCCTATTCTAGTAGTACCATATTAGAGAACACTGAGCACGGACTTGGACCACACATACTTTACATATATCGAGGACCCCATAGAAATCGTGAAACCAACCTACTAGTTGTCTTGAAGAAGGGGAGAAGTTTTGTAGAGAAATGTGCATTTATTTTACATATAAGTAGAAATAGCCTTTGAAAGGTGGCTTAGGAGAGGAGAGAATTGCCTATTTATATAATCTTGTAAGAGGCCACCCTAGATCTAAAATCATACCTTAGAAAAAAGATCTCGTTTTACGTAAGTAAGGCCAATTAGCCTGAAATAAATGTTGCCTTTTAATTAAGGCTTAATTATGGCAATTTAAAAGCATTTTAGGAGTGTTTAAGAGATATTAGTTGGGTCCTTTATAATCAGAGGCTAAAAGGCCTTGGATAATTTTTGGCCTTATTGAGGTATACTTACCTTGTATCGACTTATCTGATTTTTTCACTCAAAATTACCCCCAAAGTGGTGAAAGGTGTTCTAATGCTCAAGTCTACAGGGCGATTAATGATTAGGAATGTTCTATGTTACCATGCTAGACATTATCCAAAGTCTTGCAGATTTTCATTAGGTTTTACATAGGTTTTTAAAATTTTTGGTCATTAAAAATGTCCTTCAGCATAAAAAAGTTGTAATATAAAGATGGTTAATTGGCACCTAATGCCCATAATTAGGGGTATGAGTACTCAAAATCAATGGCATGGGACCCCCTACACCCTTGGGCCAAGTTTGAAGTCATTTGGATGAGTTTTGCTAAGGTTTTGGGCATGTTTTCTTAAGCCAGTCCAAAAAACCAGGAAAATTGGCCATTAATTAGAATGACAGAGTTTTGGAAAGTGCTTAAAGTCACTTAGAGGGTGGAAAAATTGTTTCATAAAGTCAAGTTATGTTCCTAAGGTGACATTAGAGGCAAAGAGGCCCCTATGCAAGTGTATCACAAGTGTGAAGTCACCTTCGTAGTGGGGGCGCCCTCCCTCTTCATGGAAATTTTGAAAATTAAAAATAAGCCAAAGTAAGGGGTCTCACCTTAGTGGTTCCCCCCTTTGGGTCTATTAAGAAGGTTCAAAGCATTANCCTTCTCACTCTTTTCCTATTTAAGGAGGCTTCTCCTCCTCTTTTGGGTTACAATCTCTCATGCTCTCATGATCTTGCTCCCTCTTGCTTCCATTTTGCTCTCATTCTTTTAAGCTATTGTAATTTCCAACCATTTGACATTTTAATAGGAAGATTTGGAGGAGATCTTGTGTTGTTTGGTGGTGGTTTGCTCCTACTTTTGCAAGCTTTCAAATGCTATTGAGGCCAAAGAGACAAACTGTTTTGCCTTGGTAAGATCCTTTTAGTTTTGTTGTAGATTTTATGAATTTTTCTTTTTTGCATTTAAGAAGTTCACGTATTTCTTGGTTGAATAGTTTGATTTCTTGAATCATTGTGAGAATCTCACTTTTATTTGTGTTTGTTTAGCTCATCTTACAAGTTGCAAGTCATCCAAGATTGAAGATTGGAATTCCTTGGTTGGATACCCCTCTACTTCAACCATATGAAGAGCAAAGAGCACACTAACTTCCCCTTACTTAAAAACTTCTGCAATATATTTTATTTCTTTTGAATCTTTAAATATACTCTAAATCTCCATTTTTACAAGTCATTTGAAGTTGTTTACTCTACAATTTTTTTTTATAAATTCAGTGCAAAATTTTTATGCTAACATTCATAGTGTCTCAAAGTGATTTTGGGCACATTTTACTGTTAAGATGCTTGCTGGTTTTTAGCAAGTTTGTGACAGAACAAGTGGAAACTTTGTTGAATTTTAGTCACAAAAGGGTGCAAAGACTACCCAAAAGGAAGGACTTCAAATCCATTGCCAAGAAGGGGTGAAACCTCACTTTTCCTACTTTAAACTATCATTTCTTTTACTGAAATTTCTTTCATTGTAACAAGTTCAAGAGAGTCTCTTGGACTTGATTCTCTATTCATTTTTAAAAGTTATATTTGGGGTTATTTTTTAGCCATCCGTTGCATGCAAAGGAGGCTGGGCTTGCTCACTCTTGCATTGCAAGTGAAGAGGGGATAGGATTTGTTACTTGGTCAATTCCAACATTTAATTTTCTATTGCTTGCCCCATCTCTTCTTCATGAAGAGAGTTGTGTGGCTAGGTTAACCATTCAGTTTAAAAAAAAAGTTGCCATCCATTGCTTCGAAAGGAAGTTGGGTTCTCCCACCCTTGTAAGCAAAAGAGGAAGGGCTAGGAATAGTTGCATTACTTTAATTTGTTTCATCAAGTTTGGTTTGTGCTCCACCATTTCCATTCGGAAAGTGGATTGAGTGGCTAGAATTAGTTTGTTATCTTGCTTCAAATTTTTATCTGTGCCCACACCTTGCAAGTGAAGTGGCTTTTCCATCCTTGTAATATCGTGCTGGCCAGTCTAGTTTATAGTTCATTAATTCTTTATCTTTTTCATTTCAAGGTTAAATAAACTCTGCCCCAATCTCTGCTTTGTATTCACTCCCCTTGCTGGTTGGTCCGACCTTCGGTGATAAGAAAGGGCAAAGATCTGTGTTGGCTAGAATAATAGGCACTCAACATCTATTTCATAAGAACTGAGAAAAGAAAGGTTGACCCGTGGAGCTAGAGAGGTAGAGGTTGTTGGGAGCCTCGTGGCACTTAGTGTTCTCCTGTTGAGCACCCGACAATCTTTGTAATTGACTTGTGGAGCTAGAAGGGAATCTTGTGTACTCTTCTTGAGCACTCAACGGTTTCTTCCAAATCAAAAGAGGTAAGTGTTTGGGGTAGACACATTAGTTAGGAATTACTTTTTTTTTATCACACATAATTCCCCTAAGCTTAAGTGAGACTTAAAATTAATTAAAATTTATAGGACCACTTGCAAAACATTTTGATCACTTGACATTTTGCAAAGCATCTTATTTCAAGTTCTACGTTTCAAGTTGGGTTATCTACAAGCAAGTTTTGGTTCATTGTTTATTTAATTTGATTGTGAATATTGATTACATTTGGAATGCTGATTGATTAATTTCACTTGTATATCTGGTAATTCTATCTCCTTTGTTATCAAGTGCATTTTCTTGAGTCAGCGACTTCATAGGCCAAGTGGAATACACACTGGTTTAGTGATTAGTTTACTTGTAATTTTATTTGATTAAGTTTCAAAGGAAGGTTTGCCTGTCATAGAACATTTTGCATAGTCGCATGATTGCGTGTCATTGAACTTAAATAAGCCCAATTGAGTTTTAACTCCTAAAACAAAACCTTTGATAGCTTAGTAAATAGGGACTACCCCCCTTGGCCTTCGGGAGTTGGGTCTAAACGGAGGAGTTAAGAATCGAGGTGACAATGGGTTTCAAACTCATAGTTGCCCCTCAAGAACACACCTAGTGGTTGGGAGACTTTCTGCGGTGAAGTGTGTTTAGGGCGACAACAAGTTTGAAACAAAAATAGATCTTCAGCTTCTTGTAAAGATAGCCTAAAATAAACTAATCTTCAGCTTCTTGTAAAGATAGCCTAAAATAAACTAACTTATCAATAATCACATATAAATTTGCTTAGATGAGTAACTCTAAAACAACCATGTGCTAAAAAAGTTACTAAAATAGGTAAAAAGTATTTTTTAGTGCATATAATTTATAAAACCATATGAAAACTAATTATAATTCATGCAAATTTTATGCATGTCTTATTTCACCATGATTGCATACACTAGATCACTTAACTGATTTCTAAATTCCTGTTCAACATAAATATTTTTCAGGTGTTGATCTGGCATTGTTGTCATGGGAACTGGCATACAAACTGTACATTAAATTTTAACAATTCCCTTAATGGCCATTTTGTTTGCTTTCACACCAAGCATCTCACAAATTTGTCCTTGTTTAATGCCTCAGCAAAAATATTTCTAGCTCAGCTTGAGACCTACAATAGTTCAATTTAATCTCCTTATTCTCTACTTGCTTTTTGATGTAATGGTGATGAATGTTGTTAATGCTTGATTGGAAGAGTTCCAAAGGTAACTAGAGAAAGTACACTGTCATCTTGTACAGCTTCTCTGCGTTTCAGGTTAGCACGTGCTAACCTCAGGGGGAATACCTATGCAATTTGGAGATTGAATATAAACCTGGGAAACAAAATTTTTCTTCTAACCTCCCAAAATTACATTCTGTTATATACAAATCAGACCTGAAATCTGCATGAAATAAATCCAGATGGCAAGCTATAATGCAGATTTACACCTAGATAATAAATTCTGCCTTGGGAACTGTGCAAATCTGCTGTATAACACTGCAAATCTACTCTTAAAAAGTGCAGATCTGTGTGTAAAAACACAAAAACAGCAATCTTAAAGTCTGGAAAATAGTAACTTTGACTGGTTGTCTTGAATTCTGGGGGTAATGGTGTAGAAAATCAATTAAGGAAATAATTCCCAATGTCAATTGATTTAGAAAATTTAAATAATGTAAGGAAATGCCCCAAACAATTGATATTTAACCGCCAAACAAGATGGTACCTCTATTTTGAAGCTGCAAGTATCACAAAATTAAGTTTGGAGATATTGTCTTTAACATCAAAGCACTCCTTGGAACATCACACTGCTTCTAAAGCATCTTCTCCTGCAAACTCTGAGGATGGAATCACATGAATAGGATGAGTGATCTCTAACTCTCACCAACTAATAAGTTCTCTCACACTCACTCAAGCAAAAGAATAGGATGTGAGCAGACAGGAGAATCAAACAAGGAATCAATCATTAACCCTCAACACCTCTCCAACGTTTATAGATTGACCTTGGGTGAGTGCACAAAGATTATCTCTATGGATAGAAGAGAGATTTGAGAAATCAATGAAAAAA
The DNA here is from genome assembly GCA_001517045.1 of Pseudotsuga menziesii. NCBI lineage: Eukaryota > Viridiplantae > Streptophyta > Pinopsida > Pinales > Pinaceae > Pseudotsuga > Pseudotsuga menziesii. Next base: position 17,290 of record LPNX010628379.1, read on the forward strand.
ATATCTCTGGTAGGATGCATGAGTGGGTAGGGCAAATGTGTGGAGGAAGAAGAATGCTCCATAATAGACAAAATCCTGCCAACAAGAAGCTTCCATAAGTGCTCCCCAGGTCCTAGAATAGTCGGGGTGTGAAGATATATCTCTAGTTTGCTAAAGATAAGATAAGTAAAGTGTATCCCTCTTGAACATAGATCAACCTTTTGTAATAGGAATCCTGCCTCCAAATAAAGACCAAGTGGTGTATCTTGAAGTAGAATATTGGCAAAGGATGAGGATTAGTTGAGGGTGAATCGGAATCCTCCTAGGATAAAATTAACATGTTCCATCTCAAAGTAAACCATATCATGTTTAAAGGGGCTAGTGCGACCTTTCCTAGGTCAAATATGGCATGAAGTACATCCATAAATAAGTCAAATAGAGTCTTCTTAAGAAGTGTTCCCATAGGTAACCATAAATCTCCTAATTTAGAAAATCTCTGAAAAATAGTAATAAAATGAAGCAGGAGTCAAACACTAAGAATAGGGCATCTAAAGATAGCAAAATCATTTAAAAAGGAGGTGCACCTCTCTAGGACAAGAATAGCATGAAGAAGACCAAAAATAGGGCAAAGGAAGGTTCCTCATCCAGTGTGCCTTGGCTCCAAGGATACAAACTCTATATATAGAATTTCTCCCAACATAGTAGCCCATAAGTGGAACTAGAGCTCAAAAATTGCATGTCATGCTCATGTAGAGTGCATCCTCCTAGGCCAAAGATAGCAGTAGTGAAAGTAACCTAGAATCATGAGAAAGCTTCCTTGCATCTTTTGCCTAGGGTCATTGGTCAACTCAATGAAAGGTTGACCCTAGGATAGTGCACTCTAAGTCTCTAAATATAGCAGTCATATCTCAAGTGGGCCCACCAAGCACCTCCTATAATACTTCAAAGTGATCTTGACCTCGAAAATTTGATCAAACTTGTTAGAATCGCATGAAATTTTATTTCAGGGTGGGTCACCTCGAAGATGGCCTTCTACTCCGAGCACTCATTTTCTAACCTTAGTACACACTTTGTCGTTAGATGCATGCTCTTCATATTCCCTTAGGACAATTCAGAACAAGTTAACATAGAGTTAGGGTTGAGGTAGACCACCAAATCGATGGATCCAATTGGATTTACCAGCTATGCCATCTTCATGACATTGAGATAGAGAAGTACTTTATTTTCCATTGCCCCATGTACTACGAGATTCGAGGGCGGTTCCATTGTCTATTTAAAGAGTTGTAGATTCACCAGTTTCTTTAGATACCCTAACTAGAGGTGCTTGGCCTATACATGTAGGGCGCCCTCAGACTCTGCTCTCATATCATCTAGCCTCATCCTAGACCATTCTACTTAGAGGATCACTTTTTTTTTACGGTGCTCCATCTATTAGGGGCACAAAGAGACGCATACTAATAGAAACCCAACCTTTGACACTAGAACAATGCAACTCAGAGAACCACCCCTGCTTTCCATAGACCTCAATCTAGTTCATATTTCATACTAGTAGTCAAGCTCCTACAATGGGCCACCTCCTCTAGACAACTACACAATTCATTGTCCAGATTGTCCAGCTTCTCCCTTAGCCCTTCTTCCACATAACCCTCTATCTTGAGCTTTCTCCATGAGGCCTTGGATGTTAGGAGAGATGGGTATAGTAGACCATGATATGCTCGTATTATTATTTGTATTTTGGCTCCTGGATCCATCTATATTGTACATCTCTCCCCTAGTCCGACTTCTTGTTTTTGGACTTGGGTTTTTCAAGGTTTATATTAGATCCTTACTTCACTCTCTACTTCTTGCTTTTCATAGGATCTGTAGACGTAGTAGTTTGGAGGAAGTTATTTTCTTTTTTGACTTTCATAGATGACTATAGCAGAAAACTTGGTGTACTTCCTTGGGAAGAAATCGAAAGCATTCGACAGGTTCAAAGAATTCAAAGCATTGGTCGAGAAACAAAGTGGCTACTAGATTAAAGTGTTGAGATCAGATAGAGGAGGCCAATATTACTCGAATGAATTTAATGATTTTTGCAAGGAATGGGGCATCAAATGACAATTCACGACTAGATATACACCGCAACAGAATGGTGTATCCTAGAGGAAAAACATAACTATCATGAACATGCAAGAAGCATGATGAAATGGAAAAACATGTCATATGAATTATTAGGACAAGCAGTAGCCTGTTTTGTATATATTTTGAATAGGCCACCCATAGGAAGTATAGTAAATAAGCTGCCACAAGAAGCATGGTTAGGTATGAGTTCTTGTGTAGCACACTTCAGAGTTTTTGGTTGCATAGCATATGCTCATGTACCTAAAAAATTGAGAAAGGAATTGGATGATAGGAGTGAGAAATGTATCTCCATTGGATACAGTGAATAGTCCAAGGCTTATGAATTGTACATTCCTGTAAACAAGAAAGTGTTCATCAATAGAGTATAGAGTTTAAAGAAGAAGAGGCATGGGACAAAAGCATAGACAAGTCCATAACAATTGGATCAACAATTCCGCAAATTGAAGATGCAACAGAAGAAGAGAAGGATGAATAGAGTGGACAACAAAGTTCACAAGGACAATCACATGTTAGAGGTACTCCATCGAGGACTTACAAAACTCAATTCAAGAAGAATCATCAATATCATTAGGTCCGTCTATTCCTAATCCTTGGTCTAATAATAATTCTGAATCAATTCCTAGAAAGATGAGAAGTCTATAAGACATTTATGAAGAGTTAGGTACACATTCAAATTATGCATTGTTTACTTGTCAACCCACATTGTTCGAGGATGCAGTCAAACATGAGCAATGGGTTAAGGTAATGGATGAGGGAATAGATTCCATTGAGAGAAATGAAACATACAATCTAGTAGACTTACCCAAAGATAAAAAATGTATTGGAGTGAAATGGGTATATAAAACCAAATTGAATGAAAAAGGTGAAGTGGACAGCTAATTAGGGTTCTTGGTCAGTTAACTAAGTAGTGTAAGTCCCTATCAGGTGCTGTCAACTGTTTGACTATGTTTTTTAGTGTCGCTACTTGTACTTAGGATGACACTAGTTGGTTGGAATGTTCTTTGGACTATTTGTGTGGGGAGCTACTTGGTTGTACTCTCTTTGGATTGTTTGTGTGGGCCGCTATCTGCTTGGATTGTTTTTGGACTAGGCCACTACCTGGTTGGACTATTTTTCAGTGTTCCACGGGGACGTGTCCCGCAGGGTCGGGGACGCGTTTCCACGTTTCCTGTGTCCCAGGGACTTGGGGACTCCTGAGCGAAACTTTCCCTCCCCAACCATGCCCCTGTGAATTTTTTTTTAATATTTTCACATTATTTTCACATTTTACAATTCCTACTTGGTACTACTTAGAAAATAAATTGATATATTTAGTATCTACATTGCACAATCATTAATATACATCAAATGAATTATTATTTTTGATATTTTATTTTATTTTTATAATTTTAGAGACGTCCCCCCCGAATATCCCTAAATTTGGGGGTGGTCTCCATGCGTCTCGAATGTGCGTTTCCCCGCTCCCGCGTCCCCCCGTCCCGGAAACTTGGGGGAACATTGCTATTTTTGGATTAGTTGTGAGGGCCGCTACGTGTGTTCAGGTTGTCGTTGCCGGTATGGGTTGTTTTGAGGGTGCTGCTACTTGTGTTGAGGCTGCCACTACTGTTGTGGATTGTGTTTAGGGTACCACTGCCTGTGTGAAGGCTTCCACAGTTGTTGTGGACTGTGTTTAGGGTTTTGTTGCCTATGTGAAGGTTGCCACAACTTGTGCGGATTGTTTGAGGGTACCACTTTCCTCTTGGTGGCTGTTGTCCATTGCTCTAGCCTTCCTTGAGACTGCAATTCACTGTTGTGAGGGTTTTGTGGCTATCCTTCACTGTTAGGCACTTGTTGGCTGTCTTGGTTAAATTCTTGGTGTTGATTTTGGATATATTGTACTCTCAGTAAGCTGCTGTATCTTATAATGTAATTGACCAACCCTTTTCCTCAGCACTTCTCTCTCTCTCTCTCTCTCTCTCTCTTAGGCATGTCCATGCCCTCAGGTAAGGACCATATATGTTCCATTTTATTGACTTGTCTTCAAGAGGCAAAGTCTGATTTGAAAGTAACTCCGAGTATAAGGAAGGTTCTCTACACTAATTTATTTATCAGATCTGATTTATTTTGTTGATTAGTTTATTTAATTTTAATACCGTTCTAAATTTTTTTATTTTATTATTGTAGCTTAAACTTGCATTAAAGTACATTTAAAATTTTTTTTTGCTCAGAAACCCTAAACTTTAACATGGTATCAGAGTTTAGGGTTTGTATCTAGCTTTATTTTGCAGCCTAACTGAGCCTGCATAGATCCTAAGGTAAGGGTTTGAACATTTGGCCGCAAGAGGAACATTGTACTAGTCAGAGTTGGATGGCCACATATAAGGATGTGTTTATTTATATTATAACTCCAGTGGTTTGCTACTTTATGCCCTAAATATGACATCAAAAAAGAGATGATGGAATTAGTAGGCTGTGGACTTGATGATCCCTTGAAGAGGTATGTCAAATATAACTAGCAATCTCAAAAAGCTTGACTCATGTATTTTTTATTTTGAGGTGAGTACGAGTCCTAATTAACTCTTCATGTGTTTAGATCTTGACTTGATTACGAAACCTTCTAGGTTGATCATTTTACTGTGAAAAGAGTTTTGTGATTCATTGATCAATATGATCAGAGTATGCAAGTGTAAAGAAGTTAGTTACATGAGTAGTTATGCTAGAGTTCATCCATGTATGAAATAATCATGCCCTTATTGTTAGGATATTTAGACACGTAGGAGTTAGTTAAGATCAACTTGGGTAATATATCCGTTATGTAAAAGTGTGTTTCTTTAGTATGCATTAGTATGCATTTGTAAATATTCTAATCCGACTGTCACGATATGTTTTAGACATAGAGTAATCCGACGGTTCAATTTCTTTTAGATCATACCTACCATTGATCCGTGGCTTAACACTTGATTGGTCTATGATCTCTATTTAAAGAGCATAGAGGGTCCTTGGCTAGTTGATCGATTATGAGAAGCTCATGTAACTTTCTTTCTTTTGCATAATAAATTGCTCCAAGTAGCTATTTGACTGGGGCTGTGGACTGTTTCCCTCTCGAGGGTTTTAACCACGTGACAAACATCGGTGTGCTGATCTATGTTCTATTTGTGTGAAGCGGTTGCTCAAGGTGTTTGGTCTTTTGAGAGTACCCTGTGTACCCGAACATGGTATTAGAGCGTTTATGAAGAGTCGCTTTCGGTTTTGATAAAGATCTGGAACCGATGTTGCTGAAGCTTTGAAAGGGTTTCTGGTTCTGGATTTTCTGTGCATTTGTGGCCTGTGGGAGCTATTCCCTTGCATCCGAAGCGTTGTTTCCATTGGGAATTAGTTTTCATTTTCTCCGAAAACCGTTTCCGTTTGTTCCAGAAACACCCATTTCGGAAAATCTGAAGGTATAATGTTACAGTGACGGATTTGTTTTTTTTAAATCTTTCATATTTTATCAGTTTTATTATTAGATCTTTTCTGTTTTAGTCTCGGACAGTTGCCTTCCCTGATTGCGTATGCTCTTTGTCGTGCGCCTTGCGCGATTGCGGCGAATCAGACACAGCAAGGGAAAGTTTTTTTTTTCTTGTCTTCTCGGCTACGTATGCTCTTTGCCGTGCACCTTGTGCGATCACGGCAAATTAGAAACAACGAGAAAACTTGAAAACGTAGACTTTCCGAGTAAACTAACCAAGATCTAACCCCTTTGTATGGAAACAGTTTTTTGTTTTTGTTTTTGTGATTTGCAGAGAAAAAAGGCAAGCACGGAGAACGAGAGAGAAGAGTTAAAAAAAAAAAAGCCTCCTTCCTCTTTCCATGATTTTACGTACCTTTTAAATTTAGCTCACTTGGTCCAAAGTTGCTTGATTCCTTAATAAGTCTTGAGTTCAAGTCTTATTAAACTACCTTTTAGTGCATGTAATTTCTATTTTCAAGTTACTTTTTTGTAAAAGTGCATCTTACATAAATAAAATAAAATAAAAAGTGAGTCACTAAAGTCTTTTAATTAATTGCCGCACTATTTAAAGTAACATTATTGTAAAAGTGAACCTCACTTATTCTACAAAAGTGATTCACTTCAAAGCAACTTTATTGTAAAGTGATTGTCAAAGGTTGATCTTGGGAAGAGAGGGGTTCTTTTTTTTAGTTGGTCAAGTTAATATCTACCACGTCACTATTGGGGACATCTTCAACATTTTCTTTGATCAAGCTTAACTTCATCATCCAGAATCAATTTTTAATGCCGTTTTTTTAAAACCGCATATTTTTTCGAGCTCTTTGCATCCAGATAGTTAGTTTCTGTTCTCTCAGCCATTATTTTACAGTATGGCCGCCCTTTGTGATATTATACTTACAAGTTCTAACTATTTATCATGGAATTCTCGTATGGAGGATGTTCTACGAAGTAGGGGACTTTTCAGGATAACCTCAGGGAAAGAAACAGAACCCATTGATGATGATAAGAAAATTAAATGGGCAAATAGATGTGATGAAGCTCGTGGATTGATTGGGATGTCAATCTCTACTGATTTGCGATTCCACATATCTGGAATTGATGAACCTGATATAGCTTGGGAAAAGTTGGAATTTGTGTTTGGTAAACACAATGAAATTCCAGGTCATCAACTTGAGAATGAGTTGCTTTTCTTGAATCCAAATGATTTTTCATGCATTCAAGACTATTTATCTAAGTATAAAACTCTTAGACTTTTATGTGTAGGATGCAAGATTAAGAAAGAAGACAAATAATGTATTTATCATATTCTTTCCAAACTTGGACCTGCATATTCTGTTTTTGTATCTACATTCTACTCCATGAAAGACTCTTTAACTGCAGCTAGCTATCAAGAGCCTAGTCTTGAATCCTTTTGTGATTCCTTAATTAGAGAGCAAGATAAGCTCATTCATCTTGGAATAATTAATAATGTAGATACATCTGGGAAAGCCTTATTGTCTCAACAGAAAGAAAAGTCCAAGCCTCCCATGAAACAGAATTCTCGCAATAATAAGCCAAACAACAAGGGTCCCAAACCCTTTCAGTTAGCTCCTTCTTTAAAACATGACAAAGGATCCAAGCCAAAAGGAAAGAAGACTGAGCGTCATTGCAATTTTTGTGGGAAAGATAATCATGATGAATCTAAGTGTTTCAAGAAGATGGCAGCCTTGGAAGCAACAATGAAGAAGCACCACATCATCCTAGATTCGTCTTCAGAATCTAACTCTCATAGACATGCACTTTGTGCTTTTGGTTACTCTTATACTGCATCTTCTTCTTCTACTTTAAATGAATGGCTCATTGATTCTAGAGCATCTTATCATATGGCTAAGGATCAAGCCATCTTTTCTACTATGCATGAATGTAACACCAAACAAATATTTGTTGGTGATGATAGATCTCTAAGTGTTGTAGGATCTGGAACAGTTCTAGTAGAAAATGGTCATTTCAGTGATGTACTATGTGTTCCAAAAATTTCCTACAATTTGTTATCAGTCTATCAAATTACTCATTTAGGTGAAGGTAAAACTGTGACATTTACACCCCACCAAGTTGTAATTAAGGATTTTAAAAATCCTCAAAATGTCCTTGCTACTGGAACTGTTGATGATATTACTAGATTGTACAAATTTAACAACTTTGGGTCATCACCTTTTCCTTCAGTTTTTGTTGCTCATAGTGATAACTTGAGCAAACTTTGGCATGAGCGATTTGGTCACTTAAATTATCGCTCATTGCAACAACTATGTAAAGACAATATGGTGACTGGTCTTCCGATAGTATCTTGCAAGGATGGTGTTTGTTCCGGTTGTGTACTCGGAAAACATCATCGGGACAGTTTTGACAAACGTGCCTCTTGGCACGCCTCGATTCCCTTGGAGCTTGTGCATAGTGACTCGTGTGGTCCTCTTCCATCTGCTTTCTTTTTTGGTTTTAAATATTTCTTAACTTTCATTGATGACTACTCCAGACGCACTTGGGTTTACTTCCTAAAACTTAAGAGCGAAGTATTTAACATGTTCTTGGCCTACAAGGCCCTTGTTGAAAAACAATCTGGTCATCAAATTATTAAGTTAAGATCTGACAATGGAGGAGAATATGTTAACAACAAGTTCACTACTTTCTGCACTGAACAAGGAATCCAACAAGAGCACACTGATCCATATACACCACAACAAAATGGTGTAGCTGAACGGAAGAACCGCACTTTAAAAGAAATGGCTAATTGTATGATCCAATTTAAGGGACTATGTCTTCAATATTGGGTTGAGGCCATAAATTGTGCAAATTACATAGTTAATCGCACACCCACTAAAGTTTTACAAGGTATAACACCGGAAGAAGCATGGAGTAAAATTAAACCAGATGTAAGTCACTTTCGTGTGTTTGGTTGTGAAGCATGGGCTCACATTCCAGATGAAAAACGGAAAGCATTGCAGCCTAAAAGTGAAAATTGTATATTTGTTGGATATTTTGAAGATGTAAAAGGTTATAGACTTCTTCAGCCCTATTCACATGATATAATCATTAGAAGAGATGTTAAATTTGATGAAAATCTCTTGGCCTGCGAGCCTAACTTGGCGGGTGTGCCATCTTTGGCCTGTGAGCCTGATTCGACGATTGTGCCTTCTTCTTCTTCTTCCAACTTTCTTGACAGGTTTCCAACTCCAGTTTTTGATGATGACAGTGAGGATGAAAATCCACCTCCGCCTGCTCATGTTCCTCTAATTGCACCAGCACCAATACTTCCTCGATGGGTTCGTTCAACATGTGAAGCAGTTGGTGATCTTGTCGGTGATCCTAGAGATCAACGTCGAACACATTCTCAGTTTCAGCGAGCCTCTTCTCTTTTGGCTCAAGTTTCCGAGAATCATGATCCAGAAACTTTTGCAGAAGCTTCAGGAAATCCAGATTGGGATGCAGCTATGGATGAAGAATATCGTTCCTTAATGGCGAACGATACTTGGGATCTTGTTTTTCTTCCAAAAGGAAGAAAACTTGTCAGATGTAAATGGGTCTACAGAACTAAGTATGCATTAGATGGAAGTGTTGAAAGACTTAAGGGAAGGTTAGTTGCCAAAGATTTTTCCCAAGTTGAAGGGATTGACTACAATAAAACCTTTGCTCCTGTCGCAAAAATGAATTCCATCTGCCTTGTTCTTTCCCTTGCAGCCTTACATAACTGGGAAGTCCATCAAATGGATATCAATTCTGCGTTTTTACATGGTGATTTACAGGAGGAAATTTACATGGAACAACCTCCTGGATATGTTCAGGATAACTCTAGCCTTGTTTGTCTTCTTAAGAAATCTTTATATGGCCTTAAGCAAGCTCCTAGATCTTGGTATGCCAAAATGGATAGCTTTCTCCTTGACACTGGTTTTTCTAGATGCCATTCTGACCCCAATGTCTATACCAAGAAAGTAGGAAACCATCTCATATACTTGTTCTTTATGTTGATGATCTTATCCTTACTGGTAGTGACCCTAACCTTAAACCATGTGAAATCCAATCTTAAGCAAAATTTTGAAATGTCAGACTTAGGACATTTGCATTATTTTCTTGGTCTCCAAGTATTGCAAACCAAAGAAGGAATCTTTCTTTCCCAGTCTAAGTATGCCTGTGACCTTCTTCGTTGCTTCCACATGGAAGATTGTAAACCAGCCCCTTCTCCCTTCCAGTCTGGAGTCAAACTTTCTGCCACTTGTACTTCCCCGGAAGTAGATGCCACCTTGTATTGTCAGCTTGTTGGTAGTCTTTTATACTTGACTCATTCCCGTCCTGACCTTTCCTTTGCCGTTGGTCGTGTTGCTTGTTATATGCAAGCTCCTCATGAAAGTCACTGGAAAGCAGCAAAAAGAATACCTCGATATATTCGAGGTATAATCCAGTTTGGGATTCATTACAGTATAGGGGGGAAACCTTTGTTGGTTGGTTTCACTGATTTAGATTGGGCCGGCGATCCTGATGATCGAAAGTGTACTGCAGGTTATGTTTTCAGTCTGGGATCTGGACCTGTCACTTGGGCTTGTAAGAAACAACAAGCTCTTGCTCTTTCTTCAGCAGAAGCAGAATATCGAGCCGCAGTTAATGCCAGTCAGGAAGCTTTATGGCATCGACAGATCCTTTCAGAGTTTGGATTCGAGCAGCAGCAGCCTACTCCACTTTGGTGCGACAAACAAAGTGCTATCAAGCTTGCCAAAGATCCAGTTCTACATCAGCGCAACAAACACATTGAGCTGCACATGCACTTCATCAGAAATCTTGTTCATGATCGTGTTATTGAAGTGCTCTATTGCCCTACAGATGATCAAGTTGCAAACATCTTCACCAAGTCTCTTACAGAAGCGAAGTTTTCTAAACTTAGGTCTATGTTAGGAGTTCAGGAATGTGTCCTTAAGGGGGGATAGGCTCTAATGCCTCCTTCCTTCTCCTAATAGTGTCACTTTTGTAAATCCTTCAATCCTATCCCAAGTTGTTTTTAAGGGGGGATGTTAGGATATTTAGACACTTAGGAGTTAGTTAAGATCAACTTGTGTAATTTATTTGTTAGGTAAAAGTGTGTTTCTTTAGTATGCATTAGTATGCATTTGTAAATATTCTAATCCGACGGTCACAATATGTTCTAGACATAGAGTGATCCGACGGTTCAACTTCTCTTAGATCATACCTACCATTGATCCGTGGCTTAACACTCGATTGGTCTATGATCTCTATTTAAAGAGCATAGCAGGTCCTTGGCTAGTTGATTGATTATGAGAAGCTCATGTAACTTTCTTTTTTTTGCATAATAAATTGCTCCAACTAGCTATTTGGCTGGGGCCGTGGACTGTTTCCCTCTCTAGGGTTTTAACCTCGTGACAAACATCGGTGTGTTGATCTGTGTTCTATTTGTGTGAAGCGGTTGCTCAAGGTGTTCAGTCTTTTGGGAGTACCCTGTGTACCCGAACACTTATGTGTTAAATTTTTGTGATGGTACATGAGATCTTGAGAATGATATTATGCTCACTTAAGAGGTGCATGCTCAGATTTAAAGGACACTGGTTTAGAATGCAGAAATCTCAAAGGCACTTGATCATGTGACTTCTGCTTGGAGGCAAAAATTAAGAGGGAGGACTCTTTATCCCACCTATGTTTGAATTTTTCATATTTTATGACGAAACATATATGTATGACATTGCATATGTGTGATTGATATTATGCTCTTGATAACATCTAGATAGCCGCCTAGTTTATGGATGGATGCTAAGACTATGTCATTATGTGAAACCAATATTACATTAGAATTTGATTATTGCTGGCCGTTGGACTGGATTTAACTTGTAGGAAAGACCCACAAGAAGAGGATGATATGACTTGCTCTGAAAGACAAGTGATGAAGTCTACGGATCTTACTTATGCTCAGAGTTGGATGCATAGTTTTAGAGGGAGCTGTGTGCTCATGTATAGGAGCAGGAACCTCCAAGATCAATTACTGTAAATGTTCATCCTCCCAAGTGTCAGCATAGAGTCAGTAAAAGTGAATCTACCAGGTATTTGTTAAAAATGACTTGTTCCTTACTAGAGTGGAACATTGGTAAGTTCAGAGATCAAGAGGGAGTCAACTATGCTCTTCAATTCCTAACAGAATGGGGTTGCAGAAAATAAAAGTAGAGATGTGACCTTCCATCACTCCAGAGAGTTCTCCGGTGACTCAGACATGGAAGTGCAAGAAAGTTCAGTCCATGAGTTCTCTCTTTTAGATGAGCAGAGGGAGGAGGCTAGGGAGCCTTCAGTTGATCCCATTAAAGAAATCTGTTGAGAGGCTTCAAAGGTGCTCTGGTTTGATATCTTAGTTGAGCCACATCATTGATTCAAAATCCTCCATTTATGAGGAGGCAACCAAACATCATGTTTGGAAAGGTGCCATGATAGAAGATCTCTAGTTAATGATGTGTGTAAAGTAGTTCTCAGGCAACAAGGGAATTTAGTTGTAACTTCCAAGTGGATCTACGAGATCAAGCTTCTTGGTGACATCTAGAGTTGTTTGAAGTTCTCAGAAAATCTCGTGTTCTATGACCAGTCATAACACATCGAGAGAAAGTATTACTATATCAGGGACAGTGCAGAGAAATCATTATGCTCTGTTAGAAGAACAATTTTTCGATGTGTTGACTATAAACCAAGCTTAATGTTGCTAAGAATGCCTCTATTGCTGAGAGGGAGTGTTAAAGATAGTGCAACTGCGAGAGCCATTCTCTGGAAGGATGGCACCCGAGTTAATTAACTAGGGTTCCCAGTTAGTTAACCAGGCAGTGTAAGTCCCTAGCAGGTATCTAGGGCCATCAACAGTCTATTTTCGGGTTCTTGGTCTGGGATCAAGCAGATCGAAGCCATGGCAAAGTCCCTAGCATGTGGCTAGGGCCCCTATCTGTCTCTAGGGCATTTTGGTTAGGGACTAGACATTTTCTTGGTCATGAGGATCAGACAGATCTTGTAGGCAGAGACAGAGACATCCTGGTCTGGGACTAGGCAGATTCTTGGTTAAGGACCAAGCAAATCCTGCAGGTGTGTTGCTGCCTCTTACGCACCTAGGGGGAAAATGCAGCAGAAATCTTCAAGTTGCTCGGTGTGTCCTTGGGGGCAAAGTCTCGAGTCAAGGATTCTCACTTGATTCTAACTCCTTCGTTTAGGATCAACTCCTAACAGAGCCAGGGGGGGTAGTCCCTACAAAAAGAGTTTCTAAGGCTCTTACTTTTATTAGTTATGCATGAAAGATTGTTGTTTAGGAGTTTGAAGGTTAATATATTGATCAAGACAATTACACAATGAAATCAACTATACAACATATATGAAATAAAATACTCACGACAAAATATAGCTTAAATGAATGAAGCAAATAATAAATATTAAAGACCAGTGCCGTGGAGTCAAAGCAAATGTTGTTGTAAAGTAAATGTTTTGCAATTGTGTTCTTGGTCAATTTTATTATTAAAATATGAATTGATTAAAATGGAAAGGGGATTCCCGATATATCAGATGGTATGGGAATATGTCTGGATTTTGGGAAAAGTGGCTTCGTATGGGAAAATGTGGGTTAGATGGAGTCGTGGGGTGGTGTTCAACATTACACCAACAAGGATGTAGCCTAACGGGACCCCACTATCACTTTCTAGTTGTTCCCGCTTTCCCTGAAGAATTTTCCCACTATTCACCAAACTCGTTTACGTCGGATTTTCGTAATGTTCAAGGGTTGTTTATTTGATCAAAATGAGTTGCTTAATTAAATGTAAAAATTAATAAATGGACAATATTGCTTTTGATATCCCCAAGTATCATACAAAGCTGCGAGGGGTAGAGCATACACGGTAAAGGAAAATGTTTATTCCGTTAGGACGGGTTTTGCTTGTGTTACAAAAATATACAATAAAGTTTGTGAGACTGATTACTACAAAAATGAAATGCCGGGTTAGTATTTGATTACTTGCAAAAGTAAAGAAAACTTAGAAATAAAACTGAATTAACTGACAGTAAAAAAAACTAAACTAATTTATAGGCGAAAATATAAAGCATAAAGCAAACCACTAGGGAGGCGACAGAAATTCCCTAGGGGGGGATGGAGTGTGGGTGCATGGAAAGCCCACTTGCTTCTCTTTTATTTATTTATTACAATGATGATAATTTAATGAAGGGATGCCTTTTGACCTTGAAAATTGATCAAAAGGCTTACAATAACTTGCTGAAAGAAGGGGGTTGAAGAAAGGCGATCTGGAGTTGCTTTGAGAGGCTAAAAACTTTGAAATTTCGCCAGCACTTCCGCTTGTCTTGTCAATAAAATGCAAAAACCAGCAAGCTATATATTTATAAATTAGTGGATTAATGTGAAAATACAACTACTTAATACTTCCATAAAGATTGAACAAATTTATGAAGCACATGTATTAAGTTTTAATGCTAGATTCAAGTGTAATATCTAAATTTAAATGCTTCTTTAGATCTAACAAAATATGAAACAAGAGATGTATGCTAAGCTTTAAAATTATCTACTTGTTGAAGAGCAATGTAACCATAAATTTTTAATTTTAATAATGTAGAAGAAATAAGAACCCAACTTCGGTTTTGAAAGAATGGAGAGCCAAAGGTGCTTGCAACTCAACAAAGATTAGACCAAGACAACCAATACCGAAGGTGGATGAAGATGCAACTAAGCTCAACCTCCTCCTTCGGATTTCTATCCCGCATTGTCACAAACACTTTGCAAAGAGAGATTAAATCTAGAATACGTAATTAATAGAGATTAGAAGGGCATTAGTACAACTGAATACACCTGCTGCTTCACTATTTCTAATTAATCAAGCATTAAAAAGCAAATCAAAGACAATGAATGTTTATTCTATGTGTTTTAGAATATCCCTCTAAGCTAGATAAATCTACAATTATTGCAAAATAATAATGACTACCAGGATATCACCTCAAAACATCAACCAGAAGCACATCAAAGAGGACGATTACACAATATTTGGCCTCCAAAGCCTTCAAAAATATTTCATTAATAGGTGATCAAATGATCATGAAAATAATTCCAAGAGTAGAGGTTCAATGCTTCCACCTTGAAAAAATGGAGCAATGTCTTGCTTATATAGAAAATATGACCAAGAGAGGGGGGCGCACTTGCCCAAGAGAGAGCGCTTTGCTTGAGCTGGCATGAGATGGATATGGGTTGGTTAAAGGATGGCCAAGGCAAAAAATATGCTAACTTCTAATTCATAACTCAACATTTGCTATTATCCTCACAATTTTCCATATTTTTCTTGAGAGATTCGCCCCACTTGATTTAGCAAAATTGACTTGCCTTTATTTGCCGAGAAAAACACTCCAAAGTGTTTTAGAAACCTTAGGAATGTTTCCACTTTATTTTTCCAACCCAAAAAATTCACATTCGGCATGTTTCCTTTATTTTATAAGTTGCCGAATATTTCACTTTATCCATTTTTGGGTCTTTTTTTACCATTTTCGAGTAATATTTAATTTTGGAGATAAATAATTACTCAAAAACATAGGGAAGTGGGTGCTCTGAGTAAGAAAACGAGCACCCCCATGTCAAATTCTGCCCCTAGACCACACTTTTATGCCCTTTTGAATATATTTAACTAGGTTGCCAAGGTACTTGGGTGCTGGGACGGGTACGGGTATAGGTATGCCACTTTTTGAAATATAGACTTGGGTATGTTGGGGTATTGTAGTTTGTATATATATATAATTTTCAAGTTTATAAATTATATTATATATTAGTATTTATTATTAAGTTTTCATTGCTCAATGTTAATTGGTCAACAAGTAAACAGTAAACTACAATACTTTCTTAAATATATTGTTGTTATGAACAAAACAGATGTGAAATACTTTCTTAATAGATTGTTGTTATGAACAAATCAATGAACTATTTTAATAGGGAACAATATGATCAATCTCAAAATATAATCTTTGGGTGCTTTAAGCATAGGATAGTCACAATGTAAATCTGGAAAAATACTAAATAGCATGAGAATCTGAGATAAAACAACTTTTATAATTATGAATTTCGTCTTATGGTGTTTGAGTTTCAACTTTTAACTTACTTGCACATAAGCATGGAAAAGCAAGTAATATTAAGATGCATTCATAGTATTTTGAAGGAATGAACTCTTACGGTAACCTTCAATACCAAATGACTTACTTTCTTGCCCCAATTTAAAGCTAAGAAATTAGTTTCTATTCACTCCATATTAATTAGATGAAGAAGGAACAATTAATTCAGAGGATTCAATATCACAAGCATTCATGCCTAGATCGATGATACAGAATGAACATAAATTTATAAAACAAACGAGAGGGTTGTGGTAAGCACAAATGTGGTAATCTATGGGATTCCAAAATGGGTCACTGAATCACTAGCTGTGCATGGTAAATAACACGAGTTTTACTCGAAAATAATATGTTGATGCTAAAACAGAACAATACGCTGATGTGCAATATGCCAATCAACCACACACTCTTGTGCCAAACACAAGCCAACTATTGGTCAGTTATAATGGAAGCGGAAGTATACTCTGTTTCTTGTTTAAATGGGGCTATTACCATTTCTTAATTGATAAATCATAACGACCCATAGTTGAATTGAGCTCACCAATGCAACCCATGGCCTCCAAACTTCAACGCTGCTACCAAGAATAAAAGAAAATGGTTGAGGCTTGAGCTCTTAGTAAGCTTTAAGGCTTTGGTTTAAGTCTTTGGGAGAGGGCCCCACCATACCCTTCCCCCTCTTCACTTCAAAACTTAAAAAAAAGGATTTTGATGTTCACAAGCTGAGATTTATGCTGGAAGTACCTCCAAAGTACCCTAAATCAAGGTACGACGCCTTTTTTGGAGTACCAGTACCCGATTGAACAATGCAAAGTACTGGGTACTTGGGCAAGGTACCGAGTATTTCTTGAGTACTTCCAGCAGTACCTGTTCTCGTACCAGGTACAACTGTACGGGTACTGGTACGCGTTCGTGACCCCCGGGTACAGGTACTCGGTACTGGTATGCGTCCACGACCCTTGGGGTACGGGTACCCATGCTACTTAGATATTTAATTACCTTCTTAAAAATAAGCCTGGAAAAACAAAAAAAAATATTATTATTTTATTTTCCGGAAATTAAAAAAAATTTATGGACGACTTGGAACATGTTCATATGACAAAAAAATGATTAGCATGGTAATATACATTGACACATAGGTTTTAATAACCTCTTAAGCCCTAACCACCAAGACATTTTACTCTAGGTTTGGAGGAGCGGGTGAAAAATTCAAAAATTAGAAGTCATTAAAAAATGACATAATTCTCAAGGAAAAAACACCCTAGAGTAAAGTATTGATGACTAAGTCCTATGAAAGCCAAACCTTTTACATAATTTCATCATGATAAGTCATTTATTACATTTCCCCGCGAAGTATGAACATGTAAAAAAGGAAAAAAAGAAAGGGGCATTGATTGGCTTGATGGATCTCGAAACACGTGATAAACAATTGATTGTTCAAGTCTTTGACGACTCACTGGAAATCCACCTAAGTGCAACTTAGTGGATAACAAGGTGTATTCTTGGTAAGGACCAAGGGTTTGATCAACATTCAGTCTGGGACTGAAGGTTAACTTGGGGCTGAGAACCATTTTTCGGGAGAATGGAGGACCTGGTCAGGGATCGAGGGGTTGATCAACATAATTCAGTCTAGGACTAATGCTCAGCCTCGGGCCGAGAGCCATTCTTCAAGAATGGAGGATCTTGGTCAATTAACCAAGATGATGATGTGCGATTCCCTCCTCTCCTAGCGTCTAGGTCTTCGAGATGGTTGAGCTAGGTTGTTTCTTCATCAAGGGACTGACCACCCTTGATGGAGTTATTAGCATTGACCTTAGGAGCAATCAAGAGGGCCAGAGGATCACATCATCTAGTATGAACCTTCCTTATATGGTGATGATAAACTTCCAGTTATTGTATGGAACAATTATGGATCACATACCTTTAGAGAGAGATAAAAACTTGTTTTCCCTTCCTTATGGTTAGAAGAGTTGTCTTCCCACCTTGTCCTATGGTTAGAATGGTTGTTTTCCCACCTTTTTGTTATACCTCTTTGTTGAAGGGTTGTTTTCCCACCTTGAATTGTGGTTAGCCTTACATTGGTTTGGTCTTGTGTTGACCCCTCCCTTGTTTGTCCTATGTGCCAGCGCCCCCCTTTGAGTGTGGTAACTTTACCCTTGGTCTTGTTCTTAGTGCCTTCTCCTAAGACGTCTTAACATTGAATTTTATTTTATATGTGGAACCTCCTAAAAGAGATGATGTCTTGACCTTGTTTGGGAAATGCTAACCTCAGTGACCAAATAGAAGGTAGAACCTTTAGGGGCCATTGAGAGGCTATAAAAGCTAGCCTAACCTTTCATTATAACACGTCTTGAAGAGGCAACTTAGCTCTGATTTCTTATGTGACTGTTTTAGGGTTTGCAACACACTTACTTTGGTAACGTCTTAGGGTTTGATGCTCTTCTAGCTATAGCGTACTCATGTTTGGGCTCTCCACCTCAACACTGCTTGTTTTGAGGGTTCTAACTGTTGTTCTCACTCCCATATCCCACACGTGTGAGCCGTCGACTGTATTTGGACTGTGGAAGGTACCGTTGATTGTTTGAGTGTGTTTTTGGGTGCTTCTACTTGTACTTAGGATGACGCTACTTGGTTGGAATGTTCTTTGGACCGTTTGTGTGGGGCGCTACCTAGTTGGACTGCCTTTGGACTGTTTGTGTGGGTCGCTACCTACTTGGACTATTTTTGGACTAGGGCGCTACTTGGTTGGATTGTTTTTGGACTAGTTTGTGAGGCCCACTATTTGCATGGGGTGTTTTGTGGTTGACATTTGTCATGTTGAGGGGGCTGTCACCTGTGTTGAGGTTGTCGCTGCCAGTATGCATTGGTTTGAGGGTGTTGCTACGTGTGTTGAAGCTACGACTAATGTTGTGGACTATGTTTAGGGTACTGCTACCTGTGTGAAGGCTGCCACAATTGTTTTGGACTGTGTTTAGGGTACTGCTGCCTGTGTGGAGGTTGCCACAGCTTATGTGGATTGTTTGAGGGTACCGCTTCCCTCCTGGCGGCTTCTGTCCACTACTGTAGCCTTCTTTGAGACTGCGATTCATTGTTGTGAGGGTTTTGTGGCTGCCCTTCACTGCTAGGAACTTGTTGACCGTCTTGGTTAAATTCTTGGGGTTGATTTTGGATATATTGTACTCTCAACAAGCTGCTGTACCTTATACTGTAATTGACCAACCCTTTTCCTCAACACTTGTCTTTCTCTCTCTTAGTTATGTCCATGACCTTAGGTAAGGGCCAAATTTGTTCCATTGTATTGACTTCTCTTGGAGAGGCAAAGTCTGATATGAAAGTAACTCTGATTATAAGGAAGGTTCTCTACCCTAATTTATTTATCATATTTGATTTATTTTGTTGATTAGTTTTTTTAATTTTGATATTGCTGTTCAGTAAATTTTTGATTTTATTATTGTAGCTTAAACTTGCATTAACGTACATTTTTTTTCAATTTTTGCCCAAAACGCCTAAACTTTAACAGTCATATGTGGGTTGACAACTTGTGCGAAACATCGCTAAATGATGCCAGTTTGTGTTAATATTTCGTTGAGCTTTGTTGATTTTTAAGATAGCAATATAATTTTCATCTCTAAATTTAATTGCAGTATATACCAATGTTGAAAAAGTCTGCCTCGCAAAAAGTCAGCGAGGGTCCTGAATACAACTTCTCGGCAACATCGGCAAAAAAATCGGGAAAAATCGGCAAACATTAAAAAATAGAAAATACGTTCATTTCTTTTAGAATTTTAAACATATAAAGCAACAATAAAATTAGAAAAACATATTGGAACATAAATATGAAGAAAGCACTGATATATATCATCATCATGTAGTCACGCCAAATATAAAACGATACATCAAATTCGATACTGAAAGTCTGAAACATCATAGTTGTCCAATCAAGGACTCAAAAGTGTAGAAAGTTTAAACAATACAAAATGACATCACATATATAAATGTATCTGAGGAAAACTAGCATCTAGCTATCTAATATCAATGCCCTCTTCCCCTTTTACGGGAAAATGTCATGGGTCTTCTGTCAGGCCTGCCCCTAGCACTAGAAGTAGCAGTAGAAGGCCCTGAGCCTGCATCTAATACTCAACGCTGAGTGATGGATGGAGGACTAGATGTATCAAGCGGTGTAGAAGGTGGTAACGATGCTAGCACATCACCCTCCAAGGTGCCTCCAACCACCTCCTCCTCCTCCTCCTCCTCCACTTGCCTCTCCTCTAGCCATGCAGGTGACTCCTCTATGATAGGAGTCTCAATCTCCACCCTCCACTCAGACAATATATCAATATTGTCCAAGGAGATGGCATTTGCATTTGGTTCTTTCTGTATTTGTGCCATCCACAAGCGGAGGTTGTAATGGACATACACCAAGTCATTAATACGTGTGAACTCCAACCTGTAAGAGGGTAATAAAAAAAATTATGAGTCTAGAGGGTAATAAATTAATAAATTATAATATCTTAGAGGATCGTAGATTCATAAATTGCATTAAACATTTAAATGCAATTGCTTTGTTCAAATTCTAAGTTCTAAGTTTCTAACCTTCTACGTCTCTTTGCATGTATTTTTTCAAATACACTCCAATTTCGCTCACATCTTGAAGCTGTACAGGTTTGGCCAAGGATTCTGATGGCAAATTTCTGTAAATTTGGTGTCCTCACACCATAGCTTCGCCACCAAGTGGCTACACCAAACAAGAAATAAATATAAATAAATCATAATTCATCTTTCAAATAAAGGTGAAAACTTAAAATGGTCTAATAAGTTAATAACTTACCTGGCAGGAATTCGGTCCTGTCACGAATAGCATCAGCAAAGCTGAATATTCCAGTACCATCCCGATACACCTCTATCTCGCGATTGACTGCATTGCGAGTGTCATAATCAGGTATCATCCTCTGAATACAAGTGAGAAGCCCCTCCAAAACCTCACCATCAAAATCAAAATTGCATTTGTAGGCAAATGCGGGGTTGAGGAAGAGTCTTGCTGCATGAATGGGTCGATGAAGCATCCCAGTCCATCGAGTATCAATCAACTCCCATAACAACATGTTCCTGTCATGCCCTGGGGTACTCTTTCCCACATAGAAATTCCGAATGGTCTCTTTGGCCCTATCCATGGCCTCATATAAATAGCCCATTGTGGGCTTATCACCATCAACAAGTCGCAGAACCCTCACTAAAGGTTCACTAATCAAGCACACTTCCTCCATTCCTTCCCAGAGGCGTCAGTGTACACCATCTTGGCAATGGTTTTCCCATCCTCTCTCCTGCTGTAAGCACAATCACGCCACTCATCACAAACAAACATTTGCTTCAACTCAAACTAACATTGAAGCAAAGACTGAAGAGTAATAAATGTGGTGGCAAAACGCGTGATTGCAGGACGCTTCAACTCCTTGTTTTTTGGTGTGCCTCCTCATGAGACTAAGAACAAAACCATGGTTGTAAATGAACTTGGGGATGGCCCTAGCTTGATCAATCACCACCTTGATAAAGGGAATTTTCTCCATATCCTCCAACATCAAATCAATGCAATGAGCTGCGCATGGAGTCCAAAACAAAGAGGGGTACCTATCCATAAGCATCCTGCCAGCAACCACATAATTAGCTGCATTATCTGTAATAACTTGCACAACATTGTGCACCCCAATATCCTGGATGAACCCATCCATCAACTCGCATAAAAGTGTTGCATATTTTACATGTGCCGATGCATCAACTGATTTTACAAACATGGTACCTCTAGGACAATGTACCAAGAAGTTGATAAGGTTTCTACCCTTACCATCTGTACACCCATCTGACATGACTGTGCATCCAGTGCTCTCCCATGACTGCCTGAATTCTGTTAACCTAGCACCGATGTCCATCTTTTCTATTTGAAGGATTGGACCCCGCAACTCCTCAAAGGTGGCACTTTTATACCTTGTGACAACTACTGCAATGGCATCACACATCAGCTTCCAAAATGGATTGTTTTTAACAATGCTGAGAGGTATGTGACTCCAGTAAAGACACCTTCCCATTACCCTGTCCGCTTCTACCTTTTCCGATTTCTTTATAATTGACTTGATAGAGGATTGTGATCCTGGTGCAACAAAATGGGATGTGATCCTTGCCCTCCCAAGAGGTGAAGCTGTGGAGCCCCTCCCACTACCCTCACTGATAGTGGTAGATAGAGATGCACCTACACTTCTTGCTTGGCCAAAAGCTGCAAGCTCAGCTCTGTTTGCAGGGATCTCATCATTCTTTTTTTTTTTTCATGGATGGCGTCATGGGCAGATCTCATGATTTCTGGGGTCACTGCAGTACAAAGGCCAACATCATGGCCAAGTAGTTTGGCTAGATGGTATTTCAACCTGTTAACCCCTCCCGACATGTGATGCTCACATAATTTGCAACTCAAATTTTGCCTACTGATGCCATCCTCGGGCTCACCATATTGCCAAAATGGGGCCAATATCTTTGGCATTTTTGCAATTGGAATGCTTCAACTCAAATGCAACCCTAGGGCACAAAAACAAAAAAAAATTACATTAAACTCCATTGGAAAAAAATAGCAACATTCTAGCTTTAAAAATCAGACCTCTAAATTTAGATTTTAAGCCATGAAAGATAAGAAGAAGAGGGTGGCTAAGAATTAAAAAAACAAGCATGCTATTTTCCATTCTAATTTTTTAAAACCCCAATTTACGTTGGGACTGTTTTTCATTTTTTGGGCATGGAAATCAATGGCAAAATAGTAGAAACAAATAGCAAAGAAATATGCAAAGAAATAGTCAACGAAATATGCAAGAAAAAATGCAAGAAATCTTTCAAACAGTCCATGGAAAAGATGGAAAAACAATGGGATAAAATGCACATACCTGTGAAGAATCTTGAACACTTGATCCACAAAAATCATTGGTTGAGATGTTAAATGGTGTTTGAAAGCCTCCAAAGGTGTTGGTGGTCTCCTCAAGCCCTTCTCCTCCACTTCCAACAAACTGATTTGTCAAATGACATTAAAAAAAACCGTTTTTTCCTTTTGTAAGCCGCCGATTGGTTGCCTGGGTGACTTTTTCCTTCGATCCGCGAGTTTTCCTAAAAAAGCGTGCTTTTTACTAAAAAGTCGTGACTTGGGCGATTTTTTAAAATCGCGACTTTTGCGATTTCTCACGAGAAGTCGACGAGGTTTTCAACATTAGTATATACAAGTAAGGATCACTGAAAGATAACCATGCACATAAACATACGAAGAGACACAAATTCACCCTGGGAAACAACAAGGGAGAAAACCCAACAACCTTTTCGTATTTAGAGATTTTCGTTCAAGATACAATATACATCCAGATACAAGAGAGTCATATAGACAAGCTCTAGACAAACCACAACGAACTGAAAATTAGTCTTATGCAACCCAAGAACAATCTTCACCTATCCTCCTAGAGAAGGGCGCGCCACTTGAGAGAGAGAGCGATGAAATTTTTGTTGTAATAATGAAGTGTGAAAGCACTTTATTTATATTCTTCTTTTCACTAGAAGTTTCCATAATTAGGTCATCTTGACTTTTATTTATTTATCTTTTATTTTATCTTTTAAGTCGACTTGTCTTTTTATATTCTAGGGTTATTTTACCCATTTCATTGGGGTAATTGTGCTTTTCATTTTTTTTCACTTTCTTTATGACATCTTGAGAATATATTTCGATGCTACATAAACATCCTCACTCCTTAGCGAGGAATGTATTCTCCTTGCATGATCTTCAACAATGATTGTGTTTTGGAGGTTCTTCTGTTGGGATGATTTAGCTAGTGAGGATGCCTTGCATAGCTACAAACATCAACACTCCCTCTTAGCTAGTGAGGCATCATCACGTTGGGACAAATATGGATATCATCTGAGAATCACAACCATATCGAGCATCTCGTCATCATAAGGAAGGTCTCTTTTGGTCAAGTTCTTTTGACCATAACAAATGTTCCCACTGGAAACTTGTTCCTTACTGGAACCGCATCATCTTTCCAAAGATGATATCTGATATGCCTGATCAGCTTGGTCATCCTAGACCACAGAGGATTACATCCGTATGCACTTTATCAGTCTAAAACTGAAGGGAGGTCACAATTCCTAGGAATACACTTCCTTTAAGCACTTTATCAATCTCAGATAGAAGGGAGGCTAACTCCCCAGGAAGACAGCTCTTCCAAGCACTTTATCGGACTCAAACTGAGGGTGGCTGCAATTCTAGGAAGACTTTCTTCCAAGCACTTTATCTACTTCAACTCGAAAGGAGGCTTCAATCCCCAGGAAGACGCTTCTTCCAAATGCTTTATTGATCTCAAAATCGAAAGGAGGGTGTATTCCCCAAAAGGACTCTTCTTCCTGTTATCACAATTCTTGTAGTTGCTTCTTAAGGTGATCCTATCTAGGATGGTAGAGGGGAAGCAACTAAAGTTGTGACCTATGATAGCCAAGACCTTTGAATAAGTTTAGTTGTCACATCGGTTAAGGCTACCAACGCTTTAAGCCAAACATAGAGTTAAGCCTAGGGGGCATCCCTATGATTAAGATAGCCTTATAAATGAGTAATCTAGGTGGATTATGAAAGGTATCTTGATGAGATCTCTTAATATTATAGTTAATTAAAGATTGGAAAAATTATTAAGAGAGAAATTGTGCCTATGTGAAAAGCCCCAATTTTCCCTAACTAGGGTTTAACCAAAAAATAAAATTGAAGGAGAAATTGGTGAAATTAAATGAAATTAGGCACTAAGATGAATAGCTAGGTAATAGGTATGGTGATTGGAAGTTATTCTAGTAATACCTAGATCGTGGATTAAGCCAAAATGATCAAATCCCCAAGGAGGTCGACTTTCCCCAAGAGAGGCTAGTGCTTTAGGTGGGAAAATGGAGTCCAATTAACGTGAAAATTGGTCTCAAGGGGTTTTAAGTAATTTCCATCTTGGGTTTTAAATTTCAAATGTGGTCGCAACCTATAATTAGGTGAACCTAAAACCTAGGGTTTTAAATGAAGGTTTTAACTTTTAATTATTATGCCTAGGTAATAGATTGAGAACATTGCAAGAGACAAGACAGAGATCTTACTCGAATCCTTCCGGTTGAAAGTAGGTCCTTTTCCTTTGCTCAGCAATTGCTAAATAAATCGATCTTCAGTCTCGGACAAGCCAATAAACCACCAAGTGTGCTCCTCTCAATCACACAAAGCCACTATGAGCAAGATGTAATAACAATGATTGAGATGTAATCAAAATAAGCTATTAAAATGACAAATAGAGAGCAATCCCAATAGAGAACAAGCAAGATGTAATAATAATCCAAGATGAAGATAAACCCCCTACATAAAATGCCCCAAGAGAATTAGGAGTCTCCCCTCCAAATTGCACTTGAAGAAGACGTCCTCCTGTCAAGACAATAATAAAAGAGATTTGCCCAAAAAATATGATCGATTTAGTAGCCCCAAGAACTTAGAAGAAAGAGAAACTCATTCACCATTAGAAACTCGAAGAGAAGATCAAATTTGCTTTCTATTACTTTGCTTAAGAGCCAAATTCTCGATGGGATACAATGAAGGGTTTCTTTTTTTTATATAGCTTTTGAGAACCCAAAACCTTAACTCACTTTATCATTCGATGGTTGAGATTAAAACATCATCAATGATGGAGATCTTTTTATTTTGTTCTACATACATGGATCAACATGACCAAATCTAAGGGGCCGTACTTTTGCCCAAGGACACCTTAGTAAGGCAATATACATCAAACTGCCAAGATATAACAATGTAATACATGAAGGGGGGCGCTTTGGGGACATAAATCACCCCAGGCCCCTCTTAATACAACAACATAAGATATAACATGATAATACATCAGTAACCAAGGTGAGGGGCGCCCCATGGGGAATGTCCTTCTTAGAGAAGCCAATAAAAATGATGTGGACCCCGATGCTAAGCGAAATTGGTGAAGAATGGTCCAAAGAGCCATCATATATCATCACAAAATATTCCCATGCCATTTCCTTGACCATCCTAGCCAAATCGATTTCCTTAAGTAATTTCATAGTCTGTTTTCTGTGAATTTTATGTTGGTACATCTTTCCAGAACTATAAAAATGCCAATAAGTCTCTGTCGACTGTATCTTGCGACAAATTGACTGCAAAAATGGATTTGGAGACATAGGAGAATAGTAAGTGACTACTCATACCCTCTAATCCCTCACAACGCCCTAGGAGCGCCATCCTCATCATAATCTCATCACAAATAATATGACCAGAATAATAAAAGTGATAACCAATCTTGATTTTTGTAGTCATTGCCTTGGGAAACGTGTTTGACTTGGTCAAAGTACTCCATATGAAGGTGTGATAATGATCTAATGAATCTGCATGCCCTCGAGGTAAAGATGCTCCAAGATGTATATTAATACCCAACTACAACATGCTAGTCATAATCATGGTGACTAAATAATAACACAAACAAATATACATGTGTCCTTGACTGGACTTTGAATCTTCTATGAAGCCCCTTGCATATGCCATACTTACAAAGTTTAACTTATTTGCTAAAGCTATGTGAGGGTGGATAAACAAGGCTTAAGGTTAAAGGGCGATGTCTTGTTGTTGACTTTAACCATGTGATATTTCCAAGTGACAATGAATACACACAACCACAGTGACATATGCATGACAAAGAACACTAGGGAATGGTGGTGTCTCACAAGTGGGTAGAGTGCTTGGGCTTGTTTCCTTTAGACTCTAACAAGTATCCATTTAACATTTTACAAAGATTTATCTTTAAAGCATTTAAGAATTTCAAAAGATACTAGCCAGCCTCCAAGGGCAGGTGCCCTGGATAGCCTTCTAGGTTCCAAATAATGACTCGGCCTAGCCCCACTGCCAGCGAGTGTCCATAGCCTTGATGGGTTTGCCACCATGGTGCGCTGTAGGGGCAAATGGCCTTACATCAAACAAAGGATGAGCACTCATCCCTTGGCCATTGACTAGTTTTATAACATTTACTTCACTTAGGCATTAGTGCTTAAAAGTACTCCTAATTGCAACTTTCCTTTCGCATCGTTTAGATTGAGCATTTATGCGTTTCGATGCACTTAGTGTCTAAAAACACTTTTATTGGGATTGTGTGGTTTGAGGTCTAAAGGGAAACCATCCGGTGACACAAGCTGCACATCCCTTCCACAAGGAATTATACTAGCAGAAGGCAAGGAATCCAGGCCACATACTCCAGAGCTAGAGACATAATGCAAACATGGGGTCCATCATGCACAGGGGTCAAAGTGGGGGAAAGCTCATCAATCTCATAGGTCCAAGTCATAAGTCAAAGGGTAAAACAATACGCATGAAAACTGGATGTATGAAGGAAAATGATAGGTGGAGCCAACATAGCAGGATAAGGTAAGTTTGTGTAAAGCATGGCATAAACATTGGCCTTACATATTAGACTTCCAACAATTCATAAGGCAAGTTAGGCATCAAAACACAAATCCAATAAGCATAGGTGACCAAAATCATCATAGCATATCAAGTCAAAGGTGTTAATATACATCAGAGAGAAAACTAACACCAAGAAGCAATATACTTGATCTCACCAGCTTCATCTGCAGCTTCTTTCTTGTTGGAAGCCCATTGAAGGAACAACAACCTAGATCTTCATACATCACCAATGACAATCTCCTCATCTAGAGCTAATGCAATCATTGGTGCACACATAGATTGTACTAGAGGAAGTACTCCTTTTGACGATCTTCTGTACTTTCCTCAGGATCGTCATTTCTTAACCTCTTTTATAGAGTATCTTCATCAACATCAACAATTGAGGTATGGCGTTTGCCTTTTCCTTTCTTTCTGCATTCTGCAACAAAGTGACCTAGATTGCCACAATTGAAACATTTGAGCTTGGATTTATCTTTCTTGATCTTTGGATTTTGGACTTGTTACCACCTAAGTTGTACTTAGTGGTTTTTTATCAAGTGAGCCTGGTGAACCGGACAAGGATAACTTGTTTGGACTTCAGAAGACCTTCAGTCTTACTTCTGGGAAGCTTTGTTGTACTATATCACATGTTCATACCCCATGGGGGAATTGTAATAAATGTTCTAGCATGATAGTGTCTGTAAAAGACTCGGTCTCTTAGACTTTCTTTGTCAATCCGATCAGCCCAGGGTGTTTTTTCCCTTGGTTATTATTGGTTGTTGAATAAACGACTGATAATTTCTAAGTTTTTCACTCCATACCTCCAAAGTTGAGGTGGTCGGCTTGGCATTTAGGCCTATTGAGGTTATTATTGTCTATTTGTCGATGTATAAACATGCTAGGCATCATGGTCGAGTCATATGAACATGTCTAAGACCCCCTAGGTTTTTTCAACTTTTTTATTTTTTTAATTTTTTCAGTGTTTTTTATTAAAATTTAATTTTTCCAAAACTTAGGCTATTTTTTAATAGTTTAATTGGAAAAATTGATTTTGTAATAAAAGTGGGCCAAATAATCAGTTTCAGTCATGTAGGTGCTCATTTTCAAGCTAAGAGCACCATGTAAACCCATGGACCCACTATTTCCTAGTTTTGAGTGATTTTCCATCACTCAGGTCAGAAAGCCCCAAAAATCAATTATTGATTATTTTAATTAATAAATTGATGAATAATGGAGCAAATCCAGAATCATAGATCAGTGGATTTTCAGCCGATTTGATTGAAATCAGTTAGATCTGAACCAGATTGATTGGATCTGACAAATCCTTGACTGAAGGAGGTGATCAAATTAGATCCAGAGTTGATCTTCAGCATCCTTTATGGGGAATTTCGCCCTCCCTCTCTCCTCCACACGTTTTGGCTCATCTGGATGAGTTTTGGTGGATGCTTCAGTCAACAGGTTGAGGTGTTAGTCAGATCAGCTCTCTGATTGACAATTGCACTCAGTGAGACTCAGATCTGGCTCAGTTCAGCTTCAGATCTGCATTGATTGACTCTCCATCTGCTGATTTGGTCTATCTCCTTGGGATTTGTGCCCCCCCTGGGTTGGATCTCCTAGTTTTTGTATATATCCAAGCATAAGCCGCCTCTTCCAAGCCAGTTAGAACTGGGATTGAGGTGCTGCTGCTATTGTACTGTTGTTATTGTTCATTTGAAATAAAGAGAAGCTTTGGAGGCAAGATGGTGTTGTGCCATTGTATGTGTGGATGATCATTGCCATTTTTTACTGAGGTAACCTGTATCTGTGTTCATAATTTGCTGATTGCTTGTGGATTCATTGCTAAGATTGATAATAAGCTTATTATAATCTTGATAGGAAAGGTGCTTTTCAATAAGTTTATTGGCCATCTCTTTCCTTTGATGCATCTTTAGAGATCTAGATTCAGCATGTTCTATGAGCTTATATGCATGTTATCCTGAATCTCTGTGTATGTACTAATCGGATCTCACAAGTATTTCGACAAGTTTTTTGATTTCAGCTGAGCTGCAGGTGCCTAGATTGGAGATGATGCTGATCTAGTTTGCTTCTTCACTCTCTCTAAAACCTTCCAAAGGCATAGTCCCTTGACATTCCACTTGAAAGCTCCACGGTGGATCTTCAAGGCTACTATCATTTCTCTCCTCCTCTTCCTCCTTCAAAATAAACTCTTTTACCCGGTTACTTTGTTCATAGCTTTGTTATTGTTTAGATCTATCATATTAAAGATAAATTTAACATAGATCTATCTTCTCAAAGCCCACAATCTAGATCTTGCTCTTAAAAGGTTTCATAAGCATTCTAGATCTAGCTTTTAGGGAAATCGTCCTTTTTGCATGGAATTTTAAAGAGAATTTGTAGCTTGCATGCATTAGATTTCTGTTTTCTGTTATAAAAGATAAATCTAGCAATCAGTGCACATCATATTGGCTGCCTAAAAGGCAAGCCAAGATCCCATGAAAAGCTTCCCATTTTTACCTTTTTTAACTAGATTTTACTTAGTTTTTTTTTGGTTAAAAGTAAGCTGACCCAAAGGTACTTTCAGAGTGCTTTTGGGCATATTTCAGTCTAATATGCTTGCTGGTTTTTAGCAGGTGTAACAGAAAAGAAAAGAAGCTGCTGTTTGAAAGTGGCTTCAGGAGCGTTCAAATCCCCCCTGGGGTCTCCCCTTTTGACTGAAATCTTTAATTTTCGCACTTTGTAAGCTCTTGGTTTCATTCTGTATAAGAATCAAAAGGCATCATATCAGTTTGCTGATATTGTAACCGCTGGCAATAAAAATAATTTTGAATAGGCTCTTTCGAGCCCATTCCCCATCCCCCCTGGGGGGATTTGCGTCCGTGTCATTTTTTGCTTTTTGTTCATCTTTTTTCAATCTAGCGTAATATTAATCTGTAGGGTAGTATACTTTGATTTAAAATCAATTCCATATTACATTTCTATTGGTTTCAAAGTAACTTTAATACTTACCCCACGAGCCTCCTTTTGAGCCGAAAGGTGAAGAAAGGTTCGTGGTAGTCTAATTAGAAAATTGTGGTTTGCTTATCTGTTTATGTTTCATTTGCTATCATCATTTGTTTTAGTAACCATAATAAAATCAACCCCTCCTTGATTCCCCGATTGAGGTCCACTTGGACCGAAAGAGGTTCTTGGAGGGTTTTCTTTTTAACAAGAACATCCATCTCAAAATTTACTAAAATTGACAAGACTCTGGTGTGTATGCTCTGCACTTGGCTGCGGGTCGTCCGATCAGTCAAGCTGTATCAAAAGCATTTGAGTGACTAGTATAATCAGGATTCACTCTCCCAAATTGACAAACCATCAGGTTAAAATCCAACACCTAGATCAAATCATTATGGTGGCAAAATACCCAAAGGAAGCGGGAACTTCTGAAAAGTGATCTCGGGGCGCCGATCTCTGTCACACCCTAACGGGTGCGTTATGAACAATAGCCCAGAGACTCTATTCAGCCCACATATTCCTTGCGGGTAGCCGTGAAGGTTTAGTTTTGGACATACTCCAAGTACTCTCGGGTATATTTGGAGTCCACCCCCTCGCCTAATTTTAATCAACTCATATTTCACATTAACTTAAAACGTACCAAGAGGCAATTGCAAAACATTCACTCCAAGCACATGCAAGTACATTGATTTTATTTTGACTCCATTTTAAGGCATTGGTTATTTTCTTGCTATATATATATATATATATTGTGTCTTAGCATTGTGCTTTCGTGCGCTCATTTTGTATCTTGTCATCTATGGTTGTTTTTGGTTAAATTTCAAACTCCTAAGTAATTCATTCAGTTTAACATCACCATACTAAGTAATTAGCCTTAGTAACTTAATAGGGTCTACCCCCCTTGGCTTCGTTAGGAGTTGAGCCTAAACGGAGGAGTCAAGAACAAGGTGACAGCCTTGACTCGAGACTTGCCCCCAAGGACACACCGAGTGGCTTGAAGATTTCTGCCACGTGACCCAGGTGTGTGAAAGGCGGCAACAGGACTGACTTGATGGCTTCCTTGTTCTTGTTCCACTTTCCTCTCCTCTTTCCAATTCTAGCTGCAAGAACTAGTTCTTCTTTCTTTTCCTTGGAGATAGAGGCAAACTCCCTTGTTTCCTCTTGAATGCATTTTTGACCAAAACTGATCAAAACTAGGTAACTGGCGATGACAAACATCCCTTTCACAAATGGCTTCCATTTTGAAGGAAGTCCACCCATAGATGTCAACACAATATCTCTGTCAGGGACACTTTCATCTACAACTGCTAGTTGATCTTTGATTTGAGCTATCTTTAAGAAATAGAAGAAACTAAATCATCCTTTGTGAACTTCACTTGACGAAGTTGATCTTTTAGTGTCAAAATTTTCCTAGGATTCTCATTCTCATTTAGCTTCTTCAAGGCATCATACATCTTTTTGTTGGAACGCATGCTCCATAGGGGGTAAACTCCGCGGTTAATTTGTAAGCGGAGCGTTGGGACAAAATAGTCTTAGGGGTGGCAGGGTAAGTCAAAAC